>CM063505.1:181189970-181201470 GCA_032207245.1 Pardosa pseudoannulata | reverse complement strand
ATAAAAATATTCTTTAAGAGAATGATTTACATCTTTTTTACGAAAGCCATCCAAGCTATTTAAGTGGTGCAATTAGAGATACATCTGTTACCGCAAACGAAATACTTCGAAATAAAGATTTACAAAACCATAAAAAGCTAACAGCGTCTTTGTGCCTCAGAGAGTAGGTGTGCAGTTCCTAAACAATCGACCTGACCCTCCTACCTCAAAACTCCATAGGGGAAAACACTTGCAGAAATGTACATTACATCCATTTTCGGAACGTTTTTGGAGGTCGAAAATTGTACGTGACAACCGCTTTGAAGACATAATCGGTTTGGCGGAATTGTACGTGCGAACCGCTTAGAGGGTTAACAGGTTATAATTTTATGAATTTTCTTTATATTGGATATTTGGTTTTGGTTTGGTGTGTTACTGTCTACCTGTTGCTACACGAGGGCTAATGAGACCGGAACCTACAGCTTAAAGCTGATTCCAAACGGCTACGAACATCCATGCCACAGTGGGATTCGAACCCATGAACTCCGGTACCGAACGCCAGCACAAAATCCAACCGGCCATCTTTCCGCTTCTTTATATTGGAATCTAAAATTCAAAATATTTTTACTTATTCAGTAATACTAGAAAAAAGTGTGAACTGTTTAATATCCTAAAAGTTTTTCATTAATTTTGAAATTTAACACATTATTCTCATGAAATCAATAATCTATGGATATTAATACCTCGGTTTTAAATATTAAATTTATAAGTTACAATCAAAAACTACATTTCGATATATCCCATAGCTTTTCCCATTTCAGATCAGTGAAGAAATTTTAATTGAAAGCTAGTTTTTATACTTAAGAAAGAAACTTAGCGTGAATCTTGAGGATTAATTACATCTACGACGAAAGAAAATTGGCAATTATTCAAGTTTTCTGTTTAAAATAGCATCATCATGCCTCTTAAAAGCGAAATATTTCATAAATTTCATTTTAACGATTGTTATTTCTGCTATCATTTATTTAATGTTGCATACTGAATATTATCCATTCGAATGAAATAAAAGTAATCGAAATCCAAGTGGAATATTTTTTAAGATATAAAACGAATAAAAATCCTCGAAAAGTGCAGATAAATATTAAAACATTTAAATATGTAGAACATCAGATTTCTTACTTTTTATTTTGAATGGTACATTAAAAGTGCTGATTACACGTAATTATAATTACAAATAAGATTTATCAATACTGATTAAGATTTAAAAAAATATTTTTGACAAATTAAGCTGCTCTAAAATCAAATTTTTATTTAATAATGACTATCGATCACATCCATTTGCATTTTATATAAAAAGTATTTTTAATTTAAATTTTTGATTTGTATAATCTAAAGGAAAATTTAAAATTTTTATTTTTTCTCTCTAGATATTAATAGATATAATAAAAACAAAGCATATTGTAACAAAGTGTTACAGTTGGACAAAGCAAGAGCGAAACCAACCTAGAGGTCAAAGCGGAGTGACCCTCCTTCGACCCTATTGGTCAAGAGGGGTTGCTAACCGCGGAGTAGCCCACTTCGGCCCAGCAACGCTCCCCAACGAACTTTTTTTTTAAGAGATCTGCAGGCCCCCCCCCTCGGAGAGAGAGCAAGAGAAGGAGCTTGGATTTTTTAATCTTCTGCAAAAGTTCGAGCACCATTTTATTCTCTCATCAAGGCGCCATGTTTGTTAAATCTTCGACCTAGTGTGATTAATTTGGCATCATAGCCCTAAAACCATTTTATATATCTATTGCCATTTACATCTTTATTTAATATTTAATAAACAAGATTCAGCAGAAAGAGTTAGTTTTTTTTTTCCAAAAACCATTAGACTCACGGCCGGCCTTGACGCTATGTCGGCCTCTCAATAACACATATAAAGGCACAATATTAATTAAAATTATTCGTAAACATTTCTTTTATAGCTACAGTCAATCCATTTCTTTTGTGTGGAGTCAAAACATAAATTAGAACTGACAGATACATTTAAAATTCAAAATCCCAACTAGAAGGCTGTATAAATTAGTGAAAAATGGCTACTAAGGTAATTTAAAAATACATAAAAGTTCTTCCAATCTAGATTTGTATCTGTCAGTTGTTGTATTATAGCTCCTAGATCATACAACATGCGATACAAATTCTAGAAAAGGAACAATTTCTCCGATAATCCAAAACAATGAGCATCATCCAGGAGAACTTACGGTTAAATAACTGGGATTTGATTTTTTATAATTTTGATAAACGTTGTAGAACTATCTTTAGCTGTAACAGGGAATAATACATACCTATTATCGTACTGTTTATAGTTTGATTAATATATACCGCGTTATATAGAAACCGTGTTATGTGAAACTCAGAACCAATTTTAATCACAAAATATTTTTTGGGGGTAACTCATTAAGATAAACATGAAGTAAGACAAATCAGATTATTTTTTACCACGTTTACGGAAACCACTGCCTTGTTGTAAGAAACTAAGAAATAGTTGGTATCAAATAAATTAGTACCACTTTATATAAAACATAAGAAATAAATTGTACATACGTAAATCAGGAATTTTTATAAAAAATATTACAGTCTCATGGTATCAAGTTACTGATGTACTGCATCAATTATGCTTTATAAATGTACTGCATCTCGTTATGTTATTGGTTGTTTTCTCTCGATGTGCTGACAAATATTTTCTGGGGGTAACTGATTAAGATAAACATGAAGTAAGACAAATCAGATTATTTTTTACCACATTTACGGAAACCACTGCCTTGTTGTAAGAAACTAAGAAATAATTGGTATCAAATAAATTATTACCGCTTTATATAAAATATAAGAAATAAATTGAACATACGTAAATCAGGAACTTTTATAAAAATATTACAGTCTCATGGTATCAAGTTACTGGTGTACTGCATCAATTATGCTTTATAAATGTACTGCATCTCGTTTCGCTATTGGTTGTTTTCTCTTGATGTGCTGACAAGTAAAGAAAAGTATTTCATTTAAATTTACAATTTAAAAGAGAGAACTGCATTAATGTTTCTCATTTGTAGTAAATTTTCTGAATACTGTTTGATTTGGATTACTACGGTCACTATTTATGCTACGCAGATATTAATGAACTGGGACCTACTACGTAAACGCTTCAATACAAATTTTTTACACAAAAATTACAAAAATCATCGCATTCTTTTTTATTTTATTATTAAATATAAGGAAATAAAAGAAAATAAGATATCTGGGTTTTAAGTTGAATTTTTAATTTTTTACAGATGTGACGGAATTTAGTTTTGATATTAGTTTACTATCATGAGTTACCTGGGGCAAATGGAAAGAAAGTTAAATATTTGTCTTCGTATGATAGTTTTTGAAGTAAGGGAAAATACTAAAACAGTAGTTATTCCTTTTAAAATTTTGTTTCGTTTTTACCAAAAATAATTTATTTCTTACATCTTTGTAATATTAAACAAACTGAAAGGGAAAAATTTTCCACTTTTTGAGCGTTTTTCTCAAATACATTCCCCAGGCATGGGGTTATACCATTTTGAAATACCAGCCACATATATGGCTAATTTTACAATCAAATTGTAACAAAGTTGCATTTATGGTATTTTTACTCTGAACACAAAAAGCATGACCCGTAAGAAATACGAATAAAACGGCTAAGTAGTTTAGCAGCTTTCCTTACAAATTTGAAAAAAATGCAAAAAAATCATCACATTTTTCTTATTTATTTTTAAATACAAGGAAATAAAACAAAACAAAATTTCTAGGTTTTAGGTTGAATTTTTAATTTTTTACAGCTGTGAAAGATTTTAGTTTTAATATTAGTTTATTATCATGAGTTACTTCTAGCAACTGAAAAATGAAAAATAAAATTAAGTATTTGTCTTTGTATGATAGTTTTTGGAGCAAGGGACAACACAAAGTGATACCTGACATTCTGTGCAATAGTATCTGGTCTCTTTTCTTATTGGGTTGCCTCTGAAATCTGTTTTACGGAAGCACAGAGTAGATTGTCTCATTGAATTTTGGGTTTTTTTGAAGTAGCGGTAATAACATCTAGAAAGGCTATACAGTTAACCTAAGTGGTAAACGACTAATATTGGGCATTCCTGATGTCCCAGAAAACTCGTCATGCTAATTTTCTGAAATAAGTTTTCTAATCAGTGTAAAACACGTGACCAGTTCCGCCAAAAGGACCACGAAACCAACACCACTTGGCAAACTACCTGTCAAAGATGAATATTTCCTTTAACCCTCCGACTGCTCAATTTGTAAACCGAGATCTTTTTAAAAAATGTTTATATTTTTGGTTGCATAGTTTAAGTATATATATAAATTGGAGAATTGAAATACAATTTTTTTTCTAGAAAAGATTTTTATAATCACATTTATCATGAGAAACTAAGCTTTCAGAAAAACTAGTTTCAGATGTTATAACATACAAAATTAATTTTTTGATAAATTTCAATTTAAATACAGTTGATTTCTATTTATAAAATACTATCTATAATTCTATTATCTAATATAACTATAGTTCTAGTCATATAATTCTATTTATTACCTAATTAAATGTCTAATACTGTATATAATTTATTTCACTGGTTAAACGGTGAAAAGGAGGAATGTTCTTCTTAATAAAGTAAGAAAAACACATGCCAACGAAAATCGCGGGATGAGCAGTCAGAGGGATAATTTACTTCAGGCCAATTGTGATAAAACAAATAAGACAAATATTTATACGAACGACATTTATCATGGATAATAATTAACTGAATATATACGAACCCGAGAAAACTCGGGATAATCAGGCAAGCTGTTAAAGCCGATTCCAAGCATCCATACCACCAAACTCCAATCCGAAGGAGCTCTTACCATTCGGTAACTGGTACTGGAAATATTGAAAAAATATCATCAACAAAATTTAAGGAACCAAAAAAATATTATAATACAAATAAGTTTTCTCAGGATAATAATTAACTGCAATATATACGAACCCGACATAACTCGGGATAATCAGGCAAGTGGTTAAAGTCGATTCCAAGCATCCATACCAGCAAACTCCAATCCGAATGAGCTCTTACCATTCGGTAACTGGTACTGGAAATATTGAATAAATATCATCAACAAAATTTAAGAATTAAAAAATACTATAATACATAGAAGTTTTCTCGGGATAATAATTAACTGCAATATATACGAACCCGACATAACTCGGGATAATCAGGCAAGTGGTTAAAGTCGATTCCAAGCATCCATACCAGCAAACTCCAATCCGAATGAGCTCTTACCATTAGACAGCTGGTAATGGAAATACTGAATAAATATCATCAACAAAATTTAAGGAATCAAATAAATACTAAAATACATAGAAGTTTTCTCGGGATAATAATTAACTGCAATATATACGAACCCGAGATAACTCGTGATAATTAGGCAATCGGTTCAAGCCGATTCCAAGCATCCGTACCAGCAAACTGCAATCCGTAGGAGTTCTTACAATTCGGCAACTGGTACTGGAAATATTGAATATATATCATCAACAAAATTTAAGGAACCAAAAAATACTGTAATACATAGAAGTTTCTAGCCATTTATATTGTTGTTTGCATGCGAAAAACGCGTTTTATGGAGATGTCGTTGCAGGAAAGAATTATCAATTTATTTTACGATTCATGCGAAAATTATATAATAGAAAATAACGTTGTAGGTGTTTTCACAGTGTTTAACTTTTACTCGTCCTCATTTATAAACTCCATGATTAAAATGAGTTTTAAACCTATTAGTTAAATATTTTATCAAATTAGCAAAATAATTTAACAAATTTATTACTCTTTCAGGATATTCCGATCGAAACGTAATGACAGTGCCTATGTTTTCGGCCACAGTTGAGTCATCTTGCTTATATGTAGCCTCTTGCGTGACTCCTTCATCCTCATCATCATCATAATCATCATCGTCCGATTCTGAAATGCCATGACCATCAGTGGGAGGAAAGAATTCTTAGTCACTCTCACTATTATAACTAAAATCACTCGCGTACTCGTTTGATAATTCAGCTAACAAATTTATTATTTCTTTTGTTACAGCCTTATTATTTTGAACTTTTCTTCTTTTGGGACGCGAATACCCTGCACCTTCATCTAAACAACTCATATCCCAATATTTTTTTAGATAAAAATTTAAAATATTAATTTCGAAACCACAATTATTTATACTCACTTTCTAATCATTACTCCATGTTAATACCATCAGAAAAAACCCTGCATGCAAAGCCAAATGAACTGGAGAATGAATTTAAAAGCATTTTCACGCGATAGCGCGTGACTGGTTAATGAGACATAACCCCACATCAAGCGGCAGCTCGTGATTGTCTCTTTGTTGATGACACCCCGTCACACGCTGGCGCGTGATTGCCAGTCAACGCGTTAAACAGAAGAGTTTAAGGGGAGGTTTTTAAAAGTTCAGAAAAGAAAAAAATGTGTATAACGAATAATTTTTGCTCCAAATTTTCAACATATCCCCATAAAATATATTTAACCTTCAAGCACACTTTGTTTGTGTTTTCCTAGAGAGTAATGCTGCGTACAGGGTACTTTCATAAATAAATGGTCAACATAATCCACCCTTTATATGGTGTGACGCCTTCAGTCTTCTCAAATGAGAGGTAACGTGAATAATGGATCACAGTCAAAGATAAAACTGGAAATTTACTTTTATTCTAGATAAATACGGCTGTTTACAAAGGAACGTTAATTCCTAAATCATGTAGAACTGCAAAGGATGGTTGCCGGTAACACTTCCTCACGACAGTCACAGTCGAAAGAAAAACAAGAGATTTAATAATCTCTTACAAGTGGGGAGGCTTTTCAGGGTGCAATAAAAAACCTATTTATCTCCCGTTCGGTATCCGAGACTCTGCAGCTCCCTATATGAGCGGACTTTACGAATCTTTCGAACTAGAAAGCTGGCTCCGGTAACAGAAAGCGAAAGCCTTTACGAGGTCAACACGCCTACGTAAAAAATGCCGAAAAGCCCTTAGTCGCAAAATTGTAGGCTTTTTATACCTGGGGTTGTCAGTTACGGTTCCGTCTATTGTTTTTGGGGTCAGTTAAGATCCCAGTTACTCGAGAACTCCAGCTAAAGTTACAGTTATATTTTTAGCTGAATACTCATTCGCTGGTTGTCAATTTACTGAATTTCCGAGCAATCATTAACGAGATCCATCAGGGGAGTATTCGTCTATCCCAGTCAAGATCCCAGACTCTGTGACGCCATACTAATGTCCAGGTAAACAGGTGTACTATTATCAGCTGTTTTGGCGCATGCTCGGTCAAAGGGGAGTCTTCACAATGGATACACAAGGAAAAGCCACCATGTTATTGAAAAAAAATATTGCATTTTTGTTGTCTCAAATTGTTTAGCAGTATACTGAAATCGTTTTATCAAGGTTCGACCGAATCATATGGATGCTTAAAAATTTCTTAGAAATATAAGGAAACTAGGCGACCCGACAGACTTTGTCCTGTTTTAAAGCTGTAAATCCAAAATTTGTAAAAAAATATTTTTAAATAAATTATAAATTGGACCGTTTTGATGAAAAAGTAAGAAAATAAATATTTTAATAGTAGGTAACACCATCAAGCGTACAATCATCACACACGTAATAAGTTTAAATTAAAATTTCCACATAGCATGCACGGGTATACTATCCTGGAACTTCACGTACTGAAGCCCGTTGCTCCGACCACTGCGCCACAGATACGTTTGTAGTGAAGGGTTGCAAGCGATATTATAATAATCTGAATAAGCGCGCAATTCTGTATTTTTAATAAAAACATATTTTATCCGATCAAATTGTAAATCTAAACCATTCTTTAATTAACATAATTGCATACACAAATTTTTGTCAAAATCTGTCCAGACTTTTAGAAGGTGTTCTATTACAAACACTCGTACAGAACAATTTTATATATAAAGTTAAATTTATATTAAAAAATTCAGTTTCACGATAAAGGAAGTAATTGCGCTTTTTAAATAAAGCTCTTTTCTTCATCACGATATAAGATTAAATCTGAGGAAATAATTTAGTAGCATTTCAGATGAATTTTCAGTATATTACACACGAACATATGTGTGTTTACATGTAAAATATATTGTTATTCTATTTAACGTATGCACTGTAATGTAGCAGGTGAAAACTTTTAAAAACTCCTATAAATGCAAGCATCCTGCCGACTCCGCTAGTATAGCATTGGGAATATCCGACAATTAACTATTCGTCAGTTCTATTAAATAATACAGTCATGTTATTGAGTTTTAATTTTCTCTGAAAATGTGAACTAAATAAGCATCGTCATCCATCATACCTTTCGACACAGCTGGGAATTTTATTTCACTTCATTTGACAACATCGCGGCACACGGAAATAACGGCGGACGTCAAAAACTTACAAACTTTTATTTTTGTCTGTTTCCGGAAGATAATTAGTAATCTACGAAAGCCTGAAAACATTATTAAAATACTCCTCCAAAAAACTTATTTCTTTATTGCACTAGAAACTTTTTTTTTCTTTATCCATATGATGTATAGAATTTTAATTAGGGGGAGTTTTTTCTTCTTTATAAAAAGGCTGTTTTATATCATTGTTGCTATTATTTGATATTAGCAAAAATGATTAATTTTTCGTTCCGAGGAATGAAAAGAAGTTATTTCTTTCCAGAAAAAGAGCGTGGGATGGCGGATTGAAAATGCTTTTCTTTTCTTTTTTTTTAAATATTAAAACGACCTTGATAACAAAGAGATTTCTCGAGCAAGTAGTGTAAAAAGGAAGAATAAAAAAATAAATGCCTTGATAAAAGAGTTTAAAGATGCGTTCACAAAAAAAAAAGTTATTCAAAATTTTGAATTTTTATAATGATCGAAGCATAAAACCAATGAAGACGATTCCAAATTTAGACCTCACGTAAAGATTTTAAAAATAATTTATTTTAAAAATTAGAGAACTTGTTATTATCTACTCTAAAAGCTCTGCGTGTATTTAAATTGATTATTAGATTTTCTTTAATACCGTTAATACTTTTCACCTGAAATTGGGTCCTCTTGCAGGCTGTCAATGATAGATCTTATAACTGTTACATTAAATAGCGTGTTTCTTTTCTAATATCTTGTTACAGAAACTTAGCTTCGGAAAGCATGAATGAGAATGATGCGCCAAACCTGTCCCATATGGCCGTAAGATCAGATTGCAAGTATTGAGCCACCCCACTTTCCATTAGGCCCTTCGAAGTACCCGGCCTGCTCCAGTCGCGCCGCAGGCGCTATTCACACAGAAGACGGCTGTGATGTAATAAACACAGAAGACGGCTGTGATGAGTTGATTTTTATTAGTAATATAATGGATTAATTAATTCGAGAAGTAAAATGCTTGGGATCTAAATATGACCTCATCACATCTTTTCGAAGGACAGAGCACCATAAAATATATTCAACGGCTTTTTCATCTTGTGTGGTAGTCTCGGGTGGGGTTCTGATCCCGTCCCAGATTAGAAAACCCGTATACATGACACTAAATAAGAATGTACCTTTGTGGAGTTTGACTCCCTAAGGGTTAGTGCCTTATTTAAAGGGGCAACATTTTTCCAAGTTGGCGGTCTCAAGGCGGGGTTATGAAGACCAATAAAATTTTTACAATTATCCAGATTGGAGGAACAAATGGAAGAGGGGACAAAGATGAAATTGATATAAAATAAAAAAAGAGGGAGAGGTTCGAGAGTGAAGTCGATTCGAAGGAAGCAGAGCTGTCGAGTCGAGGAGACAAGTCCAACTGTCAGTGTTCGAAGAGACGAGTTGAGTTGAAGTCCGAGTTCGAAGGTCGAGAGTTAGACTGCAAGTGTTCAGGACTCGAGGACAGAGTACGGAGATCAAAGGAGTTGGGCCCAAGGAACACCTAGACATCTCTCACCTACCAGAAGTTTCCATCTCATCCACTTTCCAGTATCATCCCGAGTTATATTAGAAGGCGGTGATACAGAGTCCACATTATCATCACATGAATCGAAAGGTATTTACAAGAGCTTCCAAGAGTACAGCCTTGGCACACCCAAAAGATCCACAAAGGTACGCATTATTATACATATTTGAAATTGAGATTGGGTCCTCTCTCCTATATACATAGAGTTAGCTAAGTGGTAGGAAATTATTATTATCATATCTTAATTGGTGTGGCACCTATTTTGATTATATTAAAAAGTAAATCGTATGAAACTCAATCTAAATTTTGTGTATTAGTAATGTATATATAATTGTAATAAATTGACTTATTTTTACTTTAAAGCTGTTTTTAGTCGTTCTTAATTTAACGTATTATTTTATTTTTATTTTAAGTCTGTAGTATCTCAGAGCCTGTAGCTGAATTTAAACTTAATATATCTACACAACGCCACCCAAATAATATTTAGCCTTTGTGTCTAAAAGAAATAAGCAACTACTATACATTTGATCACAGGTTAATACCTAAATATAAATGAGAGCTACACGACAATGGGCGCTACTGATGGGAAGAAATTTGGAAAACTACTGGATGCTTAGCGGACCTCTTGAAGCCGGAATTAGTGAGGGTGGAGCTAACTACGTAGGCCGAGGGAAGAGAAAGAGCATGAATGACAAACTCTGTTATAGTATACCTATTGTTGTAACGATGGCCGAAAGGTAGAGCACTGCTCTTAAATACCAGACTTCTTGAGTTCGAATTCCGCTGATGGCAGGGGTGATCGCAGAATCGAAATACGCTTAACCAAAAACACTTAATAATTATCTTAATATTCTTACCCAACACCGAACCCTTAGCATCTACAACGAAACCGTGGTCATCTACACTATTGGAAACTTTCTTTTAAAGTAGAAGTTGCCAAACTGTAATTATCCAGTTCCAGTCTCTTGCAGCAAAAGAGTAATACGCTTAACCAAAAACACTTAATAATTATCTTAATATTCTTACCCAACACCGAACCCTTAGCATCTACAACGAAACCGTGGTCATCTACACTATTAAAAACGTTCTTTTAAAGTAGAAGTTCCCAAACTGTAATCAAATTCCTGTCTCTTGCAGCAAAAGTGTAATATGCTTAACCAAAAACACTTAATAATTATCTTAATATTCTTAACGAAACCCGAACCCTTAGCATGTACGATGGCGATCTGTATTTGAATTAATTTCACCTTATATGTTTAATTTAATTTTTACTCTTGAATCATACTAATAACTTGATTTTTGAATGACTATTTCTGTTTCCATACACGAGTAAGAGATAAATAGAATAAAAAAAAAACAGCCCGAGTAAATAGATTAACGTTTGGCTCTGTTGCATGCCATAATTTTAGTTCGGTTTGGGCCAAAAAATTTATCCCAAATTTCGGTATCTACACTGGCTGCAAGGAAATTTTACTATGAAATGATGACCAATTTTGAAGATCGTGTTCA
>CM063505.1:181174970-181184970 GCA_032207245.1 Pardosa pseudoannulata | reverse complement strand
TTCAATATGTAGATGGCATCCTTAATGCTGTTAAGAATACAGATCGCTTAATTTATTCATTTTCTGCTACATGCTTTTTGTTTTTTAGAAGTGCAGCCATTTTAGGTTTAAATCAGATAATTAAAATTTTGAACATTTTTTGTAGGTATACACATTTTATACTTTCAAATATATACTGCAGAACGTTTCAATCAATTAGTAAAGCTTTACGATACAATATTATTCCTCACCGAATGTTTAATCAATAAAATGACAAATTTGGTACACTTAATTAAAATCTATAAGGAAAATGACAAATATACTAAACAAAATGTTGAAATAATCTTATAAAATTTTATAAACTTGTTATAGCATAGAAATATATATATATATATATATATATATATATATATATATATATATATATATATATATATATATATATATATATATATATATATATATATATATATATATATATATATATATATATATATATATATATATATATATATATATATATATATATATATATATATATATATATATATATATATATATATATATATATATATATATATATATATATTATATATATATATATATATATATGTCTGTATTCTTATTGAGCTTCAGTTATGCAGCTTTGAAATAGATGGCCATACCAGTTGTCTTACTTTTTCTCTAATCAAACTTATTTTTTCTCTAATCAACTTTTTTAAGTTTGAATATTGTATTGCCATCAAAATTGCCCATCTGTGTAAAAACTTTAGATCTCTAGCTCATGAGGGAGGTAGTTAAAAATCTATTACAAAATATCAACTAGCAAACAAGTAAAAATTAATAAAAGCTTTCTAAAAATCGTTGCAATCACCAGTTTAGAAAGATAAAATACGTGTTCTTTCTTATGTTAAGTAGACAGTCGGCTTTTCAAAATCATTTGGTAAAAGGAACTTTTATAGAAATTTGCATACATATATAATACAAAAATTATAATATAAATATACAAATAAATAATTACATTTATATAAATAATACAGTATAAATAAAATTTATAATTAATATAAATAAAATTCAAATTTTAATCTTATTTTTTCATTTTCATTTTACATTATTATTACTTCAAAGTATCTTTTGAACATATTTTCATGTTGTGTTGTATCTACAATAAATGGTTAATTTATAGATAATTTTTTGTGTCTGTATAAGAAAAACCCGTGTTTTCGGAACTAAATTGAGATTTTATAATCTAAATACAGTCAAAATGTAAAGCAAAAACTAAGAACTATTTTTATTTTTAGGAATGTTTGGTAAAGCCACAATCATCATTTTAAAAATTAACAAAATTTTTTTTAAAATATCTATTATAAAAAAGTAGTATTATGAATTGATTAAGAAAACAATAATGTGATTAACATTTCCTTCCACTTATATGTGTACAAGTTTTGAAATTCTTGGTTAAAATTTCTATATTATAAAAATACTTTGTCCATCCTACACTTAACATACATACTTTTGCTATGTGGATTTCATATTCTCTTTATAAAATCCCTCTATTATAGGGTATATTAAAATCCTATACAAACATGCATACACTATATAATTATATATACATGTAATATATCAATATTATTTAACTTTAATATTTCCTTAAAAACCTCCTCTCTCATATTCCAATTCTTTAAAATAATTTTCCCAGCCTCTAAATGTCTTAATCCAAGGAGTGTCTTCGACTTAAAATTCTTTCGATACAATTCTTAGAGCTTTCTATCCTGTAGATGTAGTTTTTCAGTCTATTGAACACGTTTATCATCTGTCGCTGGCAAATGGCTCCGCGTTGTTTCCTGCTCTTAACACTTAATTCGCTGAGTAAGTTTCTTCTACCTTTGAAAAATTCTTTCTGTCTTCATTCTTGGATGCAGCTGTGTCCGAACAGAGGGATGTTTGTGTCTTTCTTTTGTCTGTCGTTGACTAATGAAGATGTCCATTTAAGCAGTGCTGAAATAAAGTTCTAATTAGACTTATGCCGTTCTCTTTCAATGTGACTACTCTGCATCTTTGGTATTTATTGCTACCTGATTAGCCTTCTCCTTGCCCAGTATCTCGGGAAAGTAAAAACAATAGGGGCTACATAACTATTGGGACTAGATTAAATAAGTATATATATATATATATATATATATATATATATATATATATATATATATATATATATATATATATATATATATATATATATATATATATATATATATATATATATATATATATATATATATATATATATATATATATATATATATATATATATATACATATATATATACATATATATATATACATATATATATATATATATATATATATATATATATATATATATATATATATATATATATATATATATATATATATATATATATATATATATATATATATATATATATATATATATATATATATATATATATATATATATATGACATGAATAAATTTGAGACGCATAACTTATGGCGAAATAGTACCACCTATTCCTGTGTCAGAGTTAGACTAAGAAATTTAGTCCGTGGTCTGGCTTTCATTAAATTCCCAAAAAACTCAAACAATCTTAGTCAAAAGTCCGAAAAGAAAGTGTTAAATACATTAGATAACCAACTTGTTAACACCAGTTCGACAACAAACTTTCAAATCCATCACATATATAAACTTGTTACCACAGTCCAAAAACAAACTTTCAAATCCATCAGATAATTAAATACCTAATCGTACTAACAGAATCCAAACAGAAACTTTCAAATCCATCAGGTAATTAAATAACTAAGCTTACTTACACAGTCCAAATATAAACTTTCAAATTCATTAGATAACTAAATAACTGAGCTTACTAACACAGTCCAAAAGCAAACTTTTCAATCCATCAGATAACTAAATAACTAAGCTTACTAACACAGTCCAAATACAAACTTTTATGTCCATCAGATAATTGAACTTACTAACACATAGTCCTCAAGTATTTACAACCTCAGATTTTTCTCCAAAGTGACATATAACGTCACTGAGGTACACAAGCTCCACTTTTCATGAAAAATTAACTTAGCTCAGCACTTTTCTATGGTAAGAAAATTGCAGATGGCTAGTAAAAGTAACTCTATGAAAGTTAAAATCTGAATGAGCCATCAATATATGAGAACTCCAAAAAAATCAGCTAGTTGATTTTTCTTGAAAAATAGAAGCAATTGCGCTGAATGGACTGAAGATCCATTACCATTAAGGTGTGGAAATAGAATTTGGGAAAGTAATTTAATTAATTTTTAGGATAATTTTACATTATATTATATATGTATATGTATGCATGAGTGTCCCGTGGGAATACTTTTCTTTGTAAGAATTCTTTTAAGAGGACAAGGGTAATTTAAGTTCAATTTTTTAAATTTTAAATTTTATTTATATTTTTATAACATGCACTACATAATGTTATTACAGGACATACACAACATTACAAGCACAAAAACCTATTCAAAAACATTTTTTGATTAAAATACAACACTATTTGTTAAAATGCAGTCTTCCAAAAATATTACTTTAAAATATTCTCCGTGCACACTGCATATCATACTAACCGAATGCATTTATTACTTCATTTTATCTTGATAATATATACAGAAATAAAACTGGGCATCGATTTTCGCTTGCTTTAAATATTTCTTACAAAAAAATAATTATTTAAAAATATACAATTTGGTAGCAATTGTTATCATCATTTTATGGAATTAAATTCTCTGAAACTCGAGAAAATATTTTGCAATCTTCAAAATCATACCCAGTTTAATGCCAAATACATTAACAGAAAATATCCAAAATTTTGAGTAAGAAATGCACAACAGCAATGCGTCTGGAACATTTTGAAATGATTTATTCCATAAAAAAATCATCTAACTGGAAATTTCTATATTTAAAGCTATAATAAACTATGAGCGTATAAAAATCTAGTTTGAGAGCAATAAAACAATCATGTTATTTGAAAAATATCTTTTGATAATGGAGTATATACCTAACTTTTTTCAATACAAAAATTATTTAATATATTTGGTCAAAATAGGACATTTAAAAGGTTCCTTGAGCGACTAGTGTCTTAGGGATAGTGATTCATGCTCCCACGACTCAGGTCCGATGTTCGATCCCCGTGTTCGGCAAAGTTGACTCAGTCTTTCATCCCTTCAGTGGGTAGACAAACTGAGGACCAAGCATGGTTGGGAACTAAACACTGGGGGCTCCACGTAAGACTGATCACCTAAATTGTCATATGCTTCGCACCCCAGGGCCCTTGGCCTTGAAAACAAAGATTGGCACAGTAAAGATCGGAAGCCTTGACCTTCAAGTTGGGCTATTGGGCTTAAGAGTTTAGTTTGGAAAGTCCCTTGTCTTCTTAAGAAGCGTCAAGACAGTGTTCGAACACGGTTTAGTTGATACGTCTCCATGCATCCAGGCCAAACACTGGCTGATTTAGTAAAGCTCTGCTCTTCAGTACCGGAGTGCAAGGGTTCAAAACCCATTCTTACAATGATTAATCGCAATCTTTCGAAAACAGCTTTAAGAAGTTTGTACTGGTGCCATTAGCCCTCTTCTAGCAAATGTGCAGACCTGTAGAAATAATGTTATATTGGCCTAGTTTTTGAAAAAGAAGAAATTAAAACTCATGAAAAAACACATGGACAAATATGTCGTCAATAAATTATTTTATAAAAAGAAATGCCAAAGAACACAACTGGAATCAAGTTATCATTTATAGATATCGAAGACTGCTTTCGAGTCAGCGTCATCCCCAAAAAATAGTATGGCTACGATTTTCCTCTTTTTCGTGGCGCTCCAAAAAATGTCTATCCCGCAAGCAGCAGATACCAGGAGAGTCTATCCTCTTCTCTCCTCTGGTAACAACCTTGTCCTCTAAAAAAATCTGACTGCTCCGTGGACAAAAAACAGGGGTCCACTCCAGAACGGGGGGGGAGAAGTCAGAATACCCCAAACCGACGGACCCTTCTATTGGTTGAGAGAAGTCTGAAGTTTCTTTCTAGTTCAGATCGATCCTGCTCCATATGTCTTTAGACTATGGCTTACGAGAAGGGGTTAAAATAGCTGAACCGAATGTAACTTATTGTTACAAGACCATAGCTGTAAGTTCAGCTCCAACAAAAAAGACGATTCAAGACTTGTAATTTTGAGGAAAACAGGACGTTATCTATTAACTTAATGTAAATGAAATAGTAAGCCGTTTTTTTGGTAATGATCTTCATAAACATTCGAACTTTGGAGTGTTTCAAAAAATGAGATTATGTGCAGAAAACGGGTAGATCTACCATCCGGAAAGCCATCTAGGGACCAAAGTTTAGACTATTCAATGATACCACGGACAAATATCAAAGATGAGGGGGGGGGGAGAGAATCTTACACATCGATATTTCTTGATGAAGGAAGAGAGATATGTAAAGGGAGATCAAATTGGACACTCGGGATAATAAGATGTGTTTTCTATAGAATGGGAACTTACCTCAGAGAGGCGATTTAGTCACCTTTTTTTTTTAACTTAATTTTTGTGTTGAATGAAATATTAAGTTTATTGCCATAATACGTCTTCTTCTAAATCGCTACTTCTTACATATAAATTTGGACCAATATTTCCTGATAAGTAACGTTTTTCAAGCACTCGGAGTTTACAATTTTCATGAATAAAGACTCATTTCCCACTCTGGATCATAGGGAACTACTCTTGCGTCGGAGAATTATTACAATAGCTTTCCAAACCAAACCATTGATATATAGATATAAATGGGAGGTATTATTTATATACGTTTTTTCTACTTCGATCTTTTTCAATCTAACTTTTAACTTCGGTTATGAAAGAGTTATGTAATTAAATAAAGCAATATATTGTAGAAGATACATTGTACATTCGAAAAAAGGTTTATGTCTGTAATATGTTTCTGTACCTAAGGTTTTTTTTTCCTAAATTTTTTTACAACTAAGAAACATCTGTAACAAAGAAAAATAAAGTAAATATATAAAATCTAATCATATGTTCATTATATCATAACTTCCTACTGAAATTTATTTTACGAGCGCTTAGGTACGAAAAAATGACACAGTGAAAAAGCACTAGAGAAATAAACATTGAAAAAATATTTTCGATTTCTTTGGTGATAAAGGAAAAAACATTCAAGTAAAATTTAATTAATTCTTTATATTATTTCTCTCTCTCTCTCTTTTAAAAGTGAATAACAACCTTGAGTTCATTTATCAGGCTGTTTTTTTTAATTTATCTCTAAGACTTACATTTTTTAACTTTTTCTTTTTAAACATTAAGGGAAAATAAATTTACAAAAGAACTGGTCTTCGGATTTCAGATAACTCTCAATGAAGATTTTTTTATTTTATATCTCTACTTGTATATATTTATATAGGAAATGCCTTGTTTAGCGATATCACTACCGGTGCAGTCATGAAAAATATTACACAGACATATTGAAAAATGTATTTAAAATATTGCTGCTTAATTTATCACACTATCTTTAAAGCTCTTACGCCGAAAGACAGTTTACTATTAGATAAACGGTTTACTGAAGACTGCTGCAATCCAATGAGGTGTGTGTTTTATAGTTACGAGGAGACTCATTCACATGCTGATAGTGATATAATGGTTCTATAAATTCCATTGACTTTCATCAAATTTAGTTTAAGGACTTCATTACGATTTTGACTGCTGTATATTTATACTACTCAGAGATTAAAAATAAGGGTATAGAAATGTATTTATTATTCAATAGAATACTATCTACAATAAAATTATACTAGAAGAAATTGATGGTAAAATTTAGATAATTAAAAGTATTAATTTAGATAAAGCTTGTAGATGGTTAAAAATTCTCTAACATCACACTGTCGAAAAAAAAACTAGTCTGTGAGAGAGGTGCATAAGCAAGGTGTTCAGTATTCATAACCACACCAATGCAGCAAAGGGACTGAAGGCAGTTTGGAATCTGTGAAGCTTGCAGCGAATATTCTCCTTACATCTGATAATTATATTCTCTTTATCCAGATATAAACCAGAATAACATCTCGGCTGTAATTCTTTCCCTTACACTCAAGAGCCAAAACATTATGACCACCCCTATATTTTGCAATGAATTCGCCTGGATGAAGTGGAAGGTACGTGATCAGGTGGAAGTGGTATTTAACTGCTGGAGATTCTGTGTGTCATGGGAAAGGCTGCGGATCGAAGCAATTTTGATAGAGGGAAGTTTGTAATGGCTCGAAGGCTCGGAACAAGTATTTCCGAAACTGCACGACTCGTGGGTTGTTCGAGATCTACAATTGTCAGTACTTATGAAAAGTGGATGAATGACGGTGAAACTAACAGTAGACGACATGGTGTGGGACGTCCACACTCTGTCAAAGAAAAAGGTCGTCTGAGACTGTCTCGCATGGTGAAAAAATATGGAGCCAGACAATGGCTTAGCTGATAACCCAATACAATGCATGATCAAGTAGAATAGTACCGGAGTACACTGTTCAGCGGACACTGTTGGATATGGGGCTACGTCCCACGTTGGATATGGGGCTACTCAGCAAACGTCCCACTCGTGTGCCTTTGGTAACCAAGCGTAATCAAACTCGTCACAATCTGTCTCCGGTCACCTACCAAAGACATGTGGTATCCATGACAAGGCGAGTTGAAGCTGTATTGCACACCAATGGAGGGCCAGCTCGTTATTGACAGGTGGTCTTAATATTTTGGCACTTGGGGATATTTAGCATCTACCAGAAGGCATGTATATCTTAAGCCGTTCTACGGACGTGAATCATCTAATGCTACTGCCAGCAATATAATGTTACCTATGCATTATCGTTTTGAAGAGGTACAATATAAGCCAAGTAAACGCATATGGTGATACTCTGTATAAAGTTTCATAAAATGCTGAAATGAGTTCCAAAACAGTGTAAAACAAATTTATTACACTAGTTTTAAGTTTTAAAAAATGGTAAAAAAATTCTTTATTCATTAGACGTATGTATCGATTCTATTACAACTCATACTTGGTTGCTCTTGTGTTCATTTAGAAGGTCATCATATGGCATCTGATGGAAAGATGGTCGACAATACATCGACAGGTTGGAAGATTGGATCCTAGAAGAACACCTCCAGAGGTATCATTTCGGAAAGTACTACGCGAGAACAGAGCAACGTTTTAAAACATGAGAATAATTTATGTGCCCCAACCGACATTAGTTAACACGATGGATTTGAGACAGGCTCGAGTCACGATCCCGCAACCCTCCGGTTTCAAGATCGATTCATTTGCTGACTAAGGTACCGCGAGACATTATATCTGCTAATGATTAATTTATGAATGTATTAGCTTGAATTCAAAAGTATTCTGATTTATTATGTTTTAAAGCATACTTTTTATCATTATTAAATACACTCTAATAAAACATGCTTATAATAGTCATTTCGAATTATTCTTGAACCATGCCTAGAGATTCACAAAGTTGAATTAAAATACGTATAGAAGCTACATGTCGGTGAATAAAATATTTTTGCAAATAAAAATATTCAACTAATTAACTTAAGTTATCACTTTTTGAGAAACTGAAATCACAGAAAGTTTTGGTTTGTATTGTAGTGTTCAGTCACAAGATGTACACTGTCTAGTTTTGTGTCCATCTACACTTGTTTCTCGGTTGGTACTAAATGAGTAACAGGTTCGTAGCCTTGTTAAGGCGTTAGGAAAATTTCTATATATCTTCTGTAATAGAAAGAAAAAAAGTATTATGTTCGTAGGTAGTATTGTATTCGAAGTAGATCTGTATTAACTTTTTGCCATTCCCAGACAAGATATCAAATCTGGGCTAGATCTTTTACCAAAATTATCAAACATTATTCAATCAAAACACACACACACACACACACACACATATATATATATATATATATATATATATATATATATATATATATATATATATATATATATATATATATATATATATATGTATATATATATATATATATATATATATATATATATATATATGTATATATATATATATATATATATATATATATATTATATATATATATATGTATATATATATATATATATATATATATATATATATATATATATATATATATATATATATATATATATATATATATATATATATATACCAGGTGGCCATAATTAAACTGACAGCTCACAGTGTTCTGAATGACGCCATATTTTGTAGGAAGATTAAACAAGACAGGAAACGAAAGATTCCGCGAAAAAACAGATTAGTTCCAAAAGTCACCGCTAGGGGAATATTTGGCGCTGTGTTATAGAAAATACGGTGTTAACAAATGCAAATCAATACGGAAATTACCTTTTATTTTCCATTCAAATGAGGTTCAATGTGGCTGCCACACATATTGTATTCTGTTCACAATATGCACAACAGCAGAAAGTAACATGTCTGCAGGAATCTCCCTTACAGTCCATGATATGTTGTCCTTCAACGTAGCCAGGTAGTGAACCACTCCTTGATAGACTTTGGACTGAAGGTTACCCTTGAGCCAGAAGTCACATGGGGTAAGATTAGGCGACCGAGGTGGCCATGCAGTTGGAAAGTAGGTGCTAATGACTCTTCCTGTTGTAAATTTCTGTCGTAACAGCTGTTTCATCCGTACAGCAACGTGTGGAGGGGCTCCATCTTGTATGAAATTGATTTCCACCAGGCATGTCTTTGCTGAAGTGTCGGAATGACAAAGCTGTTCAACATATGGCGATATTTCTCTCCGGTAACAGATCAGGTTTCCGGTCCTGTTGGGGTATTGTTCTCATAGAAGAATGGACCTACGATAAATTTCGCTGTGAACCTACACCAAACAGTTCCGTTTGGCGAATGTAAGGGAGTTATTGTGACTGCATGTGGTGATTTGTCATCCCAAATTCAGCAGTTCTGAGTATTCACAGTTCCATTCAGG
>CM063505.1:181144970-181169970 GCA_032207245.1 Pardosa pseudoannulata | reverse complement strand
ATATATATATATATATATATATATATATATATATATATATATATATATATATATATATATATATATATATATATATATATATACATATATATATATATACATATATATATATATATATACATATATATATATACATATATATATATATATATATATATACATATATATGTATATATATATATATTATGCATGTATGCATACAATTAAATGTATATATATTACAATGATGCTCTTTACATAAGATTCGCTTATTTTAGGTCCAAAATTTCAATGCCATCGCATGACGCAAAGTTCCGAGAATCGAGTAAGGACATTAAAAGTATTTGTTCTGCATGAAGGGAGAAACGAAAATTCCCGACTGAAGCACCCTACTGAGAAAGTTTCGAAATAACTCGAATAGACTATATTTCTGGTCTTAAAAGTAGCACGAGCGTTGCCGTGTTTCTTAACGAGATGTCTTTTCTTTGCTGAATTAGTATATTCATCGGAGTGTTGAAAAGGAGAGAACAAAGTTTTCGTGTCAATAGACGGTCGTAGTAATAGAGGGTCTAGAATATTTTTTTTTGTCAGAACTGGTTTCTTACGAAGATTATGAAGCCTAACCTGTATGCTCTTAAACGTATATGTTTTAGTCATCAGTCCGTATCAGAAGTGAACTTGCACCTGTTGAAAAAGCATTAGATTCCGATTAGGATACAGTTTCTTTCCCGAATTTCTCGTGTGATAGTGAATAATGTTTAACTGATTTTATACTTTAACACAAATTAACCCGAATCGAATAAACATGTTCTCTGTAACATAAAAAAATGTTCCCATCCGTTCCCGGTTAAAGAAATCATAAATCAACACTTCCATAATGAGATGTGATTACGCCTTTAGGTCTACCGGTACAATTGTCTACCCGCCCTACGTGAAGTTTCATACTGTTTTTGTGGTAATATATAACATATTATTTAACGATCAAGCATGCGCATAAGAGTGATATTAATAAACTAACTGTGATTAATGCTGTACAAAATAAAAAGCAAAACCTTACCTATTTCTGATAGCGGAGCACATGCTTTACCACTAAAAGGATTCACAAATTAATATCTGCATATTGACGTATAAGGCGTACACATCTTTTACGTCAACATTATTATAATTACAACTTATGACGTATAAGACGTACACGTTATCGCACATCATTGAATGGTGAGCAATTTCAGAAATTTTCAAGATTCCCCCAATCTTGACAATATTAACTCCTCATTATACAATTGCTGAGTAATTGCCGAACTGGTAGAGAGTTGATTGTGAATGCCGGATTTCGTAGGTTCGAATGAACAGGGCGGCGATTCTAAAATCAGGGTGCCAGGAAATGAGCGTTCACCGACATTATTGTGAAAAATGTTCTTTAGAATTTGCCAATAGGGAATATAAATTTTCAATGGAAAACAGAAAACATTTAAGTTAGGATTATGCTTTAAAATAATTTTGTTACTACACACACACACACAGATATATATATATATATATATATATATATATATATATATATATATATATATATATATATATATATATATATATATAATAAAGTGATAAAGAGCAAAATTTTTATTAGTTATGATAGTCTCTTATCTCTTTTTGTCACAACTCTTGTCATGTAAACAATGTAAAGAAATTCATCAACTTTTTTTTACCTGTTTGTTAGTTATTTTCTTTTTGTCACTTTAACTAGTAACTATCTTTTCTCATATATTCATATTCCTTTTTTTTACTCAGACGATGGCGGAATTATAAGGCGGTGCTCTCGTATACCAGAGTCAGTGGGTTGTCCCTCAGATTCAAATCCCGCTGGTGGCATAGATGTTCGTAGCCGTTCGGAATCGGCGTTACGATGTTCCAAGATCAATAGTCCACATGGAGTAAAAAATGTAGACCTTTTGCTTTTCAAACCCTACTGTAACAGCTACAGTTCAACAACGCCAGAACGAAACTGACTTAGGTTAAAACGAATGGAATGACCCTTCTTCGACCTCATTTGTCTAAAGGGGTTGCTTAAAGCGGAGCAGCCAACTTCATCCAAGGCATCGCTGTCAAACGAACTTTTTCGGGAGACAGCCCCCTTAGAGAGAGAGCAAGGAAGAAGGAGTGTGGAGCTTAATTTCTTCTGCACCAGATCTAACTCTATTTTTTTATAAGACCAAGACGCCAAGTTGGCAAAATCTTTGATCGAGTATGGTCCCTTTGGCATGATGGCTTAATGGGCATTTTTATTTTCTATTTACACCTTCATTTATATTCAAAATAAACAATATTCAGGAGGAATTAGTTTTTTTTTTCAATTTTGTATTTCCGCAAGAATACTACACTTATACGTGCGGCTGGCCTAGATTCTCAGTGGGCCTCTTTTCTACAGATACCAAATTTTTTCCTCTGGTATCTTTTTTCTCTTACCTTCTGAGAAAAATCTTTCCTTTCGTCTGTTGAGTCTCATTTTCCCATTCCCCTCAATCTAAATTGTGTGACATCTCTTTCATGTGGAGAAGTGTTGGTTTAAGCTTTTTAAGTAATAAGGTTTATCGTATGCTTAGTCTCATTTCGTCTCAATCCCCCCGTCTTAACGCCTTTAGTTTCTTAACCTTATGAATCTCATTATCTCTAATTCTTCCGGATTGGGAAAATTAATTTTCATTTACTCTCCAGCATTTTGTGTTTATTCTACTTAATTAACTAACGTCAATATCGATAACAAAACAAATTTTTAAAGGCAGTTAATCATTACGAATGTTTATGTAAACGATTAACTCTCACTCAGGAAACTTTAATATAATGTAAATAAATAAATAGCGTTAAGATATTTTTCTTAAATTAGGTAATGTAATTCAGCTTTTAAAATATTTTAATGCTTAAAGGGCTCTCTGAGACATGATGTTTCACAAATTCCTACAAAATTTTACTATAAGATCCTATTATAAATTCTAGAAAAGTCAAGTTTCTAATTTATTTAGATTATTGAGACTCAAATTAACCCTTGCACTCTTGGGCTCCGAAGCACAGCCATTGAAAATTACTCTTCGCTACAGAGACAATACAAAATAATTAGTTTTTACGATTTGTTTTGGTCGTATGCTAAAAACTGAAAATTATTTGCAATGTCTCCGTAGCTGAGCCCTCGAGTTTCAAAACAAATTTTAAATGGCTCCGCTTTGGAGCCTTCGAGTGAAAAGGGTTAAATTTAGGATATTCTCAATTTTTGCACAATTCTTGACGAAAATTTAACATATGAATGTCTTATTCGAGATGCCAACAAAATAATACAGGAAAACTTTATAAATCTATTAGAGTAAGAAAGAGGCAGAAGATAAATAAATTGAGAATCAAAACTTAAGAAACTTAATTAAAATTAACAAAAATTTATAAAAAAAATGATCTAAAATATTCTTTTTAAA
Organism: Pardosa pseudoannulata; assembly: GCA_032207245.1. Lineage (NCBI taxonomy): Eukaryota > Metazoa > Arthropoda > Arachnida > Araneae > Lycosidae > Pardosa > Pardosa pseudoannulata. Next base: position 181,166,533 of record CM063505.1, on the reverse strand, counting down.
ATCATTTTAATGGGATTGCATAAAGAAGACATAAAAAATTCAAAATTAATCAGCGTGGAATATTTTAAAATTTAAGATATAATTTAAGTTATAATTAAGTTATAAATATTGTATAAATATTACCTAATATAATAAAGTTAAAATGATTTATTTATTACATATTTTAATGTATATGTGATTAAAGTTTCATTATTCTAAGGTAATAATACGCAAAGTTACTCTAAAGAACTTGTTTCTGACTCAAAAGAACTTGTTTGTAAACTGTGTAGTTTAAATGCATAGGTGCTAAAATTTTCATAACTCTAATAATTTTCACACTCTTTGTGACTCTACAAAGCATGTTTATAAATTCCCTATACTATCCTTATTTAGAATATTCTCATTAAACTAATAAAAAGCAATCTCTGTGAGACTTTTATTTCATTGAATAGTAGTGTATATAGTATATACTATATACTTAATTTTTAGGTGTTCAAAGTTTTATAACTCTAATATTATAATTTTAAAGACTTTCTGTGACTCTATAAAGTGCGTTTATAAATCCCCTATACTTTCCATATTTACCATATTCTCATTAATCTAACGAAAAGCAATCTCTGTGAAATGTTTATTTCTATTTTATCGCATTGAATAGTAGTATATTTAGTATATACTTTAATTTGTAGGTGTTCAAAGTTTTATAACTCTAATATTATAATTATAAAGACTCTCTGTGACTCTATAAAGCGTGTTTATAAATTCCCTATACTTCCCTTATTTAACATATTCCCATTAATCTTACGAAAAGCAATCTTTATTTAAAAAGTAATCTTTATTTTAATGTATAGGGATTCAAAATTTATTATTCTAAGCTTATAATTTACAAAGTCGCTTTGTGCCCCTACAAAGTATCTTTGTAAATTCTCTTTAATTTCCCCTATTTAGCATCATTCTTTTAATCCCCCGTAAAGCAACCCAGTGAAACTTTCAGTTGTCACTCATCCCTACATACAACTATAAGCCTAAACAACGTCTTCTAATGACTTGGCGCACCGTATTGTCCAAACACACCAGAGTATTTATCCATCGAAACAAGGGAAAAAGTCAATTAATATCCCTTAACGAAAAGGAAACCCTGAGCAAGATAAAAAGCCATTACGTCGTAGCTTCTCCGGACAACAAAACAAAAAACCCCTACAAAAGGATTTTCCAATAACACTGACACAATCGGAGGGATTTTGTTTTTTATTTGGAACTGCACCGAAGTAATTACGTTAACTGACTGAGTGCTGGAGAGCAGAAGAATCGATGGAAAAATCCCGAATAAAGTCCATTGTCCGGTCAGGCTGTATGGGGAAAAAGAGCCATTGATTCGTTTATGGCGGCATTTAAAATGGTGCCTGCAGCTAATTGGCTGCCAAATTCACAGTAAACACTTAATATAAAATGATGACGGTATGCTTATTAACGTTATATTTTCATGCATTCATTATGAATTTATGAATTATACATAATTACTTATTTATGATGTACTAAAGATTCTCTTTCAGACATGTCTCTGATGGACTTTATATTTGAAATTGCAGTGATGAAAGTCTGTGCCATGAGTTGACTTTTGTATTTAAAATGAAATTTGGTTTCATTTTTACACAATATCGCAACACATTTTTAAAATATACAAACACACGCATATAATTAACTTAATATTTCTGCTTCGAAAGGATATTTTCTAGATTAAATTGGTCATCAATCCAGAATTTCGAACTAGTGACCTGCTTTAAGAAATAAGTGCACCTTTAAATATTTACATTCGGTTATATATAAATCCCGTATTAAGAATGCAAATTTAAAAAGCAACTTATTAAACTAAACGCTCTCTGTAATCAATACCGGTGTTAAACCTATAATAATATTCCATGCAAAAATTTGTAAATGTTTACACATTTTTTTTTTGTCTGCTAAGAAAATTTGTTTATGAAAATAAATGTAATCATAAGAAAACGTTGTATGAATTTTTCTCTCTAACATGCCGAAAGATTGCTGAATGGATTGGTCGCTGCTCTTTGAATGTTTGTGTGTTAGAATCCCATTGCTCATGAATGTTTGAAAACATTCGGAATAGACCTTAAACAGCCGGTACGAGTCTCCTTAGATATTGCATTGTAGTAATACAGTACACTGTAGCGCTCCAAACGAAATTAAACCAAAATGGCTGAACCGATCTTTGTACGAACACATATTTGTACGATGATGCTATCCAGAAAGGAGTTATGGGGTTCGAATCCCACTGCTCTCATGAATATTGGAAATCATTAGAAGTAGACTTTTAAATACCGCCAACAGTTCCTTTAGACAATGTGTAGTAAAACAGTACTAAGTAGTGTTCTAAATTAGACTTAATCGAAATGACAGTACCGATCTTCACACTATATTTGTAGGGTGATTAAGGTTAATTCTAAGAAGGTGTTAATAAGACCAAATATATCGAATTGTAAGGAAGTGTAGAGTTATTTTTTGAACCATTTCATATACATCCCTTTTAATTACTTGATGAAAATTAACATCATTTGAGTAATTTAATTAATCTCTTAGAATTTAAAATACCTTTTTCAGGTAATACAACGTTTCTTGCTTTTTGATCATATCTACTAATGTTATTAATTTTATTTTAGCTATGAATATCAATGCCAATAATGAGATTCGAAATTTTAGACATGAACCCCAAAAAATAGCACCCTATCCATTTCAAGTTATTTGAATTCGAAAGAAAATGATGTAATAGAGATGATATATTTCTATATAACTTTAATTTATAATTACACAATATTAGTTATATATAACTGCATTTTACTTTTGTAAAGGTGTATATATATAAAAAATTAGGTGAAATTATTATGCTTGGTAAGAACGAGAGAAGTCCTTGAAACGAATTGATAGCTCGTCATATTCCTTTTAACGGAAAATACGGGTTTGACAGAGGAGTAATTTTAGTTATGATTTTTTCTAAAACTAAATAAATTCATGAATAAGATGTTTTGTTCAATAAGGATTATCCTTCACCCTTTTGGAGTGTCCTAAATTATATTCTTGAATATGAAGCATCTAAATCAGATTATTTATCTTCACGCGATAAAATTTTTTATTGTTATCGTTGAGTTTTTCTACAGTAATATTTATATTGTTCTATTTTCAGGTGTATATAAAGTTTATTCATTGGATTTAATTTCCTAATTTTTAGAACTAGAACCACGAGAGTTTTGGTCTATGTAAAACCGTGGACTAATTCAAACCTAACCCGATTCATATGAATCCAAGTTCTTATTCAAAATGTACAATGTATTTTTACGCAATGGCATTCATTCTTTTTTTTACATCAAATTATTATACCAATTAAATCCCGATAAAAAAAATAAGATATCACAATATCTAAACCTATATATAGCAAGAAAAATATATAGACAACGTTATTAGAATTTAGTTTCTTGCCAGTCAAAGTTTCTTACATAGTTGAAGCGCTGTTTAGGCAACAATTTTTATACATATTTTATACATTTTCTACATATCAATATTTTATAGTTAGAACAATTATCTACAGTGTTTTTTGAAGCGTAATAATGAACCATTTATCGATTTATCGCATATGCTTAGGATTCTTCAGTATTGTATTTTCATAGGTTTTCATGAGTGTAAAATTAGAAGAAGTAAAGTAATTTATTACAATTTCGTTAATAACTCTTTTAAATAAAATTGGACACAAAATTGTTTTTGGTGAAAATGATCCAGTGCCCAATTCTAGTGTTAACAGGATAGTTCAACTGTGAAAGTGAGTTAATGAGGTAAATAAAAAAAAATAGTTACGTTCATATACAAGAATATAAATTCTTAAAATTGACAAAAATTAATGTTTGGGGATAACAGCACTCAGCCTAGAATCAAAAGAAAGCGGTAAAAAAAGGTCACAAAGAATTAACTTTATTAATTAAGGAATATGAGTATTAAGGAATATGAACTCTGGCAACAAATTTTCAATAAAGGCCGTATAGCACGAGACAAAGATACTGACAACTGGCTAGCGCGACAGTTGGGAGATGTAAACAAGTAAAAATCTCGTGTGGTTTATATTGTTTCAAAATTGTCTATGTATGTTTTCCATGGCAATGCATTAAAAATCTTATTTGATATTGAAATATTTTGCTCATTCTAAAATGCACAGAAACTACACAATCCAGTCATATTAATTTGACCACCGTCTGCTTTTGACGGCAACTTTAAATAACCAATCGCAGAATAAACGTGTTATGAGCAAGTTTAGGGGATATATCCATATTTGGTGGATATATTCACATTAATGTGTCTGGACTGTATACCTCACATGGCATATTATACCCAATTTGCAGAGTTATTCTGGTTAAGGATCTTATTCACCCTCACTTGTGCTGGGAAACAGCAGGGCTGGAGACTAAAAAAACATTATGAAGACATCCTCGTAATTCAAAAGCCGAGACCCATCAGGAAACTCCCAGGCTTGCCCTGACACGTTCAGATGAGTCGCTTGAGTACTTGAAAGACGTGGTGACCACGAACCTGTTTTGCTTGCCATAAATGAACACAGAGGAACTTTGGCGGGCTGGAAACTCGATACCTTTACCCACCAGTTACAACATCGCAGTCTTTTCCGACTGAGCTACCATTTCCCTTTCTTTGAATATAGTTTTATAGAGTTTTATTGAGAGGATTCATGGTATAATGTTCGCTGTAACACAGTTTCATGGATAAGACTGTTTGGGAACTACTTTTGTATATAAAGACAGAAAAACTGACATTACTCATCTTCACTTCAAAAAAACGTACAAAGCAAAAGTAAAAATAATTTTAAAATGGGGTGAAAAATAAACCTACAAAACCATAACCACTTATATACAATAATTAAAAAGGAAGAATTAGGTACACTTGCAGGTTGAAACATGAGTTATCTATGCAGGGAAATCTTACAATTTACCGACTCCTTCATCTACACCTGCTTCTGTTGTAACATATATTGGTTATATGACCCCACAGCTCGGGAACGATAAATCCCACCTGCGTTAAAGAAAGTTATAGATTGGGTCAGAATAATGTCCAACGCTATTTGCAGCTATATGTTTAATAGAAAAAATTTTAACTAGAAAATAATAAAGCTTAAATAATGTGTATGTATTAGCGTTTACTACAAATATAAATCTACATGGAATTTTTAAAACTCTAAACTGAAATTTACAAAATTAATAGTTTATAAATAAATAAAAATTGCAAGCTTAAAAATCAGCAAAATAGCTCAAATTGAGCAGGATCCTGTAAATTTGTATTTCTATCAAGGCTTTTCGAGACTGTTATGGACTGTTAAGGTCGGCGTGTCTGTATCTTCTCCTGGAACTGTACGCCTCGTCTTAAGTACAGGAGCAGGTATTGTAAGTTCGGTAAATTAGACCATCTTACAGAGAATTAACTGCAGCTATTAAAAATTGAATCCCAATGGCTTTGGGGTAGCGCTTCTAGCTTCAACGACACAGGTCCGAGGTTCGATCCCCGAACTGGGCAAGGTTTACTCAGCCTTTCCTCCCTTCAGTGGGTAGACAAACTCAGGTTCAAGCAAGCTTGAGAACTAAACACTGCTGGTTCTGTTTAATGTTGACCACCTAACCGGAATATATGCTTCGCACCCCAGGGCCCTTGGTGTTTGAAATGGATATTGGCACCGTAGACCCTGTCCCCCTAGGGGCTGTTGCTCAGAGGAGTTTAGTATTAAACACTGGAAAAGATATTAATTATTTACAAGTTATGAACATGAAGACTAAATATTAGCATTAATAACATAAGGTTGGTTAAACCTTTACAAGAAAAAATATAGTGCCCAGCGGTTCGCACAAATCTCTGTCTGATCCAGCTCTACACTCCAGCGTCTTTTCTACACCATGACGGAGAGAGAATCTGCAGCTTGGGAAGGCGGGGGAAGAATCTTTACCCTCCTGGTGAAACTTTCGCGTCCTTGGGGTAGGGGTTTTCTACCCTTTCTTGTTATGTCCCTTTTCTGCCGCTCTTTACCGCGTTAAAAATAATAATTGCAGGTGTACATACTGCGAAGTTACACATCTTGAGTCTAGCGTAACAGAGATCATTCGCATGTTTTTTTATCACTAGAACTCCATTCGTACTTCCTGTGTCTATAATCTTTGCGTCTGGTATGACAGATACACTGTAAAACATCGAGGAAGGAAATGCATACATCTACCAGGCCCACACTTTTGATACTTGCTTCGTTTGGTTGATACATCAACCATGAAATCCCAAACGGTTAAAACAGTCAATCAATTTATGTATATAAAAGCAAAAAACTATTTTCTTATTGGTATATCTATCTTTTGTTCGTAGGTGACCCAAAAATGTCAAGGAAAAAATAGTGGCGTACACAGACACCTTTGACTTTTAGTGGATCTTGTCATACAATTATGTTATTGGTTAATATATTTTAATTTAACGAATATACGAGGTGCATCCAGAAAGTAAGATTCCCTGTTTAAAAGAAAAAAAAAGGAATTTACACGTTCTGGGATATATTTATTGGCAACAAGTACAGCAATTGATCAGCTATTTTTCACCATAGCCACCAAAAGAATTGAGACACTTGTCGTATTGTGGGATCAACTTTTGTATACCTCTGTCGTAGAACTCTGTCGCCTGTGAATGGAACCAGCCTTCCTGTCCCAGAACACCGTGCACATCCCTTTACGTACCGACAGCGTCTGTTTGAATTTGGTTCTGACTGAAGATCCACTATGATGGCAATGCATTGACTGCTGCTTAGTTTTCGGAATAAAGTGCGAAATCAAAGTCTCATTGCCCGTGATGATCCTGTCGAGGAACCCGCCACCGTCATCTTAATACCGTAGCAGAAATGTCAGTGATGTTCCTAAGAGTTGAATTTTATGTTTGTGTGTCAGTTTCTGCTCATAGTCCAGACAAATCTGACGAATTTGAATTGTTACAGTGCTTTGTGCATTCAAGATCACTGACCGAACTTTGCATTCAGCGGGAGAAGGAATTAGAGTTTCCATTTCGGACCACTGCTACTCCACTACTAGCACAAATAGGGATTTGTCCAGCTGACATATGATTAATACGTCATAGATCTGTTATGCACGCTCAATTGACACGGCTAATTACTTTTACTTTAAAAGGGAAAACATCGGAAAACTTACTTTCTGGATGAGCCTCGTATAATCTAAATGTCAAAATATAGCACACATGAGTAAGAAGTAAAAAAAGCTTTTCATATGTATTAATATCTTCATTGTTTGCCTGTTATAAAGAGAACTGAATTATTTATTAGCACAAAATAAAAATGAAAAACACATTTTAATTAAGAAATGATAAGTTTATCTGTAAAAATTATTTGAATATTCTACCTTTTATTATCGTATATTTAGCAATCAGTTTATTTCAGCTGTTACAGTACTTAAAATACCTTCCAATTAGGTATGTATTTCCTCAGAATCAATTATATTTTCCCAATTAGTGTATGCATGTAATGAACGCGGTTTCACCAAGTGCGACATACTCGTAATTGGCCATACTAATAGAAGGGTAGCTGGTAAATGTACTAAATTTTATCCGCTTAAGGCGATAGTGAATATTATTTTCTTTTGAATCATCTTTTTAGTAAAATAACAGCCATATACTTATGGCTAAAATATTCTTTATTTCAAAAGTAATTAAGGATTAATTCTTTAAAAATAATTTTATCGAAAATATTTCATAACAATACTTTTTTACGCATGATCTATTTGTATTTATAGCAAATCCTTTTAATTACAATATTTAGATATAATAAGTAGTTATAAAAACTGTCAAAAGATATAATAATTTTAGTGAATGCGTCCCTTTTCTATATTCGGCTGTAGGAGTCACACAAAAAAATTGAAAATTCAAAATAATATTAGTGAAATATTTATTAATTCTATTTATAACTATGTTAACGATAATATTTTATGTACTACTAGCTATCAAATACCCCTTCTTTTCCCGGGAATTTAATTTATTCCACATTTCATTCCAGTCTTCATAGCAATAGGGATTGAAATAAATGACTTTGAACCACAATACTGATGTTTGTGTTACATGCGGTGTAACGCTCCCTTTTTACTACCGGTGCGCTACGTTTTAGCGTGAGACCTGCCCGCCTACTTTTACTGGGGCAGGTATGTTCCTTTCCTGTCGCTGGGATGCATATATTCTAAATAATTCCTCGGAAACCTCTTACAGACGAAACAACATTTTTTATTTACACAAAATTAAGAAAAAGAAACAATTAAAGAAAATGACATATCAAAATTGAGTCTCAGAGCCAGTCCTAGCTAGATATTTTAAAAAAAATCGAGCATCGTCCTTTCTTTCCACATCAGCGCAGAGAGATGTTTTTCAGCTGGCGGCCCAATCTCGACTCTCCCAATCTCTCTCCTCTGCTGAACTCCAACAGCCCCCTTCCTTCTTCGGGGGGGGGGGTTGTCTGGAAACTTGAGCCCTGCCGAAAAGGGCATACACTCCTCCTCCGAGAACCTGCAAAAACATCCACCAGTGCCTCCGAAAAACGTTATCAGCCCCCTTTGCCGGCCGGCTTCTTATTTCTCCTAAGTAAAGCCGCGTGGAAGGGGTCAAAATGGGGCGATTCTCCCAATGTCATTCAGAGCACACAAAGTCGTAGGTGCAAATTCCTTACATGCGGTTTAGAGCGCATTGAACGTGTTTGTTCAATCAACACCAGTCTTGTTAGTAATTGCGATTCAAAAAATGATTGTATCAAGCTATCAAATTTCACTAGCTATCAAAGACCCCTTCTTTTCCCGGGAATTTAATTTATTCCGCATTTCATTCCAGTCTTTATAGCAATAGGGATTGAAATAAATGACTGTAGTACTTTGAACCACAATACTGATGTTTGTGTTACATGCGGTTTAGAGCGCATTGAACGTGTTTGTTCAATCAACACCAGTCTTGTTAGTAATTGCGATTCAAAAAATGATTGTATCTAGCTATCAAATTTCACTAGCTATCAAAGACCCCTTCTTTTCCCGGGAATTTAATTTATTCCGCATTTCATTCCAGTCTTTATAGCAATAGGGATTGAAATAAATGACTGTAGTACTTTGAACCACAATACTGATGTTTGTGATACATGCGGTTTAGAGCGCATTGAACGTGTTTGTTCAATCAACACCAGTCTTGTTAGTAATTGCGATTCAAACAATGATTGTATCTAGCTATCAAATTTCACTAGATATTAAAGACCCCGTCTTTGCCCTGGAATTTAATTTATTCTGCTTTTCATCCCAGTCTTCTTAGCAATAAGGACTGAAATAAATGTCTGTAGTACTTTGAACCACAATACTGATGTTTGTGTTACATGCGGTTTAGAGCGCAAACACTTTCAATCAACAGCAGTCTTGTTAGTAATCGCGATTCAAACAATGATTGTATCTAGCTATCAAATTTCACTAGATATTAAAGAACCCTTCTTTGCCAGGGAATTTAATTTATTCCACGTTTCATTCTAGTTTTCTTAGCAGTAGGGATTGAAATAAATAACTGTAGTACTTTGAACAACAATACTGATGTTTGTGTTACATGCGGGTTAGAGAAAAACACGTTCAATCAACACCAGTCTTGTTAGTAATTGCGATTCAAACAATGATTTTATCGAGCTATCAATTTCCACTAGCTATCAAAGATCCCATCTTTGCCCGGGAATTTAATTTATTCCGCGTTTCATTTCAGTCTTCTTAGCAATAAGGACTGAAATAAATGGTTGTAGTACTTTGAACCACAATACTGATGTTTGTGTTACGTGCGGTTTAGAGCGCAAACACTTTCAACACCAGTCTTATTGGTAATTGGGATTCAAACAATGATTATACACATTGATCCCCGACACATGTACTATGAATGCAAAGTGTGCTGTAGAGTGCAAACACTTCCCCTTTTCAGTCAGCATCGGTCTTATTAGCAATCGGGATTCAAACAATCACTATAGCACTTTAATCTCCGACACATCTACTGTGTATGTTAAGTGTGCTATAGAGAGGAAACACTTTCAACCCCTCTGTAAACATCAGGCTTCTTAGCAATCGGGATTCAAAGCAATGACTGTAGCACTTTAATCCCCAACATATCTACTATGTATGTTAGTGTGCTCTAGAGAGCAAACACTTCCAACCCCTCTGTCAACATCAGCCTTCTTAGCAATCGAGATTCAAAGCAATGACTGTAGCACTTGCTCACCAACACATCTACTGTGTATGTTAAATGTGGTCTAGAGACCAAACACTACCAACCTTCTCTGTCAACATCAGGCTTCTTAGCAATCGGGATTCTAAGAAAATAATGTAGCAATTTAATCCCGACACAACTACTGTGTATCTTAAGTGTGCTCTAGAGCCCAAACACTTCCAATCAACAAGTCAACATAAATCTTCTTAGTTATCGGGATTTAAAGAAATGAATGTTGCTTCTCAAACCACAAAGCATCTAGTACATATCTTTAGTGTGTTATAGGCAATCCGTTGGCATTTCTAGATCCCCAAATTAATAGCTTAATAGTTAGAGTAAATATAAGAAATTTAGTCTTAATTGTAGGGATAAAGCGGCTATTTATAAGTAGACTAGAGTCAGATTTTTCTCGCTGGATGTCTGCATTCTACTACATTGATACAAGCACAATGGATGAGGAGAAAATCACTGTCGTGTAAACTTTAATATAACAAGTACTAAGGATTTATTTGATAGTTTTATATACAGATTCAATTCAGATCTCTAAATGTATTTTAATCCTTCAGAATTTGGCCTAAAGCTGGCCGATTGGTTAGGGTGCTGGTCATCGGTAACGGATTCGAATCCCACTTTATAATGGATGTTCGTAGCCGTTTGGAATCGACTTTAAGCAGTAGGTTCCGGTCTCATTATCCCTCGTGTGCAAAACAGTAGACCTTAGCGCTCCAAACCAACCCAAACTAAACCACACCTTCAGAAATTGTGTGTTTTGGTGAATTTAAAAATATATAATTATTTAAATGTGAGACAAAGTAAAAACTGGAACTACAAATGATATACATGTGTTATGTTATTTATAAAACATCTTTCTTTAAAGCCAGATAAAAATTTTGTTTATATAAAATAAATATTTTCGGAATTATAACCGACTTTTGTAAATTACTGCAAAATAAACATAATTTTTATTTTTTAAGTTAATATTTTGTATTGACTTCTATAACTGAAAATTTTTTAATCTTTATTTAAATGTAATGATGGAATGAATTCAGGCTTAGCACATTGCGTGCGGGTACATTTCGCAGGGGAATTGTACCGGGAGCGGGTGTTTTGCGCTTAAATTTAGTTATTCAGTAAAATCTCAATAGATCAACAATTATTTAATTTTTTAACCAAATTTTCGTTTTTTATATTGAAATATATAAGCAAATATATAAATAGAAATATATAAATAACAACCATAAGATTTTTAAAAACGAAAAATATATTTTTCAGTGGATAAGTTTATAATCATATCGTAAATATGAAGAATGAAATAGAAATAGCAGTATATAGATTTATTTTTTCGAATTATGTTATATATAAACATTTTTACATTATAAACAAATGAAACAAGCAATCATAAAACTAATAATGTAAAAACTAGTTTTTATTTATCTAAATATTTCCAGATACTATATACTAGACAAGAACATTCGGCTTAGTTTTCCTGTATTTACCGTTATTTTTGTACCCACAAACAAACCATGTTGTTACACTAACCCGTTCTAGTACGTGACCCGCGCGAAAGTATCAATTATCAGAAGACGTACTAGTACGTGTCCCGTGCTCAAGTATCAATCGTCAGAAAACATACTAGCACGTGTCCCGCATAAAATGTGTTAAGGACATCATATGGCAGCATGTACCTTTTAAGATAGCTGTAAATTGAGTTTTGAATCCTTTTTTCGGTTGAAGAACATGAGGATTTTTCGTGTCAGAGCTACATATCATTGGACAATGTGTACATTGTCAAATGATTAAAGGCCATTTTACAAATTAATCTCAATAAAAATAATTCGGTTCAAAGTTTTTCTCTGTAACACAGAAAAACTGCAAATCCTTTACCACTAAAAGGATTCATAAACTAATATCTGCACGTTGACATATAAGGCGTACACTTCTTATACGTCAACATTAATGCAAATACAACTTATGACGTATAAGACGAATACGTTATCACACGTCATTCCATGGTGAGAAATTTTCCAAGATTCCAACAATACTGACAATATTAATCCTTAATTTGCAACTACTGAGCAATTGCCGAACTGTTAGAGAATTGATTGTTAATGTCAGAATTCGTATGTTCGAATCTCAAAGGGAAATGAATGTTCATAGTCGTCAGGAATGGGCTTTAAGTAGTAAATCCCGACCTCATTATCCCTCGTGTTTCAAAAAAGTAGAACCTAGCTCTCCAAACCCAAACCAAACCTTAGCATAAAAATAAAAAGAAATTTATTGCACCCGAGAAAGAATATTTAATTCGGATCTGCCCTAAAGTTAGATGCAAGCTTAGAAATAGACTGTTTTCTATTGTAAGTTGCATAGATGTGTAAGAATTAATTAGATTAATGTATGGACAGCAAATACGTAATAGTATAAAGTAAATTAGTATATCTAGGAAGAAGGAAGCATTTCAAATATTATGCGAAAAGTTAGAGGAACTAACATTTTTAAAAACATCCAAGTTGTTTCGCTTTTAATATTACTTTTTTAGAACACGCGACACCTTGGATATTCTAATCAAAACAAAATAAAATACAGTGTTTAATAATTAAGCTATTATATATTATATACATATAATGTATAAATATATAAATGTATATATATGTTTGTGTATATACATAAATATACATATGTATATATATTTATAAATATGCATATATATATATATATATATAATATATATATATATATATATATATATATATATATATATATATATATATATATATATATATATATATATATATATATAATGAAATGAAGCTTTTTCCCTCATCTCGAAGTGTAGTGTTGGGTGGTTACCTCCACCTTGCAGTCCCTAGGAGAATGACAACGAAATAAAGCAATGGAATCTCAAAACTATCGTAGTTTATTCATGTCGACACTATCGAAACTACCGGAACACACTAAAAACACCTCGATATACTTTGCAAAAATTGTTTTCAAATAGCATACATCTGCTTTTATAGTTATTTGTGCCAACCAATCAGCGATCATTACAAGTCACGTGGAGGAGCCGTGGTAGCTCAGTCGGCAAAGGCAGAGTTCTGGGAACTGAAAGGTTGCGGTTTCGGGGCTAGAGCCGGAATAATATCGGCCGTGTTCGCTAAAGTTGATTGGGGCACGTAAAATAGGTTCGTGATTACAAAGTCCTCCAAGTTCTCAAACGATACCTCTAGGGGTGGCAGGCCAAACCTGGGGTCTTCTGCTTGGTCCTGCTTCTTTTAGATATGTATCCGGAAGGATTTTACTAGGGAACATTCGAGAACATTTGCTAGGGTTTCCAGAAGGGAATTGTGACGAGGCGATTTAGATTAGTAAAATAATTGATTCATTCATTCGAGAAGTAAAATGCTTGGGATCTAAATCTGACCTCATCACATCTTTTGTAAAAGATAGAGGACCATAAAATATATTCAACTGATTTTTTAGTCTTGTGAGGTGGTCTCAGGCAAGTTTCTGATCCCAGTGCCAGATTAGAATCACGTCTCCGTACATGACAGTAAATAAGAATGTACCTTTGTGGAGTTATTTATGAGTCCCTAAGGAACAGTACCAATTTTAAAAGGATAAGGTTTTTCCACGTTGGCGGTATCAAGGCGGGGTTAAGGAGACCAATTAGTTTTTTACAACTATTCCGATTGGACAAATAGAAATAAGAACAAAGATAAATTTAATATAAAATAAGAAAAGTCTAAAAAGAGAAGGGGTGTTGGAGAGTGGAGTCGAATCAAGGAGAGCAGAGTGGTCAGAAGTCGGAGGAGATGATTGTGACAGGGAGACTTCGGAAGTCCAAGGAGAATAGCCTTGAGTTCAACAGAGACTCCGGAAACGTTTGAAACATTTCGAGGCTACCAGCAGTGTTCCTGGGTCAAATATACGACCGCACCTCTAACACTCAGAAGGAAGCCCCTAGTCAGACTGACGGAAGATTGAAAATTTGCTACTACACATACCCAATCCTGATTAGCTCTCAATCAGCTGTGTTCCTGACACACCATACTTTCCCACAAAGGTACTTCTTTTTACATATATTTGAAATTGAGTTTAGGTCATTTCGCTTATATATATATATATATATATATATATATATATATATATATATATATATATATATATATATATATATATATATATATATATATATATATATATATATATATATATATAACTAATTGATGGAAAATTATTAGACTTAAATTAGAATGGCACTTAATTGAAAGTGTTGATAAAGTAAATTTTTTTAAGATATAATCAGATTGTGTGTACATAGATGTATATATATCATTATAATAAATTTACTTTTTTATTTTAAGCTGATTTCCGTTACTTTTAATTAAGCTTTTTATTTTATTTTCTTATTTTTATGTCTGAAGCCCCTCAGAACCTGTGGTTGAATTTAGTACTCAACGCAACTAAATAATACTTAGTCTTTGTAACTAACCAAAATAAATACCACTATACATTTAATCACAGGTTAATACCTGAATTTAAACTAGAGCTACGTGACAGGAGTTACCGTAAAAAATAAATCGGAATCGAAAGCGATAAAAGTATAATTACATATATGTGTAGATATGTATAACACAGGCAATAAAGTCTCAAGTGAATTTCGAGAAATTGTAATCTGCATCTGGGATTTTTATTTACCATACCCGGGTGCGAAGTTAATGGTGTGAGTTTCAAAACATATCTGCTTCCCATTTTTAGTTATATTTCATTATTTAAAAAGCTAAAAATATCCAAATTTATTTCAAAATTCAATTTGTTGAAACACGCCTATCGACTTGATTGACGTATCTTTTATTCCGGTGTAAAATCGTTCTCGAATATTCTGGGACAGAGGGTGTAAAATAATCTGTCATTCCGGGAGGTATTTTCCGAGAGATAATGGAAAATACGAGCGTTGTGATGAAGAAGATGCATTTGATCCGGTTCCCCCATCTGAAATGACGCAGGATGCATTAAAATCCAAAGGACTGACATTTATTGTTATTTACTGAAAGGATAGGATAAGGTTAAGGGATAGGATAATTTTTTTCTTGTAGAATAGTTTATTATACCTGGCTGTATTGAAAATCTGGCATTGTTTTGTGAATGGAAACCGTCTATAGTATATTCCGTTACTTACTCCAGCCTCATACGAGAGTATATATATATATATATATATATATATATATATATATATATATATATATATATATATATATATATATATATATATATATATATATATATATATATGTGTGTGTGTGTGTGTGTGTGTGTGTGTTTGCAAATACACGTATTTATATATAGGCATAAATGAATAGACATGTATATATATATATATATATATATATATTATATATATATATATATATATATATATATGTTTATATAGCTTTATATTTATGTACATTAGATATCAAACTTTAATTTCTATCTTTCTAACTGAAAAATATAACTAAATTTAAGACACTACACCAAGTAATTTTCAGCTTAAAATATAATTCATCGTGACATACAAGCTTATAATACAATAAATGTTTATATCATACATCATGTACTCGAAAAGCAAAGAGTTTATGTAGTATCAGTATATCTAATTTTGTAACTGTGAAATATAACTCAATCTAAGCTTTTGAACCGAAATATGTTTATCTTAAAATAGGGTTGAGTACCCCCTACTGTAAACAACTGTATATAGCATTAGATGTGTATATATTATTGGTGACGTGGACAACAGACAAACGGTTAAAGTATCACGATATCTGAGGGTAAAATCGAATTGAATTCAAATCCCTACACCAAATTATTGTTCTCTTAAATATAGTTTATTGTGTATCACATGTGACAGACAAGCATTTAAAGCTTTAGATTCTATGTCATATGTCCTGTACAGGAAAGAGAAAAGATTAAACGCCAACGTATAGGGCAATAATTAATCGAACTTAAAGACTGAAACTGAAAGATTGCTTTAACTAATGTTTATGTATCAGAACCGAAAATAATCTACATTGGTTTATTTTATTTTTTAAGATTATGATGTCTAAATGCACATATTTTCATCCAAAGAATGTGAAAATATATTAGATATTTCCTTTTTTTATTCTTATGACTAAAATTAAAAATCATTTATTCCCTCCCACAGAGATAGATTCGAAATATATACATACCGGATATTCTTAAAGAGAAAAAAATGTGTTCAATTGTAAAAAAAAATCGCAGTTGCACCAATTGAGTGCAAATAAATACCGGTTCTTTTGTGACTGAAGAAACATTACTATTAATATAGTCTTTTTTTATTTGAGTAACAGAGAGCTTACAATTGGAAAGTTGCTTGCCAGTTACATTAAAATTTACATTAAATTTGCCTTCAATCTTTCAGCATTTTAAGCTGTTTATCGAGGTTTTGAGCTTTTCACAGTTTTACATATATTACTGATTGACATTTAAACCAAAGAACATATATCCTAAATTTTCTTATTCATTTTGGTCTATTACAATCATAGTAGAAATATTATGTTAAGTCATTGCTGTGATGTAGTACATTGCTGTTGTTATTTCAAAGCCATTAATAGCACGAATTTGTTTTATATCATCTTTAATTATAGTAAAATGCCACTGAACTATATTACAATATTCAAATATAGAAGAAATGACAAGTAAATATGCTAAAAAAATATATAAAAAAATTAAAAACTAAAAGAAGCACTCCACGTGCTACAATTGAAAGAAAAAATTGCCAAAGTCCACTCTTTTACTTCTTTCTGAACTATTCCAGCAACCCTAGACTATTCAATTATCCTGTGCTGATGCGTTCGTTGTTCCATTGTTCTGTTGACAATGCTCCCTTTCCCGGCTCTGTCCAGAAGATCCGGCACTCTAAGGATGGTTTTGAATCGCCTCCTGGATACCAATCAGAACTCTCCAAAACCTGGTGAAGTTTAAGTGCAATCGTTTTCACACCATACGCTTCCTGGAGTCGCGAAAAAGTACTTGGGCATGCAAGCCATAACGTGCGAGTGCGGCGAGCAAATCAGTTTCTAAAACCTTATGTAAAACATGGCTGCACTCTCACAGTCTTTATTTTAACAATTTTTGAAAATTTGGCCACACTTTACTAGTTAGACTAAAATAATAAAGAACTTCATTTTTATAAATAAAAAAATTATTTTATTTAGTTGCAGAAGTTTTTTCATTTATCAACAGTATTTATAAATCCAGGTCACAATTATTTGTCTTTATTGACTTCTCAGCAGCCTTGATCCCACTGCTGGCTAAAAATGGTGCTAGTTTAAAAATGGTGTGCATAAAATCATGAATTATTCATTATTTTAGAAATAAAAGAAGCAATAAAATTTTTTTTAATTGTATGATCTCTTACTTTATCAACAATTAATATGAACATAAATTACAATTTTTTGTTTCTATCATTCATATTTAAACAGTGATCCCACTATTGGCATGGATACTCATAGCCGTTCGGAATCGGTGTAAGCAATGAGTTGCGATCTCATTAACCCTTGTGTATCAAAAAAGTTGACCGTAGCTCTCCAAATAAACCCACTTTAACAACCGCTAGATTCACAAATCGCAGAAATCATGAATAAAATACTTTTAAATAGAGGGGTGCAGTAAATGATATAAACCACACATAACCACTGGTTAGTTTACAATTTCTTCCCAATCATAGAATCAGTTCGAGTAAACTGACCTGATCTTCTTAGAAATTTTCTTCTCAGTCAGAAAATTTAAATACATATACAAAGGATAACTTTAAAATTAAAATAAATTTTAATAGAAATTTTCTGTTTTTTTTTATGTCAGTCAGCATAAAAATTCCTAGAAAATTAACTCATTCGTAGTCAATTCATCCTCATAGCCATAATTCATAACAATTATTCAAGTACAAGTAAGTCATTATTTTTGCAATTCCTGAAAATTTGGCCAATTTTTTCTTAGTTTAATGAAATGTACCTAAAATCATAAATAATGCATTTTTAGAAGTCAAACAAAGCAATTAACTAAATAAATTTTATTTTGTAAGCTTGATTAAAATACAAACTTTTGAACTATTTTTATTTTTGATGTTGGTTGTTTGTGTCTTTAATTAAATTGTAAGTTATAGAATAGAATAGTAATAAAACAAAATTATTTTTGAAAATCTATCTTAAGTTTTATCTTAATCTATTTTAAATAGGTTTTAAAATAAAATGATGAAAAACCCCGTATTTTAAAACGTACTACATTTGCAGTCTGTTAAAACTCGTTTAATGATACGACTCGTGATATAATATGACAAACTTAAAGTGGGTGTACTACAGAATGATATATTATTCAGTACTCGTAACTCAAATTTAATAAATATCATCCAATTCGAGTTACATGTTTAAAAATTTTTGCAGATATATTTTACGTATTTTCTACAATTTATTTTCAGAAATTCTTAAAACGAGAAAATATGTAAAATTTGAGAGGTTTTTCTCTAAACATAAAATGGGGAGTAAAACATTAAAATTAATAAACAAAAAAAAAGCGATATTTTGATACACCATAAAACAAATTAATATAAAATATTCCTTTCTCAGAGGAAAAAAAAATTGGTTTTTAAAATATGTTGAATCATGAGATTAAAATTGTCCGTTTTATTTAACCTAAGTATTGTCTGTTGTAGATATTTGTGTCTGAACTGTTGTTTATCTCTAAGTCATTGCTTTAACTTTTTTGGTTAACCATATAATTTTCTTTGAACAATCCTTAGACTTTATAGATGTGACATTCCCTCCAAACATCCCCCTCTCTCATATGATCCAAACCTTTCATTCCCACGTAATTAACATTTTCTCCAGTGATACAGTTAAAGTCCAGGTCTCTGATCTAAAAGTAACTCTTTGACTTATTACAGATTTATATAATTAAAAAAAATATTTATGGGTTACCACCTAAGATCTTATTAAATATCAGTTCTCTGACCAGTAACTGTTTGATTTATTACTGTTTTATATAATTAAATATAGTTTCGTTTTATGGGTTACAACCAACCCGGGGTTTCCTGAGTGATCCTTATCTTCAGACTTCCCTGGTAGTCACGAACATACTTTGTAGTAGTGTTCCTTACTGGGGGTCGTCAACATTATTCTCGAACCATGACGGAACTCTCGTAGGCCAGCAACACCTTGTGGTGTGGTGGTTTACTGTCGTGGCGACTAATCATACAGGCTGTATGGCTCCGGCCGGGACACGGTTAAACACACACTTATGGGTTACAACCTAAGATCTTAGTAAACTCCAGTTCTCTGACCTACAAATAATTGTTTCACTTATTTCTCTTTTATATATTAAAAATAGTTTCGTTTTATGGGTTACTACCTTAGCTCTTATTAAAGCCGATTTCTCTGACCTACAAATAATTGTGTGACTTATTACTGTTTTATATATTAAAAATAGTTTCGTTTATGGGTTACTTACTACCTTAGCTCTTATTGAAGCCGATTTCTCTGACCTACAAGTAATTGTGTGACTTATTACTGTTATATATAAATAAAAACAGTTTCGTTTTATGGGTAACCACCTTAAATCTTATTAAATTAGAGTTCTCTGACCTACAAATAACTGTTTGACATATTACTGTTTTACATAATTAAAATGATTTTATAAATTATAACCTTAGGTCTTATTACTTTTTTATAGCTTCAAAATCCAGTAAATTTGAAATTTAGAGTCACCGAGTCAAGGACGATACTGGACTGATTTCAGGTCCTCTATTGTGCAAACTTTAGAACCCTATGGAATATTCGACTATACATTTAAAAGGTGCCATTTTAAAATCGTCTATGAAACCATTGCAAATCTTACGATATCACTTCTCAAGGAATGATGAATGGGAGAAATATACCTTACTTATTCGGGCATTTTAGTTATTGATTTATATAACCTTCCATATATACATATATATATATATATATATATATATATATATATATATATCTTTGTTTGAAGTCGAAATATGAAAGATGTTTTCAAATCAGGATACGGAAGTAATTTTTATTTCCTGTGAGACGTCTGACTTTCAAATTTCCTTGTGGATAGGATCTGTTAAGGATGAGACGTATTTCACGTCTGAAAAATGACGTATTAAGAAATACGAAAGAAACTGATGGATATTTATAGTTGTCTTTAAGACTATAAAGCATTTACGTGCAGGCCTCTTTCTTTTGGTCGATTCCTTTTCTTTCAAATAACTTACCTATTTAAATTTATTGTGAGGCGATAGAAAAAGAGGTCTATCAAAGATTAAAGCCACACTGATATAAAAAGCATTCGTCAGTCTGTTTTTGATTAAAATTTGGCCGATTGGAAAAAGCTCTGCTATTTAGAATCAGTTCATGTTTTTTAACCAGACTTATGCCATCAAGATTTGTAGATTTGGATTTATAAAGGAAATCTCATTCTCAATGACTCTCGTGTAAAATAAACTAAGCTACAGAGCACCAAATACACTCTCTATCAATAAGTATTTAGACACATGTTATAGAAAAGAAAAACTAACTTTATTGAAATTCAATAGTTCGTACAGCCTCCAGGAGAGACAATTACATCGGGAATCCTCCGGGGCATACTTTCCACAAGTCTTTGTATTACAGCTAGTGGTATTGTTTTCCACTCGGCTTGGAGTAGACATACAAGTTCCTTCCCCTATTTTAGATGGGTAGTGCACCCCTTAATTGGGCGATCCAACTCGACCCAGATGTTCTCGATAGAGTTCAATTTTGGGCTCTGGGCAGTCCAGTCCATTCGATGAACTCAACAATTGATCTCAACAATTGGTTAACCTCGAAACATGACAACTGGCATCGTCGTCCTGAAAGTAACAGGGTTCCATTCCGTAAAACTGCCACAATGTAGGAAGCACTATGTCATCCAAAATAGTGCTGTAGGTATCGGCGTTGAGCTTAACATGAATGAGGACCCAAATCATAATTCCACGTCCGCCGAACTTGACTGTTGGCACAATGCATTCTGGCAGAAGACGGTTCTCCAGGCAGATGCCAGACCCAGACTCTGCCATCCGAACTTTAAAGGGTGAACCTTGATTCGTCGCTCCAAAGAACTCGTTTTCAGTGATCTACAGTCAAATTTCGAGGTGCTTTGCACCACATTAACCGAGTAGCGCGGTTGCACTTTGTGATCAAAGGCTTATGGGCAGCAGCACGAGCATTTAAACAATACTCCTAGATGCCTGTTGAAAATTTCTC
>CM063505.1:181130140-181132640 GCA_032207245.1 Pardosa pseudoannulata | reverse complement strand
TGTGTATTTGGAGTATTTTAAGCGTCAAATAAATATTTTAAAAATCTTAACATATTTCATATATCCCCTGTATTGTAATAGCCTAAGTTATCTGTCCGTCTGTCCTCGTAATTATGAAGCGGTTGTACCTGGAATGGATAGATTCATCCACATTGAAATCTTAATGAGTTAGGATTAGCAAATACGTTCGAAATCCACACCTTCCCCACTTTTCGATCGTCTAATATCATTATATGAAGCCCTAATTATCTCGGTTGAGAGCAGCCTATTAAATTTATCAATATATCATATACTAAATAGATAAAAAGAAAAACTTTTTCTAGCAATATGACTTCATTTCTTTAACCATCTCATATAATCATTTCTTATGTTAAATTATTAAAATATAGTCTGCACTGTTTTCATACAGTTAATCACTGAAATTCGATATTACGTAAATAATTTTATTTTATATTTGACTTAAATAATATATTAGGTATATATGTGATAATTTTAAATTAAATCATCGATTTTTTTTCAATAAAAATTTTATCACCGGTATTAACAAAAATTCTTTTGATAAAAGTCTCAGAGTGTATTTCATAGACTAATAAATATCTAGCGTTTAAGTTATATATATTTGAAAATTTTAGAGATTTGTTCGTTTTTGTTTGTTTTTTATACATAACCACACGGTTTGACATAATGAATTCAACGTAATTCTAATCTACATTCACAGTATCGGGAGACTTTAGAGGAGTATGAAGACAAACAAATTATTGAGCATGTACCAGATAATTCTGAGCTAATAAAACAAACCATTTTTTTACCTGCCTCATAGGGCACTTTACAATTCTGAAAAATTAAAAATTTTATTGATCCCATCATATGGCGCACTATATACTAGACAAAACACGTTTCGTTTCGTGGTCACGTGTCATCAAGAGCAAAGGTTTAAATGAATTCAAGGTGATTCTAAATTTCATTCACAGCATCGGGAGACTTACATGTACCAGATAATTCTTAGCCAAAAAACAAACCATTTTTTACCTGCCTCATAGGGTACTTTACAATTCTATAAAATTAAAACTTTTACTGATCCCGTCATATGACGGGCTATATACTAGTCTAAACTTGTAATAAAGAAATTAAAAAGCAGTGGATATTTCTCATTTAGGGATTGGAAGAGAAAATCATTCTGCGTTTAAGAACATGAAAAAATTTATTTTATAAGTTGTGTTTTATTTTACATAGCCCAAGCTCTAGATTTTTGTTATTAACATTCATTTTGAATCTCATTCACATTGATAATCAGTCCTAGACGTACTAAAAGTTTGGTCATTTCCAGTAGAGGCATATATAATAATTGTTATAATAACTAACTACAATTTATGGCGGAACGTGTGAAGCATTGTATTATAAGAACGATGCAAAGAGACTCGCGTGGGCCTCCTATATATTCGGAGTGAAAATCCTGTCCTTAGGATTGAGACAGGGAAGCTCTTGAATTTACAATATGAAATGTTTTATGTATGTCTTCGAATGCTTTTACTTCATTTGGAACGCAGGCATTGCATTGACTCTTTCCTTTTTCAAAAATGTACGAAAAGAAATTCTCGTTGAAATAGATAATTTTGTTTTCTGAAATGAAACTAAAATTTTTAATTATAAACTGGACACTATTTCGCTCTGGTATATACATAAGTGCTGATGTTTTAACAAAACTAAGTAACTTAATAATTTTATTGTAAAATAAATTACTCCTAAAGCTACACATAAAAAGACAAAATTTGGTGAAAGTTTTTGTTCCAATTTTAATGAACTTTTCCGACCACGAAAATTCAAACATAAATTCTGCTTAGCTCAACTAATCTTATGAGACTAGCTTAAGTAACTTAGTTTCGTTTGATTTCATCCTCACCTGATTTACACTTCACACTTCTGATTGGCTGGTATTCTATCGCCCTCATGACACAATATAAGTAACTGTATATACTCTGGCCAAGAGAGAGCCGAATATGCATTGTCTTAAAAAACCTATTTTTCTTTCAACTTTTACTGTCTTCCTTCAATGTCTACAGACTATCATTCTAAATATTTAGTGTGTAAAAAACATCCAATTACACGCACACACACACAAATATATTTATATATACATGTACATGTGTATTCGTGTGTTTTTGTCTGCATGTATGAATATAAATATACCATACACGGTCAACTTTGTAAGATTTTTTTTAACGAACACTAGAAATTTTACCAACTAGTTAGTAGTCCCCCCCCAAAAAAAAGGCTCTATAGACATCTGACTTTTACTATCTCTTTTAAACTTTCACAATACAATTCCATAGACGCAATGTAGTTTTTTTCACTTGCATTTGCGAAAAATACATGATATCAAAGTATAAAAATATAAATAAAAAGTATAGCAATCTTTTTTTCTTTAGTTTGCATACTTTTTCGAGGTTTTTCTTTTTTTAATTCTTGGAATTCAGTGATAAAATGGTAACATATATCAAAC
>CM063505.1:181102640-181107640 GCA_032207245.1 Pardosa pseudoannulata | reverse complement strand
TAGAATTTTTTTTTAATTTAAAGAGACTATTTCATAAAACATCATTAATATAATAATGCTCCTGGTTTCACATAATAATGGTCCTTTTCATATAATAATGCTCCTGGCATATTTACCCATTCATTTTGTTCCTTAGTCTTTAAAATGTTTATAGGAATAACTAGAGCGAATCTCTTTTATCTTACGTTAAATACTATATATATATATATATATATATATATATATATATATATATATATATATATATATATATATATATATATATATATATGATATGTCGTGGTGCAGAGTTAAGGCGAATGGACAACAGTCATCTTGACTATAATAAGTTTATTAAACTATCGTTAAAGTAAAATTTGTGCCATATTCACTTTTCCGTCCAAGACACGCGTAGAGTGTTGTTAACAGCTCCATGTCCACGCGCTGATTGAATTTTATCTGTTTTCAAGCTCATCAAATAGCTCAAAAATGCTTCCTGACAGGATTATCCTGAGAGCTTACGCGAGAGTGAGTTTTTTCATTTATTTTATTATTATAAAAGAGTTCTCTTTCTAAAATCGTTTTTAATTCATATAATTTCCAACTACCCATTTTCTAGACCTGACATACACACACACACACACACACACACACACACACACACACATATATATATATATATATATATATATATATATATATATATATATATATATATAATATATATATATATATATATATATATATATATATATATATGTGTGTGTGTGTATTAATTTTCGAGTATTGTTTGGTACAGTTGGAATGCATATTATTGAACAAACGTTGTCTAGACTTGCACATTAATAAATGCCGCTTTCCAACAGCAGTATTGAACCTATGTTTAGAATATTCGCAATAATTGTCAAAAAGAAGAGAAAAAAAGGGAGCAACCAGAGAGGTTTTCTTAAAAATATAGTTTTGAATCTTTCGATATGTATCCGAAAAAAATTATGTTTATTTCTTAAAAAATAAGACAAATAACTTTTATTATTTTGCAATTAATACTTTTAATAACTTTTACATGTTTGTGGAAATATTTGTCAGTTCAAGTTTGTTAAAATAAAAAGTTTTCAGTTCCTAAATTATGTTTTAATGCTTGATTGCAAATATCAAATATTCTTCCATCTACCATCTAGAGAGAATAGTAGATTTTTTTCAACATGTGAAAAGATTTAAGTCCCAATTTTTAAGCTTAGCGATTTACTTATAGCTTCAAATAGTAATCAGAATAGATAGTTTGCATTGAAATTACTTTATTGTTATACATACACATACATATATAATATACTAGCTGCTTCGCACCCAGCCTTCGGTCTGGGTTTTAAAATATTTCGATGAAACATTTCGAACCACTATTAAAGATAATAAGATGTATTAATAGAAATGCTGAATAAATCTCGTATGTTTCAGATTGTAGACGATTATAATAGTTTATTAATAGTTATAACAGTTTATTAATACTGAATGTTCAATAAGTGCACTGCGTTGCCCGTGAGTCGGTGGATAATAATTCCCAATTCCACGACTTTTTTTAATGTAGGAGTCAAATTTCAAAATACTGTGGAGAGTAATATATATGTACTGTTCTGAACGGGATAATTCATTTTCAAGATTGAATGTCTTTTAGTACTAATGTTTACATGCATAAAAATTAAATTATAAACAACAAAACCTATGACGATAACTTTTTCTTTAAGAAATGGTAATTGTGAAATAAAAACAAATTTGATAGAACAAGGCGAATTTGTAATTATTGAATATAAAAATCCCGCCAACATATAACAGAAAAAGTACTAACTTCTTAAAAATTTCCAGAAAGTAAAATGAAGATTTACATATTTTGATGCAGTAAAAAATTTAGCTATTAAAAATAAAATAATTTTGATACTGGGATATTTCAAAGAGAAAAAGTTATTGCGTATGACAAATAGTTGTAACTGTAGGCCTTAAATGGCACCACTTATTACATATTTTAATTAATATACTTTTAACTGAGTGTAATTACGGTATTTTAATGGTGGAAAGAGTTTAAGCATTCAGCTTATTGGGCGAAGTAATGCATCCAAATGTTTTTATGTTTATAAAATCATTTACTTACACTCGAATTTTAATGGTATATGTATACAAATATATTATAAAGAAATATATCAAAAGTAAGATCTTGAAAAATTCTTCAAGAATATAATAAATCACTAACAAAAATACCAAAATGTGCCGTAGTTCAAATTTTACAAACAAACAATGGTTTGGCAGGATAGGCGATAGTTGTTCTGCATTAATGTTAATTCTATTACCAAATATCGGGGGAAAACGACGACAGCAATGAAAATAGGGTCATTGTTTTTAACGCCAACTCAACAGTTAAAATGACTGTACTACATAAATAAAACGGTGTTTTTGTTGGTTTTAAAATATTATATTTTGAACTAATTAGAATATCAGAACGCGATTGACCGAAATGACTACCTTAAGTAATTCTACCAAGCCTAATTATGAATAGACGTTAGTGCGGTCTCAAAATTAGATAAATAAAAATGGTGCAATTGAATCGACAATGAAAGAAAAATACCAAATATTGATAAAAAGGAACTAAGCACATAAGTTCAAAAGCCGAGAACAATTATATTATCTGAAAGCGTTATCATAAGAATGAAGTTACTTGATAGATTTCAATTTTTATAACACATAATTAAAAGAAATATATACCGAAAGTCATCAAGCTTATTTAAGTATAGGTGAAGTACAGAATGACCTCTTAAATTTAGATAAATAAAAATGGCGCAATTGAATTTAAAATGAAAGAAATATACCAAATTAATATTGATAAAACGAAATAAGTATATATGTCTAAAACACCTAGAACAATTATATCATTTGAAATCACATTTTAAACTTTAATCAAAAGTGGTTACAATATCTCAACATTTCATAGTTGCCATTTCTAAAATGAAAACTTATTTGTTTCCTGTATATCACTTGCCAATTTTTTTTCTCTAGTGTAGTTGAATTTTAGATAACAAAACCGATAAACGTATGTTAGTTTTTATTTAATAAATGGCAACTGCGAAATGAAAACAACTTTGATAGAACATGGCAAGTTTTTAATTACTGAAAATAAAGATCTCGCCAAGCAAATAAAATAGAAAAAAAAGAAGGGATTTTCTAAACAAAAATGAGTTTATCGTTTATCAGATAAGAAAATAGTCTTAGATACATAAATGTCATCATATATTTATATACTTACACAGGAATTTAAATAGCGTAGATACTTTTTTGTGTTTCCTGAATACCAAATATCTGGCTATAATAATGCCAACAATGAATAACACTGCCATATTTAGACACCAATTCAACAATGGAAAGCTCGTGTCGCAAAATTAAACTGCCTTTTTGTTCGGTTTTTCGTCAGTATCTTTCGAACTAATTGAAATATAGGAACTCGAGTGGGCGAAATGACATCCCTAGATCGTTTCACGTCTTTTTTGGCGCCCGTCTGCGTCCAACGGTTCGCAAGGACATACTTACATAGATAGTCACAGTCAGATTTTAATCTCGGAATTCAAGATGTATTAATATGTAATATGTTCATTTGGAAGTATCAATGATTTCTGTCCGAAGTTGTTTACTCTATGACTTATCGGGTAGATTTGTGTAAAAAAAAAATCAAAAATGAAAATTGTTCTTAATATCAATAAATAAATATAACAAAATATATGTTTACGTGTTAACTATTAAATCTGCATCGAATTTGTGTCTTATATTAAATTGCTCAAACTTTTTTCTTATGGTAAAATATAAGTTTAACCCTAAATTACATTAGTGTATTACTACTGTACGTTGATTAGCAACATTAATATACATTGCCATATTAAGTGGTAGAATAGGAAGCAGAGGTTTTGAAAGCAATAATAATAATTTTGTTGGTAGTAATAAATGTTCTCCAAAATTAAGGAAATTTATGACAAACCACATAGTTTTGTATGAAACAGAAACGCTTATTCATACCGACAACCACATGAATATGAAGATAACTATATAAAATGGTAGGTTTCTATTTACCCATGACAGTCACTGAAATTTGTACTTTTTGTTGTTAAAATATTGTTGATAAAAATTTCATTGTAACGTAAAAATTAACCAAGAATTAAATTTAAAATAAGTTCTTATATAAAAATGCTATAATTTGCGTCACATAGAAATGAAAGTTAATCAATTTATATCTCAATTTTCAGGTCAAAACGAATTGATACTATGCAGACGATGTTTAAGTAATATAAAATAAGAAATGAATAAATCAGATATTTAAAATAATGATGTCATAATGATAGAAAAATATCGTTTTCACGTATTTATTTTGTGATGAATTGAAAACTTTAATCTCCTGATTTTTACCGAGGAAAACTGCGTTTAAAACAATTACTTGGGATGACGTCACATTGCTAGAAATATTGCTTCTTTCACTTAGTTATGATAGGATAAATTAAAAAAATAATCGTTTGCGTTTACCCGGGGAAAATAATGCTTGGAATAATGGCATAAAATGCTCGAAAAAGGGGGAAGGAATGGATTTCGAACGTTAAAAATTTACAAAAACCTTCCCGGGATGTACCTAATATTTTCCAAATTTTCACAGCGATTGGATGCATGGTTTTTGAGTCTATCGAGAACATACAGACAGACAGACAGACACAAATTCATTTATATATATATATATATATATATAGATGTATATAGTCTGTATGTATGCATGTATATGTATGTATGTATGTATGAATATATGTATATATATATATATATATATATATATATATATATATATATATATATATATATATATATATATATATATATATATGTATATATATATATATATATATATATACATATATATACATATATATATATATACATATATATATATATATATATATATATATATATATATATATATATATATGATATATATACATATATATATA
>CM063505.1:181090140-181097640 GCA_032207245.1 Pardosa pseudoannulata | reverse complement strand
TGCATTTACATAGATCTGCAAATACGAACCCAGTAAAAAGACTACATATGGAAACTAGAAATTCAAGAATATCTGGCTAGACTCATGAATAAGTATTAGGAAACGTAAGACTAACGGGATATTGCCACGAAAAAGACGGAGATTGAAGAGGACGGCCTTGGCCTGCGATGGGCTGTCGTGCCTTAGACAAATATGGAGCTTTTAATATATTGATACACGCTTATATACAGTATCACAAATACGAAGCTAAGAAGACTGAAGCATCTCCTAGGAGTTAATTTTTTCCTTTCTTTTTAATTTTTTTTAAATGTGTGGTTACTGTAACACAAGTTGTAGAAAGTGATAAAAAGCTTAAAATAAAGTTCTTTTTTTAAGAATGGGAATAAATGAGGATCTTTTTGGAAATAGGATACAACAACGTATCTTTTAGGTTTCTTCGTGGTTTGTTCATAATTTTAAGGTTTAGTTTAGAGCGCTACGGTCTACCTTTTTACATTGAGACCAGGGCATACTGCTTAAAGCCGATTCCTAAGGGCTGGGAACACCCATGCCGTAATCGGATTCAAACACTCGAACTCCGGAGCCGAATATGAGTGACCTAAGCATTCGGCTATAGTTCGGCCATAGTTTAAAGGATATCACTTTAAGCCGAGGCTATAGTTTCAATGCCAATACTATACAGGTTTGGATTTTCCCCATATTTTAACAAACCATTCTGAAGCGTACACCTTACTACCAAGTTTGAAAATATTTTTTAAACATCCAACCAAAGAAAACAACTCTTCTACAGTTAAATTTGAAAACTCAAATAGAGTGAGATAAAAAAAAAAATTAATTACATAGAAAACTAAGATTTAAAAAAATATCTTACTTTTATAGGAGCTCAAAACATCCGAAACTATTTCACAAATTTTCAAACATTTTATTAAGTAACCAAGCATTCATGATGAATAAAAACTGAGAGCCTTTCAAGATCCCTATGAAATCTATTTAAAGTTAAGATACCCTTCATTATGCAAAAAGAGAAACAATGCGTGCACTTTTAAGAAATTGGAGCCTTAAAGCTACGCACACAATTTCCAGTTCTTAGTTTTCGCACGCGATAAAACACCTGTAAACATTTGGCGGTTTTGGCGATGCAAGAACGCTAGTATGATGTCTTTTTGAAGATTATAGGCGAGAATTAGAATAAATGTCAGTGAATAAACTGAACTTTATATAATTCTTTATTTTAAATAACCCTTAAAGGGAAAAGGAAGAAAAAAGGAGCTATAAATCTCTGCTGATTCGGCGGAGAAGTTAAGATAAAAAAGAATAACGTTGTTGAAATGAAAGGTCTACTGAATAGGTTTAATTAAATAAACATTCGTTAAGATTCCGAGAGATTACAGCAGATGAGGTTTAGAAGCCAGATTTAGCAGGAATGACAAACACTTATTAAAAAAAGTTATTCTCTTAGAAAATTTAATTTTGTGTTGATTTAGAGCTTAAGCGAATATTAAAATTCTGAGTGGAGGAATATGTATTTAATTATATGCACGATTACATATAATTAAGAATATACATGCAGGCATAAAAATTCATATGTGTACATACATGTACATATTATAGTTATTTATCTATCTATATAGATATTTGTGTTTCCACACACACACAGATATATATATATATATATATATATATATTATATATATATATATATATATATATATATGTGTGTGTGTGTGTGTGTGTGTGTGTGTGTGTGTAGTAAAATGGACTTAACGATGGGTGGTTGCAGTCATGACCGATAAAAATGACACCGTTTAGTTAGATATCTTTATTACAGAATGGTGGAAGGGTTCCCACTTCATTATAGGGACAGGACAAACTGAGGGTTCAGCTAGCATGAAGTTATAAGTAAAAAGCCCTCAACACTTGGGTCAACATCTCAGTCCAAATCTGTGCTAAAATCTCTAAGGAAAAAACTGCTTCCGAGAGGGAGCAACTCCTTTTTGAAAATTTAATAAATTATCCTCTTCGGCCATGTAGAATTATAAATTATTAGACCCATTCTCTGAGGGCGTAAACTGTATCCCCGGTGGTCATTTAGGTTAGGGGTTAAAATGAGGAAAGCAAAAGAATTCGGGAATTTTTTTCCCTTAATTTAATATTTGAAAACCCTTGAGAATTTTCTCGGACTGTCTTAGGGATTTTTTGCAAAATGCCTACATTATCCTGATCTAGTTTACTTTTCCTTACATATATTTATACATATATATGGGGGGTTCGGATGCAGGACATTCCCACAAAGTGTTACTCCATCAATTTAAAAATTTCGATAAGTAAGGAAGCTATAGAAGGACTTCGGGAGAGCAAAGAGTGATCTAGTCAAATTGAATAACATGGTACTTGATCTCCCAACAATACAAATCCGACTAAGGGCTCTGCAGTGCATTCTGTGTGGTTCCTTATTAAATATTATTAATTCGGTCTGTCATCGAATTTGTATCACACGACAATCTTAGTATACCCGAATCTTTATGTGGAATTAATACCACTCACAAGTACTCAACTATATATATATATATATATATATATATGTGCGTGTGTGTATATATGTGTATATATATATATGTGTATATATATATATATATATATATATATATATATATATATATATATATATTGGATTATGCCTCTTGCCCTCTTTCAAGATTTATCTCTCTAAATATGATATTTGAAAAGTAGGTTAAGTAAATTTACTTGTAGTATATGCATTCGAAAATAATTGTGTAGTAAGTATAATCGAAAATATTTTTATTTTTTATATGGACTACTTTAAACGTAAAATTTTCCTGTCTGGCGTACATAAGAGAGAAAAGACAACATCTAGAAAAACATCATTTTATTTCTTGTAATTAAAGTTTAAAATAATTAGAAATATTTTAATAATATTTTCCAGCATACAACGGTAAAATGAACCAAAAATATGCAACACAGATAATAAACAATTAAATAAATCGTAAAAATATGGATCTTTCAAGGGGTTAAAAGTCAATTCCAAGCAACTGCGAAAACTCTGGCGAAAAACGTGATTAGCAAAAACCTCGATCACCTGTGATGAATGGCTACGTTCATCTGTCTAATCTCTAAAGTTTGAGCCTTCTGATTGTTTTTCTAAAACCTTTTGTTGCTTCTGAGTGGAATAAAATTCATCTACTAATAATTTTCTAAAATTCATCTACTAATATATTCAAATGAAAATCCACGAAAGACCTCTCTAAAGTATAAGATAGAAATATGAGACGCGTTTATGCAACGTTTGCTAACGTCGAATGTTACGTTTATGCAACATATTTGCAAATTTAAGTTGTATAAAATGTTTAAAAATATTTATTTCTACTCCGATTCCCGTCTGGTTATTATCCTACAATTTTATATTTTTACTTCGTCTTTCCTGAATTTGGTTGAATTTCTAACGATATGTTAGGGGATTGACATTAAATGATATGTATATATATATATATATATATACTAGACAATCTGAAAGACGTTGTCCTGTTTTAAAGTTGTATACTCAAAAATTGTAAATTTTTTTTAAGTAAATTTTAATTTCGACCGGTTTAATAAAAAAGTAAAGAAAAAATAAATTTTAAATATACTTGACGTCACCACGCGTAAAGTCATCACAAACGTAATTGGTTTAAATTCAAATTCCCACATCACTGTAAGGGGATTCGATGCTGGAACTTCTCGTACTGAAACCCGTTGCGCCGACCCCTGCGCCACAGATTCATTGGCAGTGAAGGGTTCCGAGCGGTATCATAATAATCAGAATAAGTGGGCAATTTTAGATTTTTAATAAAAAACATTTTCTATCTGATCAAATTGGGAATCTAAGCAATTCCAGAACTTAATTACACACACAAAATTTTATCAAAATCAGTCCAGGCGTTTAGGAGTTCCATTACAAACATACGGACAGTTGAATTCTATTTATCTATCTCTCTCTCTATCTATCTATATATAAGTATATATATATATATATATATATATATATACTTATATATATATATATATATATATACATATATATATATATATATACATATATATATATATATATATATATATATATATATATATATATATATATATATATATATATATATATATATACATATATATATATACATATATATATATATATATATATACATATATATATATATATATATATATATATATATATATATATATATATATATATATATATATATATATATACATATATATATATATATATATATATATAATAAAACGTTATATGACTTTCTATCTAATTTCAATTACACATCACATTCCCAATTTTAAAATACTTAGCTTTACTTGGAAGATTTTGAAATTTGACAGTACCATAAAAAAGCTTATCTTTTTAAGAAATTTATTTTAAATGAATGGATATGTCTACTACAAACGATTTTATGTTTAATAAAGCCTGTTAAGAACTCCACTGTGCAAACTACATATGTGTGTGCTTACAAATAATCACAAACGCTTATGAATATAAAGAGACTTATGTTGAATGACAAATTCATTCCTTTTACAACTAACATCCATATTTATCAGTGTTCTATTATTTATGGTTATAAATTCCGACGGGTGTAATCCTAATGTGACACCATCCTGACGAAAACGAGAATGGATGACGGAACAAATCACGGAAAGAAATTCCATACATTTTTTTTTTCTAATTTTCTTCCTTATGAAGTGTATAAGGACGATCATCGGAAAATCAAGCTTTAGGACAATCGAAGAAGCGAAAAAAATATATGATAATAACGAGGGAAGAAGATAAGTATTTTTCTAAACTTTCTCGACTGGACGATTGCCAAGGACGAGGTGTCGGAAGAATAAACCACTTTTTCTATTTGCGTACCGACACATTCTTTATGGATTAATGAAAATTTTTACCGATATTCAGAAAAAGATAGGTAGATAGAGAATATTCTTTATGCTATCCAAACTTGCAAAATAAATTATAGTAGTATATAAGACGCAAATGATAAAGGGAACAACACTTTATTTCTTTATCGGTCTGTCTCTTTATACACACACACACACACACACACATATGTATATATATATATATATATATATATATATATGTATATATATATATATATATATATATATATCTGTGTGTGTATGTATATATATACATATATGCATATTATATCTATATATATGTATGTATATATATATGCATATATGCATATTATATATATATATATACACTCATGTCCATAAATTAAGGATAATTCAGAATCACACAGAAATTGAGCTCTAAAATAAAAATTTCACCTGTAGAATTATCACACACACCTTGAAGAAGAATATGCAAATTGCAGGAAACCACCAGATGGCACGGATAGTACGTCACAATGACGAGAGTGTATGAAAGGGGTATATAAGGAATGGTAGCAAAGAAGTAAAACTGTTCACAAGCGCTTTAAAAGCTTTTCAGTGCAATAACCGCATAGTTATGGCACAAAGGAAGCATTTGGAGGATTTGTTACGTGGTAGAATTATCGGACGACTGGAATATGGACGTACCCAGCTGGAAGTATCCGAGGAACTTGGAATCGCCCAGAGTGTCATCTCCAGGCTTTGGCAACGATTCAAACATGATGGTAATGTGAGTAGATGTTACAGCACAGGTCGCCCCCGAGTTACTACGCCGAATGATGACCGGTATTTGGCAGTTACTGCCAAAAGAAACAGACGGAGCACAGCATCAGACCTGTCTCGTCAGCTCTCTTCAGCTACCGGTACTACAGTTTCAAGGCAGACCGTGTACAGACGCTTAGGGAACATTGGTCTATATGCTCGTAGGCCTGTCAGATGTGTTCCCCTTACCGCAACTCACTGTCGCCTGCGATTACGCTGGGCTAGAGAGCATGCATTGTACCCACCGCAACAGTGGTCTTGTGTGATGTTTTCCGACGAGTCCAGGTTCAGTTTACATTCTGATTCCCCCCGGACTTTCATATGGAGAGCGCCAGGTACTCGTTACCACCAAGAGAACACCATTGAACGACACCGTTACGGTGGTGCAGGATGGCTCGTTTGGGGAGGAATTATTCTTTGTTCCAGAACTGACCTGCGTGTTCAGAGTGTAACGATGACAGGTCACATCTGTCGGGATGTCATTCTGGAACAACATGTACGTTTGTTTCGGGGCGCCATGGGTCCTGAATTTTTTGTATAGGGATGACAATGCCCGACCTCACCGTTCAAACATTGTAGACGAATGCCTTCAATCGGAGGATATCACTCGTATGGATTGGTTAGCATACTCACCGGACTCGAATCCAATAGAGCATGTGTGGGACATGCTTGGCCGACGAATTGCAGCCCGTCAACCCAGTCCCAACTGTCTATCGGAACTTCGGAGGGCATTGCTTGATGAGTGGTGTAATTTTCCCCAAGATCAGATTGATAATCTGATACTCAGCATGCGTAGGCGTTGTAAGGCTTGTATTGCATCGTCCGGGAAACATACTCCGTATTAACCATCATACTAACCATGTTATACTGTTTTCTGTAAATAGGTTCTTTTTTGAAATTTGCTCCAGGGAGTAAAAATCGCAATTTTTATTAATTATGTCAAACATATAGCATCTTTTTTGCTCTTTACCTTTTTTTTATTAAATAGACTTTACAAATAAGTCAAATTTGTTTTGCTTTTGTCTCTTTCATTGCCTGAACTTCATTATCCTTAATTTATGAACATGAGTGTATATATACATATATATATGTATGTATGTATATATATATATATATATATATATATATATATATATATATATATATATATATATATATATATATATATATATATAACGAGTAAACGACCCTCATCCTATATTGAGTATATCAATAAAATTTGCAGTACTAACTTCCCCTGTTCTGACAGATTACATTGGTGTCACTTGATAAAAATATTACCTGAAGACACCATATTAAAAATATTTTGAATAAATTAAAAGATTACTATACTCCTTTATTACTCCAAACAGCCTGGAGCAGTTTCCAGCATTAAAATACTCACAGCTCAGCAAAACAAAATATCAAAATGATTACCAACGCATAAGCCGGAATTAACGACACACAAATTTCACTAAATATCCCCACTTTTCCAAATTTCTACAAACAATTAGCGGATACCTTTTAAAATAATATTTGAAATTATGTCTTTTTGGAATAATTCAATTGTGACCCTGCAGATGCTAAAAACTATAAACGGCCTAGATCTGTTTTCTACCTCTATTTTTTAAATTAAAAAAAAGCTAAAATTAAAAAAAATAATAATACGTGCTTGGCAAAAGAAGCCAAAAATTTTAAAAGTAGTGAAGTTTTGGATTCAGTAAGGAAAATAAAAATTCCATAATCTTGTTCACCCTCTCTGAACCCTTCATTGCAACTGAGAGTGAATTCTCAAGGTTACTAGTTTTA
>CM063505.1:181072640-181087640 GCA_032207245.1 Pardosa pseudoannulata | reverse complement strand
TATATATATATATATATATATATATATATATATATATATATATATATATATATATATATATATATATATATATATATATATATATATATATATATATATATATTTATATGTGTATATATATATGTATATATATACGTATATATATATATATATATATATATATATATATATATAAATTGTGCCTATGACCTAAGTGAAGGAGTCAATAATATCTTGACAATGTCTTTATTCAGGACTTTTGTTCGTTCTAACTCAAACATTAAATATGGCGGCGAGTGGGTAGAATCCACCTTCTAATAAAGGACACACACTTAGTGAGGGTTCATCAGCAACTCAATCCGAAGACGGTCTCTCCCAATTCTTATGCGCAGGCATTTTTATACAGAGATATTAGTAATTAATATTCCTGCATTAAAGTGTGTTCTGCGTTTTCTGCCTTTAAACCACTAAATTATTAATTTTAAGTTTTCAAACTTAAAATTAACGATTATATATATATATATATATATATATATATATATATATATATATATATATATATATATATATATATATATATATATAATCGTTAACGAATTACAACTTACAAACTCAACAAAATAATAAAGTGAGTCATTTAAGTAAAATATCGAACGATTAAAATATATGCATAATTAATATTTGTAAAAGGCTTATATGATTAATCCAGGATCGAATACATCGAAAGCAAACATCATTTCTAAATAAAGTAAAACCTGATTCATATTAAAAGGACGAATATTTGAAAAATTAATTAGAATTTTACAAGCGAATCTATGTTTAAATATTTTTTAAGTGAAAACGTCTAAGACAGATTTCCTATTTTCGATATAAAAAAATTCATTAGTTTGAAAATTTCGAAACAAACTTAATGAATGGATAACTACATTACAGGAGGAGCTTCAAAAAATTTTAATATCCTGTTTCGCTTCCAGTAAAAAAGGAAAATTAAATATTTAATCTTGTCTTTAATAAAACTCTTTAATTTTTAATAATTCTTATTTCAGTTTAACTTATATTACAAATTTATGAAGGGCATTATAATAAAATTTATATATATATGTGTGTCTGTGCGTCTGTATACATGTATATATATATATATATTTATTTATTTATATATGTATATACCTATATATATACACACACATACACACACACACACACATATATATATATATACAATAGAACCTCCATAAGTTGACCACCTAAGGGACTGTAACTAAGTGGTCAACATACGGAGGTGGTCAACTTAGGAAATTTTTTTTAAATATTTACTATACTACAATATTAGAAAAAGTTTAGTAAGCTTTTTTAGTATATTTTAAGGAAAAATTTAGAAAAAAATTAGTACTTACTCATTTTTATTTTTACTTAAGGTACAGCACATTTTTACAAATTTTGAAAGAATGATTCAATTTTTGTTTGAGTCCTCTTTTTGTTCATTTTGGTAACTGCAAAAAGCAATTTCACAGTTTACAAGTCCATTAAGCTTGCTCGGGCATTTTTCTGCAGTGAAATCTTTTAGTTGCTCCATCATGCGCTTTACATCGAATTCCTTCAGAGTTGGGTAGTTTCATCTTCACTTGGATCATCATCCTCTTCTCTGTACGTTTCTCGGACCTTAGAGTCCTTGCTGTGCTTAGTCTCATAGAGTATCTGACTGAAGATTGCCTCTGGGTCTGGTTCAACACATGTTACTAACTCATAGTCCATGGTAACATAATCTTCAAAATTAACTCTATCAAAAATTAGCAAGGGAGATAGAGGAAGCTCAATTTCTTGCACCGATGTTGTAGCTGTAACTGTTCCAGCTTTCTTGTAGCAGGCTTGCGTAACTTCATTCCAAGCAGAATTAATCCAATGAACAGCATTCAAAGCATTTACTGAAGAAGCTGTTGATGATGCCAAAGCAGAAGGACCACAGGTTTGTGCTTTCATGATCAACCATTCCAGAAATTGAGCTCTGTAGTACACTTTGAAGGACTGAATAATGCCTTGATCTAAAGGTTGGATTTTCAAAGTTGTGTTTGGAGGCAAATATTTTAGCTTCACATTTATGAGATTATTCACTTTTGGGTTACTGGGGCAGTTGTCCACGGTAAGTAGAATAGACCGCTTCTTTTTCCTCATTTCTGCGTCAATTCCTTTAACCCACTCTTCGAATAATGCCCTGGTCATCCAATCGGATGTATTCGCTCTCCAAAAAACAGGAAGGTCATCAGGTTTTACATTTTTAAATGCACGGGGTTTTGCCGATCACCATAGGCTTTAATTTTTCTCTAGTCATACTAGCACATAGAAGAACAGAAAAATGCTGTTTTGAAAGTTTTCCTCTCTTGCAAGAGTCACCCTTCATTACTAGACTTCTACCAGGCATTGATTTGAAGGAGAGACCGAATTCATCAGCATTAAAGATGTCCTCATCTTTAAAACCTTTAGCAAACTCTGGGAATTTTTCAATAAACTTCTCCACTACTTCAGCTGAATCCTCATTCGATTCCCCACACAAATCGTTTTGAGAAATCTCGTATCGTAGTTTGAATTTTTCAAGCCAACCTGCAGACGCTTGGAAATCCTCAATTTCGAATTCTTTTGCAAATTGTTTTCTACTTCCTGAAGCATAGGCCCCGATATTCTTGCATTAATTCATCTCATCTCTGTAAACCAACGAAATGTGGCTTCATTCACAAAGTAGAGACACGTTTTTCTCCTTTTTCTTTCAAGCTCCCCTTTTTCGAAAGAATATCTTTCCAGATATTCTTCCTTGCGTTTTAAAATGTTGCTCACAGTTGTCTTACTCACACCAAATTTTTCTGCTGTCTTTCTTTGGCTGCTGCTTTCCAGAAAATTAAGATCTACTTTCTCCTTTAATATAAGTTCTCTTAGAGCTTTTCTTTTCTTTGCACCATTTTATAAAAAATTCACAAATAAACGACTGGTACTGCCACGATGTTCAGAAAAAAAGAACAGAACGTGTTTCACATGTGAGCGATACACATTGTTTTCCAATTCTGCGTAGATCGCTCAAAGCTACATCACTACACACATACCCCACTTTCTCTATAGATATATGACCTTTCTCTATAGATTTCAGCAATTACAGCCAATCCAAGAATTGAAAGCATGCAAAGAGCTAGAATATTATTTCTCCTTAACAAAAGGCTGGATAATCTCTGGTATTTCCCTCCCATAGTACCATACCGGAAGTGAACAATGAATGGAACACCAAAAAGGGGGGGTCTCGAGTGTTGCTCAGATTATCCGATTGACTGATAAAATAATTACTGGAAACCAGGTGGAGAACTGTAGAAGGCAAAATCTAATTCAAGAAAACATGAGTGGTCAAGTTACAGAGAATAAAACCTACTAAAAATTGGTCAACATAAACCTACGGAGGTGGTCAACATTGGAGATTTTACTGTATATATATATATATATATATATATATATATATATATATAAGTATATGTGTAATGATTTCATTAGTCTTTTACATTAAAATATATTTTCCTCATTGACGTGTGTCAGTGAATTGCTGTTAATAATCTTTTGTAGTTCTCTGGTTTTAATAGAGTTTCATTCTTTTGTTGTATTTTGGTTGATTTTCAAATGTACCAATCATTTAGAGCATTAATAATAAGCAATTCTACTTCATTTTCTACTGAATCTTTCAATATGGTATATTATTTTGTACTATTTGCTTTGAACATAATTGAGTGTTTAAAATTATATGTTTAGGATTATTATCACATTTAGTTATGCACCTCTTCTTTTGATTACAGTTTTAACTATATGTGAAGAAAAATTATAATATAATGTGTTTTAAATATGTGGATTAGGAAAATTTTAAGGGAGAATGTGACACATGCAATAAAAATTATGCAATAAATGTTTGCGTTAAACTCTTTTATCTGCAGTCCGGTCTTTATAAAAACATTCTACACAAAAAAACTTTTGCAAAAAAAATGAACTTTCCAAATTTTAAGCTTCTGTCTCATATTTCTTCTAAACTTAAATCACATGCATTTCCACCAGTTTTCTCAGAAAGAGATATTTTTAATTTATTGAGCTCCAGAGTACGATTTTTTGCATTTTTATTCAGTGTTTGTGGTCGAAGGAGAGATGCTGTCAAAAATTCATTGTTGGATTAAAGTGATGAAACATAAAGATGTCATTTAAGTTTTTAAATTGTGTGGGTCTTAAATCTGAGCTTTCGTAATAATAATAAAACAAGTTCTACAGACTAAAATACTATGAAAAATTAATACAGTAGAACCTCTTTTTAACGACCTCTTCGTTAGAACGATCATATTAAAAAGTCCCAATTATTTTACCATAGGAATAATGTTAATTTTTAATCATTCAAATGACCCCAAGCGTAATATTTTTCGTTAGAACGACCGCCAATTTTAGTCTCAATTTTAGAACTCATGAGCAAGTGGGCTATTTCAAAATTATTGTACTGTGGTGCAACTTCAAGAAACCTGTACTTCTCTCTTTGTGTTTGCTTAATCGAGGGAAGGAGGCGTGACCAAAAGGGGAGAACTAAATTTTCAATTATGTTTTGATGAGTGTTACGGTAGACGAAAATTTGAATGAGGATGATTTTATTGCCCGTATTATCGGAAATGAAGAAATCCGACGAGGGAGAAGAAATCGTCCAAGCTTTTGAAAAAGTGAATGAAAAATAAACCTTCAATGTAATCAATGCCTTGCTTCAATATTTTGAAGGACAATTTAATTCTCAAAATTTCCTTGAAAATCTAACGGATATGGAATTAGCGATAATGGAAAATTCCCAAATGCACTTGAAACAAGCGTCAATCAAAGACTTTTTTTCAAAAATTCAGTAATGGGAATACAAAAAAATAGAAGTGTTATGTAGGTATCTACTGTTGCAACATTTCTTTGCTGAATTTTTTTATTATTTTTTCAATTCGTTACAATGACCATAATATGTTGGTCACAGGGGGTCGTTATACCGAGGTTCTACTGTATTTCAAATAATCCGAAATCTGTTTTTATTTTTAATAAAGTATTTTTGGTAATACAAATTTTCCGTTCATTAGCAAAAGCAATTTCGTTGATATTTGGCTGAGAAAAGTTGCACAGGGCCTTCGAGGCCTGGAACATGTTCTGGTAACTGGAGGAAGCGCGAGTCCTTCCGGGGTAAAATGGATAATGAAACCTTGTAAATATGTCAAAAGAGGCTTACAAAGATACAACAAAGTTACGACAGAATCCAAGTCTACAAGAGGTGTTTAGAACAGCCTACAGATCCTTGATTACGATCCATGCGCAGGCTGACCTTGGAATTCCGAAAATGGATAAAAGCATTAAGCTAGTGTGAAATGTTTTGATTACACTTACTTTAAATTGGGTAATTTTTAATTGTGGATGTCCCATTTTGCTAGGAAGTGTTAAATGGCTGAAAGAAAAGGATAAATTACTACAACCCACAGACCAAAATCTTGCACCAGGACAGCTCTCGATCTCACACGTT
Organism: Pardosa pseudoannulata; assembly: GCA_032207245.1. NCBI lineage: Eukaryota > Metazoa > Arthropoda > Arachnida > Araneae > Lycosidae > Pardosa > Pardosa pseudoannulata. The sequence continues at coordinate 181,082,119 of CM063505.1, read as the reverse complement.
CATTAGTTGCGATTGAATACCTAAAAGCCTCTTCACACTGTGGCCTGATCTATGCCATTATCACTATGTGAAGGAGGTATGACTTATCGAGGTTGACTACGGCAGATGATGAAATGGCCTGGGCAGAGGGTATTTTGGGAAGAAGTTTTATTCCAAACCTCAAAGACAGCCAGATGTGTTGATAAAGCAGTATATTCTTTGGACGCATGAATGTGATCAGCTCATTTAGTGGCCCATGTGTAGATTCAACCCGTGAACCATCGTCCATAATGTGGAAGAGGCATTAAACATCTGCCTCATACATCAAACGGCACGAACTTAGACACCTGGTGTTTTTTTCCCATCTTAAATTCCCTACACATTTTGGTCCATTGCAAGCAAGTACCGTTGTGGGTATGGCGTATCGAGGTCGACAGAAGACAAAATGACCATGGCTTTGGATGACTTCAGAAATGCTTCTTTTCCACCCATCAAAGACCGCCAAATGCGATACTAAAGTGTGCAGTAGACTCTACGAATCCACGCGCTCGGTTCATTTAGTGGCCCAATGTGAAATTCTAGCACGTGAAACATTATCCAAGGTCTCCATCAGAGCAAGTACTGCAGTGGTGAACAATTGGCTATAGAGGAGAAGAGGTATTAAGACACACACTAAAGAGATGAAGACTTTTTTTTCTGTAAGTATGATTATTTAATATATGATTTTTATCTCTTATTTTCAGAGAGATATTGTGGGGGTTCACTTTGTACATGTGACGTTAATCCATTTATAATTATATAAGATGTGAACATCTGGAAGGTATAATATTGATTGAGTATGAAATCGACACGTTCTATTCAACAAAACTGGTAATAACACAGAGTGTTTGATATTGTATTAATCTAAACATACAATATACCCGATGATCCGCTAGGAATCAACCACACATAAAAAACAATTAATCATTAAAATAATTTGTCCTCCTAATGCATAGTTTTTCAAAATATGGCTCACGGAAACCACATGCCTGCCAAGAAAAGTGCTTTTTTTCTCGGGGCGGAGAGGAAGAGGAATGTTTGGGTGAAATCATTCATAATGGGTTCACTTGACGGGAAACATCGTGCTACGATAGTTATTCATATGCAAATAACTCGTTTTTTCTTCTTAATTAGAATATAATGAGAACAATTCGGTGAAGGAAAGTTTTAATAGAAAATTGTTAAATATATATATGCACTCACAAACACACACCTAGTATAGGATAAACTTCTATGCAAATGTATATATATATATATATATATATATATATATATATATATATATATATATATATATATATATATATATATATATATATATATATATGTACGTATATGTGTATATGTGTGTGTGAGAGAGAGAGATTTGAAAATATTGAAGTAATATTTTAGGGGTTTAAAGGCAGAAAATACAGCGCACTCATTAATTCAAGGGCATGATTACTAATAACTCCATGTAAAATATCTCGACGTGTAGGAATTGAAAGAGAACATCTTGAGGTAAGGTCGTTAAGGTATTCACTCTGAGCAAGGGTCTTTTGTTAGCCTTTGCCCACCAAATAACCGACGCCATGTTTGATGGTTAGATGGCTGTGCAATAGTCATGAATAAAGACTTTATCGAGACATCATTGGTTCGATGACTTGTCATAGGCTTGCCATATATGTATATATATATAATATTATATATATATATATATATATATATATATATATATATATATATATATATATATATATATATATATATATATATATATATATATATATATATATATATATATATATATATATATATATATATATATATATATATATATATATATATACATTTATATATATATATATATATATATATATAACATTTATATATATATATATATATATATATATATATATATATATATATATATATATATATATATATATATAATTACGTATGTATTATGCGAAAATTCTGAAATCGAAAATGACCATTTTCCCATAAAATATAGTTCATATACTTAGAAACTAATTCTTAAACTCCCTCCCCTCTTCTGATAAAATGTTTGAGATGGTCCGAACTTCTTTTTGACCCCCAGTAAGCCTGTACCTGTTCCACGCTAATTAGACATGTCCCCCACCCTACCCTGCATAAAAAATCGAAAAAAAGCAACTGCAAGATTCAGTTATCAGTTGTGGAACATTAAAAAAGATGATGATACATCGAGAAGGTGTATTCTGGACATTGATGAATAGCGCGGGGTTTTTATATCGGAATGGGGCAAGCCACAAAAATGTGCGATCGGGAAACAAAAAAAATATCCTCAAACATGCCAACGTGCGATAAAGTGATGGATTAAAAGGAAGAACAAAAGATAAGTAAATCTCTCGATTTTTTTTTTTATTAAATTGTTTAAAATAATGGATTCGAGATTATGTTTCAGTATAAGACAAAATATTCCTTTATGGGAAAAGAAAAAAAAATGAATTATTTATTCTAAAATTTGTACGCCACGGTATTTTCTGTTCTTTATTCCCGTGTAAATGATATTCGATGTCTTTAAATTTGATCTTATAAATTTGTTCTCTTCTAAGATTTCGTGAGAGAGAAATATCTACAAAAATGTGTTATGACTTTGACATAATATTAAAAAAACTATATGTGTGTATATATATATACATACATATATATATATATATACACATATATATACATATATATATATATACACATATACATATATATATATATATACATATATATATACATACACACACACACACATATATATATATATATATATATATATATATATATATATATATATATGTACATACATATATTAAAATTTATATTCTCATATATAAATACATACATTCATGTTTATGCTCAATCCTGTATAATATATTTCAGTAAATGTATGAAACAATTTGGAACAAAAATATTAAAATTAAGTAAATATAAACCACTGAAAATATTTATTTTAAAATAAAGTTTTAATTGAGTATGTAATTTAAAAACATTTCAGGTAATTAACTAAAAATTAGTCTACAAAATCGTATTTGCCCTAGCATCCAATACAGGATAAAATTTTAAGCAGTCAGCAAAAAATGCAACAGTGAATGAATTGGGTGAAATGGGTGAATTGATTTTTCATCGAACCATTTCTGAATGATAGGATTTTCTCAAGAGATTTCAAAAGATCTTTAGTTCTTAACTGTAACTCTATACATTTACACATTTTTGTATTTAAAATAAAAACCAGTTTTCTTTTTGAAAATGCTTGTCAATGTTAAATATTTTATGAAATCATTCCAAAAGCTTTATTTATTTCTCAAGAAAAGCATCAATCCACTATCCAGCGGTCGGGGAATGCGAGATCTCATGTATAGAGCGGAGAAAGTGCGAAGAAAACAACAGTAAATTCCATTTAAAGTAGAAAAAGCGCCTGAATAGTTTGACGACACGTTATATATAATATATATATATATATATATATATATATATATATATATATATATATATATATATATATATATATATATATATATATATATATATATATATATATATATATATATATATATATATATATATATATATATATATATATATATATATATATATATATATATATATATATTTATATATATATATATATATATATATATATATATATATATATATATATATATATCAAAAGGAATCAAAAAATAAAAATTAAAGGAATTGGAATAAATATTGGAACGAATATGGAATTGGTGTACTTTATTTGGTGGTGGGGAATTGCGACCCCCACATTCCGGTTAAATGGCCATTTTAATCAATTGAAACGCTCCCGGTCACCATAAGTACAGCAATAAAAAAGAAGACTAAAGTCTATAAAATATAATACCATGAACGAAAAATGAAATCCAAACCTATTACAAACCAATGCACAAATAAAATTTATAAAAGTACGCTAAAATACTAAAAAGACTTATAACAATAAACCGATGTATAAGTTAAAAATATAAAAATCAATAAAAATACTAAAATGTGTTATAAAAACTACTAAGAATATCATAGTAAAAAACACATCTATAACCAACCCATTGTACGTATAACATCCTTTCCACCTGATCCCAGACACGACCGCACAACTCCAAGCACAAATAAACGTGGGTAACCCGCAGATAAAACTTGGCTTACGTATTTCCTAACAATATTATTTCTATCAGAAGTTGAAGTGTTTAGTTTAGTATTTCGTATTATGAAATTCAAAGTGATATTCCTTTTTACGTTAGTGTTTAGGTTACTGTTCCAATCCGTTATACGATTAATATTAAAATTGTATGTTTCGCGTTTATCATACATTTTATATTTCATACGTCTATTAACTACTTTTACTGCCATATCCAAAAAATTTAAATACCCATCTGGTCTTAAAGGTGTTTCTTTTAGAGTTATATTAACTGGATAAAAATTCAATATTAAATCTTCATTATCTCTAAAACCGACAATTACGTCATCCACGTATCGATAAAAATATACATTTCTAAGAATAGTAGATTTGGTTTCATAAAAGTGTAAATATAGATCTGCAGTAGCGGATGAACAACCTCCCCCCCATAGGAACACCATATACTTTTTGATAAAACTTAGAGCCATCATGTAAATAATTTTCAAAAAGAACTATTTTGGGTAAATTTTTATATTTTTTTATGGAAATGTATTCCATTAAATCATATCTGCCATAATATTCCATAGCTACATTGTACACACACACACACACACACATATATATATATATATATATATATATATATATATATATATAATTCTTACTTCCTTGTGTTTGTAATGCAACTCCTAAGATAAATAGATTATTATAACGCCGCTTGAAACCCTTCGCTGCCAACGTATCTGTGTCGCAGTGGTCAGCACAACGGTCAGGTTTCGGTTCGAGGTGTCCCAGAATTGAATCCTCGTACAGGTGATGTTAAAATTTTAATTTAATCTAATTACTTTTGTGATGACTTTACACGTGGTGGCGTCAAATAGTTTAAAAATATTTTTTCCCTTACTTTTCCATGAAAACGGTCCAATTTATAATTTATTTAAAAACATTTTACAATTTTTGGATTTATAGCGCTAAACCAGGACAACCTTTGACGGGTCGTGTAGTATACACACACACACACACACACACACACACACACACACACATATATATATATATATATATATATATATATATATATATATATATATATATATATATATATATATATATATATATATATATATATATATATATATATATATATATATATACATATATATATATACATATATCGTGCTCCAGTGTTAAGGCGAACGGAAAACAGTCTTACTTGATAGTAATAAGTTTATTAAATCACACATCCATTTGAAAGCAATTTGCGCCATTTTCATTTTTCGTGGCGGAACTAAGCGTGGAAAAGGTGATGACCGCTCCATGTCCACGTGCTAACTTATCTTATCTGTTTGCAAACTCATCAAATGCTTCAGCCTTACCGGATTATTCTAAAAGCTTCCGCGTGCATGGGTCTTTTCCATTTATTTTATTATTATAAAAGAGTTCCCTTCTTAAAATCGCTTATAACTCACGTAATTTCAAACTACCCTTTTTTTAGACCTGACATGTATATATATATATATATATATATATATATATATATATATATATATATATATATATATATATATATATATATATAACAACTAATGTACAACTAATTATATATATATATATATATATATATATGTGTGTGTGTGTGTGTGTGTGTATGTGTGTGTGTGTATGTGTGTGTATGGCACTGCTTAATTGTAGACACATAATTTTAAAAGAAAGAGTCAGTTCTCATATGTTTTCCTAGTGATATAATGGGACGTTTCTTCAGTTTCAAGCCTTAATTTTACTGAAGAAGAAAATTTACGAAGTCAGAAATAAACAATAATTCTTAAAAATATATTATTTCACCTTTTACGGCAACGTCACTGAGACCATAAGATCTCCCAACAGGTCTGCTGGAAATGCTACAACTAATTATTTTATTTGCGGTTTTTGAATCGGGATACTTTTTCATTGATATGAGTTATTAATTGTGAAAAATAATTTATTCGCGTAATTGAATAAGTTTTAATAAATAAAATTTTTCATACATGATCAGAATGAATTATTTTTTTAACCTGTTAAGACACGCACTACCAACAGTTACAAGAGGAAGTGCACCGGGCTAGTAGCCCCATTGCATCTTTTCTCCCACAAATGCAAAGAACATTGCTTTTTATTATGAATAAAATTTTTTTATCACCAATTACACTGTATTAAAAGTTTAAAATATATTTAGAATTATTTGAATTATTAATTTTTAAAGATATTTTGTACTGTATTTCTTTTTTATTAGCGTTCTGAGAGAGGAAACAACACACACATGTTAAAAATTTAAATCACATCTTTATATTTCATTTTCATATTTCATCTTTTTAATCAAATGACGTATTTTTGACAAAAAATCTCCTCCGACCGTAAACACTAAATAAAAATGTCAAACTGTATGTACACGCACTAAGTCTCTGGAACCAGAATAAATTAAAAGTATATATTTCTGAGAAACATTTATAGAGGAAATTGTGGAAATTTATATTATTTATATCTAAAGGCCTATAAGATAGCTGCTGAAAATTTGCGAAATTTATTTTTATTTGGTTATTTTGTTTGGGGTGTTTTTATAACGCATCCTCGCAGGATGGTGTAATTGTTATACCGAATAATACTTTGTTCCATAGAAATGAGACATCTAAATGATTAAATATATATTTAATTGCTTGAGTATAAATAAAAAATTAATATTAAATTTATGTGGAAAAGTATCTGAATTTTTAATAATATCCCATTTTGATTTAAGAAGAGCTAGTGTTTTAAAATAATAATAATATTACACGAATAATTATTTGTAAATTCTTTGAAAAAAGAAATGTTTAAGACACATTCCTTTTATAATTATAATAATAATAAACACGCTGCATTAGATAGTAAATCTCGTAACAAATTTAATGAAGAGATAAAGTAATTACTCTTACTGCTGCAAAAATTTTAATATCCTGTTTCTCTCTTATTAAAAGGGAAAATAAATATTTAATCCCTTTTTTAATAAAGCTTTTAATTTTTAATAACTCGTCCTCTAGAACAGATTTACAATAAATTCCTAATCATAAATAATTAAATAAGAGTAATATAGTTAAAACAGTTTCTGCATCGGGTGGTGTTTTTCAATTTAAAACTATGAATAAATTTTAATTTGATATTTTAATAGACTATCATACTCCGTTAGTTCAGCTCTCTATAAAAATATAAAGATTCCTTTATATTGTAATAATTAAAAAATTCTCCGTTAATGTTAGTATAAATAATGATTATATATGGACATCCTTTTTTCTCTATCTTCGTGGCTGTATATGCATATATGTGATGATATTTTAAACAAACTAACCATTTAATTATAACTATATTCTAAAATACATTTTTGGTAATTCTATTCCGAAAATTGCAGCCTTTAACGATTGACCTTTGATGATTGACATTTGACCTTTGATGTATTAATATCTCTTTCAATTGTAGTAACTTTTGTTGATTCCAGTACAATTAATTTCTGGTCAGCTCAACTAAGGGTATTTAATTCCTTTGGGTAGCTTAATGTCATTTCCAAGTTTCTCCACGTAATAAATTTCAACACTCTGATTGGCTGGTTCATTTGCGCCCTCATGTTGCTATGTAAACGAATGTAAGACGAGCGTCATGGGTGGATTGTCTTGATAAAATCAACAATTTTATTTGCAAATTTTTCTCGTTTAGTATATATATATATATATATATATATATATATATATATATATATATATATATATATATATATATATATATATATATATATATATATATATATATATATATATATATATATATATATATATATATATATATATATATATATATATATATATATATATATAAGACAAATTTTGCTGATTTCTTACATATCCTAACGAAGGTAGTATAGTCAGCATAGATAGTGATATATAATAAAAATCTATTCTAGTAAATCAGTAAATAGTTTTCCTTAACTTTGAGTCTACATTGAATTGAATAAAGAATCACAACCAAAGAGAGCAATTATTTCATTTTTATCAAGATTAAATATCTTTAATTTACTCTTCTTTCACTTTATACATGTTGACGTCATGAGATCTGAATCATTAATAAAATTTGAAGCCATAACATGGCCAATTTGCTTATCAATTCGTTGTTTCAAGTACCTAAACATGCTGAGGAAGATATTTTTACATGGGAATCAGCGTTTCTCGCTGTATAGATCGACTATTATCTGACATTGTTTAAAATGTCCTATGACAGAGGCCAAACGATAGCCGATTGGTTAGGATGCTGGCCTTCGGTACCGGAGTTCGTGGGTTCGAATACCACTGTGACATAGATGTTCGTAGCCGTTCAGAATCGGTTTTAAGCTGTAGGTCCTAGTCTCATTAGCCCTCTTGTTGCAAAATAGTAGACCATAGCTTTCCAAACTAAACCAAACCCAATGGCAGAGAACAATTGACATAAAATATAAGAAACGAAGTTTAAATTCATAAGTAATAAAAGAAAAATTATCTTCCTCAATCTGCGTCTCGCTACCCAATACTTGCCACAGAGCCATGCAGGATTCTGCAACACAAAATGTGATCACCATTCATACAATTCGTACACAGGTTCACATAAGGGTCAGGGTGGCACCAATTTCAAAAATGTGGCCAGCTAGGCAGCCTCATTGTGGGTACAGCCTCGCTGTGGGGCGAGTCTGGTATAGTCAAAATTTTCAAATTTTTAGACAAACCACGAGCCTTTAATTCTTCGTTGTGTATGTAAAATATTAGATTCCTTTTAAGTATTGGTAAGTTCTAGATACTTTGGTTTTGTATTTAAATATGAACAACAATTAACTCTCGAGTTCCGAGATGGCGGAATTAAAATGTGATTATTGTAGTTCCAAAAACCACTCATAGTATTGTAAATGACTGTAATGGGAAAACACGGTACCGTTATATTGTATGTTTAGTTTATTTCACATATTCATAATATTGAGCTACCAATAGCTCTAATCTAGATTAGGGGCTTGACAAAAAATAATGATAAACACTTAAATCAGGAAACTTAATATTCTAATACTTATTATATGCGATTTCATAACTTATCCTATGAGGATAGTATTAAGGCATCAACATTTAACGATTAAATTATTTAAATATGAGAGGGTGTGACTCCAGTCGTAAAAGTGTAAATTATTACTTAATCGTACAAAGTTGAGAGATGAAGCACACTAAGGAATCAGCTGCGTACATCTAAAGGCAACATGTAGGTATTAGTCGAGAAACGGTCATACGTCAGTTGAGAGACTTTG
>CM063505.1:181027640-181067640 GCA_032207245.1 Pardosa pseudoannulata | reverse complement strand
CCAATACTTTTTTTTCACCTGTCTATCTATGTAAAGAATTCAAAATCAAATAGAATAGCAACAAAATATTTTATGTTATCCAGCAAGATGTAGTGTTTCTCAACGTATTGTAAAAACCTCGTGGAAAAAACACCTGCTAACTTCGGGTGTTTATAAATAGTCCTCTGTTCATCGCTATCAGCATTACATGTGTCTATTAGCAGCCACGTCTCTATGGGGAAAGGACATTTTTTCAGGTGGGATTTTCTGAGACCCAGAGTTCATTGAAGGCTTTTGTGGGAACGAAAGTTTAAACACCTATAATCGACATAGTTTTGAAATTTTTTTAATCATGCATTTTTCTCTTGTGACAATGGTGGACTTCTGTTCTAATATATCTGTTTTAAGTGACATTAACTTAAAAATTAATTTTCATTTGTGTTTTATATTGCCACATTTTAAGACTGTTATGTTTCGAAAATAAAATTGTCTGAATAAATTAAGGAAATGGTAATAAGAAAGAAATATTTAAGGAGACGTGTGTATTCATATTTATTTCACATCAGAAGCAAATCGGTCGGCCTTACCATCTTTTCAGTGAAAAACCTCTGCATAGAAGTCTCTAAAAATATACATTTGTGGTCGATGAAAGCCTCCTAGCGAGCGAGTGAAGTGTATTGATGAGAATTAACCTAGATCAACAATTTCGTGAGGTGAGAGTTCGTTTCGTTTTTATATTATGATTTTTCCTTTTATCACAATGTGAGGACCTCTGTTCTAATATGTATGTTTTAAGTGAGATTTATTTAAAATTAATTTTTGTTTGGGTTTTATATTACCACATTTTAAGACTGTTATGTTTCGAAAATAAAACTGTCTGAATAAATTAAGGAAATGGTAATAAGAAAGAAATATTTAAGCAGAAGTGGATATTCATATTTATTTCATATCAGAAGCAAATCGGTCTGCCTTACCATCTTTTGAGTGCAAAACATCTGCATATAATTCTCTAAAAATATACATTTGTGGTCGATGCCAGCGTCCAAGCGAGCAAGTCAAGTGTATTGATGAGACTAAACCAAGATCAACAAATTCGTTAGGTGAGAGTGGACTCCTAACTTCTAGATAAAATACATGTAGTAGTCTAATTATTGCAAATTAATGTCATTTCCCTGAAATCTTCATAAACGTCATATAAATATCAACGGTTCTTTGTTTCTCCCATTTTCCCACAACTCTCTTCATTCACACCTGTCTTTGAGAAACAAGATTATTCAGCATTCGTGTGTTTGTTGCTGTGCGGATTGTTGAAATTTTCAATCAAAGTCTGTCGGAATCGGTTTCTTGAGTATTGCTTCATGTTCCATAATTTCTACCAATGCAAGTTTTGTTAATAGGTATAACATTAATACCCTTTTTCTTCCTCTATATATTCTGCCTCAAATCTTTGGCATACAAATAAAATAGAATTGGGTACACTCCAAAATTCCTATTCAACTCTAGAACTACCGATATTAAATAGGGTCTGGGGGTTTAAAATGGGTAGAAAAATCTTGATTTCTCATTCCGCACTATATTTCACTTTAAAAAAAACTATAAACAAGCAATGTTTCGCATGTATTCATGCAATAGATTCATTACCATTATTCTTAAAATAGTTTTATACATTTTCTTACATTTCAAATTAATAATTTTTTATTCCTTTTTTATATTAATTTTATCTCAGAGGTGGGGTAAAATGAGTATTGATTGAAAAATACTATTAAAATTTATTTTTTAGTTAGAAACACATTTGTATGTGACATAATTACAATTTATAATGCAAAACTCTAATGGGCATGGTAATTAAGTTGAACTACGTTCTGCTATATCATGAAATTCACCACTTCTCTGGCCTTAGTTTCCACCCGCTTCCTTTTCCGTCTGTCATTTTAAGGCTTTTTTCCCTTAGAACTGCAGTAGTGAAATTTTCGTTAGGGTAGTCTTAAATCATTATATGACGAAGGAATGGCAAAATAGGAAGTGGTTGAACTGGAAGTTTGAGTAGAAAGAGCATCCATAGTAGCTGTTGTTGAAGTGTTGAACAGACTTTAACAACAGCTACTGTGGAAGCTCTTTCTATGGATCTGTTCAACAGTCTTTACAGTTATTTTCAATCTTTTTCAGTTAACACTATTTTGAGCTTAACAGTATTTTTTCCTTCAGAGTGCAACGAATTGTTTCAGTAGGTTAGGGAATGTCTTTTTGTACATTTTTTAAAGACAGCTCTGTGTGCACCACATCTTCAGGATTTTTCTCCAGGTACACATTATAGGGACAAATACTACGACATACAAAGGTTTCCCGGCATGGCTTCAGTTTTATGGTAGGCAGTGAATGGCAATTCTCTCGTCCATTACTTGTTTTACTGTTTCATATGTCAAGTGACCATAGTTATCAAGAGAATGGGTTTTTCCAGGTGTCCCACTTCTTTGAGAAAATGTCCCATCCAAGATGCAAAAATTGTATCGTGTATCCACTCTGACACTGTGCAGCCATATAATGTACCAGGTGCTCCACTCTTGGTCTCAATTTCATATATTTAGGTTTCGTATGCAGTGACCAGTCGCAGATGAACAATGATTTTTAGGCTTACAAGCTCAATTTCACTATTATTGTATTAATTAACTCTATACCACAGTAAATAAATTTCAAAAATAGTGTGTAATATTATTTACAATAAAACTAAAGGGCTGGTTTAAATCCTTACATATAAAAACTTAGAAATCTATAATAAATTGTTAAGTTTAACCAATACACATTTTCCCTCATCATACAAAAATAATCATTAAACCTAAAATATTTAAAATATTTCTTCCTTGTTTTTGAAAAACTGTTGCTTAAAAACCCTTACAGTTGATTATTGAAAAAATATTGACCATAAAAGAAATAAAATACTACTTTTATGAAAGTTTTTAAGACCTTACTAAAGAAGAATTTATTCCTGACTTGAAAAACAAGGCAACCTATGTTGACATATACAAAATATAAAACTTCTCAAGGAAAATAAATGTTCCCAACAAATGTCTAAAATATATTACAAAGCTAAAATAAAATTGTTAAAAGTTATGATGTGCCTTTTAAATAAATTATAAAAAATACCCATTTTACCCCAACATACCCTATATACCTAGTTTTACCGAACCCGTCAAATAGCGGAGCTTTGTTCATGGCTTTCACTGTAACTTTTGACTTAATGTAAATAAATTAATATAATTTGACAAAATCAACATTTAATAAACTAAGTTATTAATTATTAAGTAAAAAGAATAAAAAACGGTTTGTATTGCTACTATTTACAAAAAAAAAATGTTCATATTATTTTCTTAGATTGGACTTTTAACAGATGGCACTTTTCGCCAAGAACTTTATCACGTTAGAAGTTCATCTGATGACACTTGCGTCTTTATTACATTTACCAGTCAGACTGTTCAGTTCTAAACTGAATCTTAAGGTATCCGTCTACGTTCGGAGAACTTTTTTTTAAATGTAGAAACTAGTTCATGTTTTTATATTTTTATATTTATTTTTTATATTACCATAGAGAATTGCACTTAAAAAACTTATTCCTGGAGAAGTTTTTATAAAATTTGTAATAAATGAAGAAAATTTAGTAAAAAAATAGGTTTTTTCAAAAAGTCTAATTTTTTAATCACTTCAATTATTTCAATATTTTTTGATGCAACACATTTCGTATACATTTGACTCGTGAATCACCTAAAATCTTTGCTTAATTTATATTTGGTAAAAAATTTTGGCCCTTGAATATCATACACATTGAATTTTTAACGAATTTTCATTACCTTTAAATCTAACTATAAGTGTAACATCGTTAAAAATTATCCAAATTTAATGCTTTTAGGTCATTTACTAGTAATTAGTATCTAAAACATTCATAATAATTTCCAACAAAACATTTTAAGAACTTTTTCAGAAATCACATTTTAAGTTTCAACATTTTATTAAAAATACTGTTCTGAGTTTATGAAAGCAACTTTAACTATAAAAATATTAAAATACATGTTTAAAATTCCCTACACTTTCTTGCTTCAAAACTTTTTAATTGCCAATTTCCTAATTATTGAAAATACTAGAAAAATGTTTAAACTAATATTCATGAAACGTTAAAAAGTTTTGTCCAAAAAAATGCTTTTTAAAAGGCTTTAAAATTCATAACTTCCGGTTCCGAAGCCGCTACTTCCGTTTTATTTTGACAGCTGTAACGTTTCTTTAAAATACCGTTGAGACAAAACAAAAACATATTTAGAAGTCTAAAATTTGAAATTTTACAATAGATAAATTTAAAAAAAAATATGATTTTTGGCTAAAATGACGTTTTCAACGTAGACGGAACAAAATTTAATACCATTTAATAGTTGCCGATCCATTTGGATCAATCAACTTTCAAATTTCAAAAGTCGTCATTTTGACGGGTTTTAGTATAAAATCATATAGGTCATACTGATTATAGAAATCAAAGTGCATGAATGGAAAGTGAATAGGAAAATTTAACTATTTTTATATTTCATTAAAATCTCGTCCTATAAATCTCGAACAATATATGAATTATATCAAACTTTGAGGCATAATATTTGAAAACGTCAAAATGGCGATCTTGGTTTTCTAGTGTTAATTCAAAGTAGCCCAAAACTTATAAGCAAGATTAGAATCAGAAAATTGTATTATGAAATTTTCATTGCTATGTAACATTTAATAAGGTTTATTCGATGTAAATGGCCAAGAATTAAATAATAATATAAAATAAATTAGTGTTTATGAAAAGTATTGAAGCTTTCAAAGCCATTTCGAATAGGTAGAGGATCAGATATTTTTGGAACTTTTTTGTTGTTTCGCTTCTTATATTATTTAAAGGCATCTTAAACATTTTAATAAAAACAGAATTGAAGCAGACGGCTTAAAAAAATTATATGATTTAACATTATGCTTCCCGACGTCTGTCAGGGACTGTTCTTGATGTCTTTGAGACGTTCAAAGTCTACACATGGCACATCGAATAATTGACATCGCTTAGACATGTTAACATAATTTTCTCTAGGTACGTCCATGAAGGGATTAGTCCTAGTCCTTCTCTTTCAGGCGAACAAAAACCATCAGTCCTGGGTGATTCTTGAAATCTCTAGACGCGTTCTGTGCATGATGCTCACACAAAAGTTAGATGGAATCTGTTCTCGGACCGTGTAAATGTAATGTAATTGACTAATAAACATTGTTAAGAATATTCCAGACCACATATATATATATACTTTTAAGATTTTGAAGTAGTTTTATCTATAATGGACTAATTATTCCATTCCATATGTATTTATATGTATACACCCACATACAAACATGTGTATATATCTAAAATATGTCTGGAAAACCCTTGGCTTGGTCTTGTTTATTAAGAGTGTTCTTCTACGCTTGAATGTTTGAAATTTCACACCCCGAAGTTCTTACATTTTAAACACGTTATATCCTCAACGATGCTTTAACCTCTTTCGAAGTAAAAGACTAAAAAGAAGATAAATGATTTTTTTCTCTGCTTTCTCGAAATTTGTCTTCTCTTCAGATGGTTGAGAGACTTGAATGATGGCACACAACGAGCAACACGCGTTTAGCGAACGTTTCGAAATAAATAAAGATTTTTATTGGACGGTGTGGAAAAAGAAGAAAAGTGGTTTCCAATCTTTATCACCGACCCCTGTGTTTCCGAGGATAAATGAGGAAAGGACATCGAACGAGAGAAAATACTGGGTTCTTCTCCGAATGATGGATCGGAACATCCGTCTCAGTCTCTGTAGGCGCCAAATTTCGAAACCTTAACAATGAAGGAAATAAGATGTGTGTAGTCTGGCTTAGTTTCGGACCCCTAGGGTCTACTGTTTTGCCACACCATGAAATATGGACCTATTGCTTAATGTCGATTCAGAAAAACTATCAACATTCATTTCATAGTGAGAATCAAGGCCACGAACTGGGGTATTAACTCCATTCGGGCATCTATTGGCAGAGATATATAGATATACAAACAGATAATTAGCTGTTTAATCAGGCCACCTAGAGGGCATTAATTCTTATATCTGGCTGTGATACTTTATTGAAAATTCTATCACAGTATTAACTCTCGTGTTATATAAAAACACTTCATACCGACTAACCATCTATATATGTGGTTAAAAGTGTATATTATAAATATATATAAAATTTTAAGAAAACAAACCAACTCGATTATATTCTATAAATTGTATTACAGTTCAACACCTTAAAAAACGAACCTTTTGTGAAAAATCTTTTATTCTTTTTAATCTTTTGAAAGGGGCTCAATAAAGAACTAATGCATCCGAGGAACATATGCTGTCTCGGCCCCTCTGTAGAGGTTAAAATTCTGGTATCCATTAACAGCCTAGAGAACACTACTTTACGTTAGTTACTTATCGGTTGTTAATGTCCGCACGTGGTATAGTCTTAACACATATGATTGGCTGGCTCCCTTATAGCTATAGAGGGAAATTTAAAAAGTTTCAGCGAAAGTGCGCCATAGACGGATGGTCTGAACTCAGCATGATTATATTTCAAAGTTACTAGCTTTTCTCAAATTCACAGAGCCTTTAGATATCAAATGCGCAAGCTATATGCAAATTCGCTAAGGTTGTAATAAGAGCTTTTATTTCAGGGATATATTAGTACAAGCCAAAATTTTGAGATTCCATATTTTTAATATACTAGAGAATTGCTTTTAAAACTGTTTAAAAATTATCATTACGACAGCATATGATTACAACGAATTGTTGTACTGTTGTATACATATTCCTGGATAATGTTACTAATTTTGTAAAATACTGTTGTATACAAGGATATCTTGCACACTTTTAACTGGGAATAAGCATTCGGCAGTCTTCATATCTGTTATATGGAAAGTTTCCAATATATACTAAAGAAGAGTATACTAAAGAAGAGGTGAACAACTATATGTTATAGCAATCCTACAAAATTTTAACATTCAACGGATAATCTTGATTAGGTTATGCGAGATGTATAAATGTGGAAAGGACAAAATTAGCCCAGATATTGTCAAAATTTTCTATCACATAACAGTAACTAATTCGAATTTTTATGTTTGATCATTACTTTAAGTCTAAAAACGGAAAAATAAATCTAACACAGAATTCATTGAAGTCTCACAGGGAACTGTCTGTTCCGTCCCTATTCGTAATGGCCGGAAAATGTTCAACTTCAAAATTCCATAAAAAGTTTTAGAGCAAATTTATTTCAAAAATAATTTTATTCCAATTTCCATGCTTGATAATCATTTCAAGGCGAAAACAAGAAGAAAAAGCAGCACCCAGAATTAATTCTTTGTGCGCAATGGACGAAAAATGTACAACTACAAAATTCTTTAAATCTTAGATTTTTCAACAGATTTTTATGAGAAATTTATTAATAAATATTAAATAATTCGAATTGACATGTTTGATCATGACTAGAAACAGAGGAATAAATTTCACCCAGACTTCAATGAAGTCCACAGGGCGAAGTGGCCGAAAAATGAAGAACTTCGATATTTCTTAACCCTGTTGTTCTGTTCATATTTACTCCACGAATGTAGCGTTTGGGTCAATATGACTCTATTCAGCAAACTAGGTCTTCTTCCAGTAAATGACAGTTGTAATTTAAGAAATAGATTAAACAATAGTAATGTAAGTTTAAAAACAGATTTAATAATGCAAAGCACCATTAAAAGTAACAAAAATCTTAGTAATCGAAACTTAGAGTAATATAAATTATGTATGAAAATAACAGAAAATATTCCAAATTACATTTATTTACAATTTGAATCTTTCATATTTGCAAATACCAGTAATATCTTGCTTGATATTTGCAAATGTGATTCTTAAAATTGTAGAATAACGTATTAGTTTAGCTTCCATTGCTTGATGAACAGAGCTTGCACCTTGCACGTTTTGCACGCAATGAAGTATTCACAAGATATCCTTATCTCGATGGTATGTTTCCCACTTTTCTGTGTATTCGTTTCACTATTTTGATTGAGTCCTCACTCCTTTATAGGTGTGGTCTTGCTTTAAGCTATGGAAAAAAATGGGATTTTCTCAGTTTTTCCAAAGACAGACTTCGTTTAGTCAATTTGTATCCATTCAATTCACTATGTATTAAAGACATTAGAAAAAATGCATTGTACTGAGAAATATCAAGCATGTTATAGAATACTATCATAGTCAGTCATTTTTTTACAATTGTATGTTTGTAAAAGGTGATCAAGAGTATCCTTTAGTGGTATTATAATCTACAATTATTAATGTTTTTTTTTTGTCAGGTACGTTGCTAACCTCTTTGTCATGGTGAAGATTACTCACAAGAATAACATTCTTGTTCTCTTTTGGAATGTAGTTTACAACTGTTGTATCTTCTGTAAAAGAAAATAATGAGCAGTTTTTGTTCAATCAGCACTTCTTTGTCTGGCATTTCTTTAGGATGTTCTGATTATTTTTTCTAATTGTGCAAAGCATCACATATAATCACAATAAAAAAAATCCCATGTAATATTTTGCCCCGAATACAAATAAGTAATATCACACACTTATCGCATTCCCTGATTTTCTCTGACTCTGACCTTTGTTCTTTTCAGTGTAAATTTGTATTTTAAGTCCATATGAAGTTTTACTCTCACTTCGTATGGACCATATGTTGATCCCATATATAGTTGGTATACTTGTTATATATTGTTTGAATGGACATCGGCCACGAAATCTTACTAGTTTTTCATCTACAGCAATATTTTTATTCGGATTATATAACTTTGGTAAAATTTCTATCCACTCTTCCCAGATATTTCGCACTACAGCTAATTTATCCAAATTTCTTCTTTCTTGAAAACTGGATTTATTCTTAAAAACGAAATGCTGTCTATAAGGTTAAAAATGTTTCAAATGTCATTGTCACATGAAATATATTTCTGCAAGTTTTTTATTCCATAAGCATTTTGTTTATTTCTAGATATGGTTAATAAACATTAGCTACCAATAATAATCCAATATATTCTTGAAAAGTTCCCCTTTCGATTTTTTCTCACTTTTTTCCATAAACCTTTACTCCTTCAATAATAATCACTTTTATTATTTTGCTTTCAATTCCAGAACTGAATAATTTCTCAAATGCACTTTTTACTCCTGTTTTACTTGCTGTAGTCTATCTTGTGACACCTGCAGTAGTTTTTATATTAGCAGTTGTTGACTGAAAACAATGTGGCAGCAAATCTAATTTCCTGATTCTTGGACTGAATACTCTCTTGATAGTCATTTGTTAAATATTGGTATCAAAATCTTTGTTAAAACTTTTCACTCTCAATTTCACCAGTTCGATCATCACATCGAGTATGATTTTCATACATTTTATACATTTCACAATCGAATACAATTTTCAAACTCGAATACTTCTTCTTTGCTGTCATAAAGATGCCATTAGTTTAACTATATCAGCGTGACTGAAATTTATGTAATTCACCATTTGTTCTCTTAAATTTACAAGACCACCTCTTTTACAGTATATCAGAAACTGAAACGGAAAAAAAACGTTGAAATAAGAGAAAATGATTTGTCCTATCTCCCTTCCAATTGCCCAAGGTTAACTTTTTGACCTTAAGCACGCACTCTTGTCATGTGACCAAACACATATGTCAATGAAACATGATTCTAAAATGGATAAATAAGAGAAACTTTAGTTATTCTTTTATTTTGATATATTCCAAACAAAAATGAACATTTATGAGTGATAATAAATTATATTTTGCATTGGATTATATTGACTCAAAAGATACATTAGGTGCAAATTGAAAAATATTTCTTAGAAATGGAAATATGCAAAAATCCTTGTAGGAGAGCCGAACGACGGCCGATTGGTTAGGGTGCTGGCCTTCGGTACCGGAGTTCGTGGGTTCGAATCCCACAGTGGTATGGATGTTCTTAGCCGTCTTAGGCTTTAAGCTGTTGGTCCCGGTCGCACTTGTCCTCGTGTTGCAATAAAAGTAGACCGTAGCACTCCAAACAGAACCAAACCTTGTAGGAGAATGTATTTATATTATTTACCAATGATGTCAAGAAGTCCCATGAAAATATAACTGTATTATATTTTTATGGACATCTACATTTTATTGGGTCATATTGACAAAAACAGAGAGTTAGAAGTTCAATATAGGCTGTTCATTATAGGCCTAGTACTACGTACAGAGGCAACATTCAAATTTGTCCAAATTGATTCCGACATTGTGAAAATGAGTATTTCTATCAAACCTGAGCAATCTTGACGGAATCTTTCGTGAATACGATAAAACCATTATTTTTTAGAAAATATAAATAATCCCTATTTTTTTAGAAATTATCCCTATTTTTCAGTTTACCCACTCATTGTTCCAAGAAAACAACAAATACGAAAATACGCGCTTCCATTTAATTACCTTTATTGAAGACATCCCGCGAAATGATCTAAATCTCTCAAACAAAATAATATAAAAGAATGCAGAGGAATGTTTTCAATTTGTTAAACGTCCGATGGTTCCCCGTGGATGTAATTTTCGACGCCTACTTAAACACGGCACGTCATTCGATCAAATCGTCCTACAATGGTAGGAGGACCGGTAATAAATAAAGGTACCTCATGAACTCCTAAACTTTAAGATCATTTCCTGTCGAGAGAATTCGGTTTATTCGAAAGAACGAAGTTTTTTACTTTTCCTTTATTACGAGTACACGGCCAGATATTAATGACTTCAGAACAGTCTTTAGACCTCAGAACAGTAATATAGAATAATGTATAATAACCCTCCTCTGTACCTCAAAACTCAGTCTAATAAATTCGCACTTTCGAAAATTGCATACGAATGTATAAACGCCCATCCGTAGAAATATATTTCATATAAACAATATTTGTGATTAGGAATCCACTATTTATTTCTTAAATTATATTTTGCAGTTAAACTATTCAAAAATATTAAATAATTCAATACTTCCAGCCACACTTATCCAATTAATTCACTCTTACCTTTTGAATAGGTTCTTTTATCTCCGCCAAGCACATAACACTTCTACACTAAGATGCGTAAGTGCTGGGCCCCTACAAGGGTCCAAGATTTCCCCTATAATTTTTAATCTCTATATAAAGGAAATTCCACAAAATCCATTTAATTCACTTACTTAACGTGCGAACGACAATGCAATTTTAGCTCAGCATAAAAATGTAAAATACATGGACAAATATCTCCACAGACTTGTTGAAATTCATGAACATTTATTTCAACGGTGTAGAATCAGGCTTTGGCCTTCGAAAACTAAATCTATTGTCTTTAGTTACAACACAAATTCTGCCCCCTCCAATTAACGTATGTAGAGGACTGATTTACATTAAGAGAGAGGTAAAATATCTGGACATTCACTTAGCTGCCTATCCTTCGAGAAATCTATAAACTCCTCCATAATGAAGTTCTTTAAAGCTTGTAGGGATCTAGCTCACTTACTTTACCACAAACGGATGTATATATCAACTAAAAGTTTATTATACAATACAGTATTAAAAGGCATTCTTCTATATTCTACCCTCGTCTTGCGGCGACCACTCATATTTGAAAGTTGTAGACAGCTCAAATCACAGTTTTTAGAATAATATTAAATGCACCATGGAGCACTACAAATATAATTATACATGATAATCTTCAAGCAACCTCAATTAGAGAGACTACCAAAAACCTCGCATTGAACTTCTTCAGTAGGTTGTACTGTATTGTAACAGTAAGTTACATTTGGGTTTTTTTTTTACCTCTTCCCGTGAGGCCTCGTCAAAGACATACCAGAACAGTACCAACTAGAAAGAACTTCGGACTTCTCCCAACCAATAGAAAGGTTCGTTGGTTTGGGGGATTCTGACCCCTCCCCCACCCCACTGTTCTGGAGTGGACCCTTGTATTTTCTCCTCGAGGCAGTCTGTTTTTTTAACGGACAATATTGGTAATAGAGGAGACAAGAGGGGAGCGGTGCTGACATCGGAGGATTACTTAATAGACATTTTTCTTCCAGCGACATGAAAAAAAGGAAAATTATCGCCAAATTGTCTTTTAGAGCCAATGCCATCCGAGAGCATCTACAAATATCTATACGATATCTACAAATGATAAGTTGATTACAGTTGTATTCCTTAGGCATTTATTTAATTGTATAAAATCATTTAAACAAGAATATATTTGTTCGTATTTTTTAATGAGTTTAGATTTATTCTTTCTCAAACACTATTCCAATGTAACATTATTTTTACATGTATAAAAATGATAAAAATGTAAACCTGCCCGACTATGATATAGGGATAAACTTTCGAAGACCCTAGGCCGCCACTGCTCTTTTATCGTGGATTAAACCAATTCCAAAAGGCCTGTGTTAAGAGGATAATAATCTGAAAAAGAAATCAAAACATCTCACTATTCTATTTTAGCATAGCAACTGTGCTTATATTAAATGTACTTTTGATATTACTTATTTTGTAAAGAGTAAATTAGAGAGGAAAAAATTAAGAGAATTGATATCCTACATAATTATAATGTGTATATGTATATTGTAAAAATTATGTAGTATGTTTACTTTTTCTTATTTTTTATTATTAAGTTAGAAGTTATTTGTCAATATAGCCACACGTAATTTAACCACATAGGGGAAATACAGCGTCTCGCTTCAAAACGCCCCAACTCTAATTACGTCTAAGTCTATATTAAATAATTAAACCATAATCTAACTCTAAGGTAAATCAATCCTATATGCTGTAGCAGTGAGATATTAAAAGGATAATAATTTTAATATAATGTGTGAATCACTAAGGTTGTTTTTTATAAGTAGTATATATATATATATATATATATATATATATATATATATATATATATATATATATATATATATATATATAACATACAGATATAAAGTGTTAAAAAATCAGAAAACTTTGAAAAAAAAAACTAGTTTAATTGAATTCAAAAAAGTAAAATGGAATAAACTTCTGAATTTCAGATAAAACAGTCAAATTTCTTAATCTTATTTCGGTCAAGATGAAACACAGTATGAATATTTATGCTGACACAAAAGTAAAAGCCCAGGAGGGAAAAACATAAATAATGTCTAGGGAAACTCCAAACGTATTTACGATTTCAGCTACACATGTCATACTTTATTATCTGCAACTCGACTTTTTTTTGTTTTCTTTCGACATATGTAAATATTTCTGAACATATTTATTGAGTCGGAGACGTTTATGATGTATCGTTGAATTGCCCCGAAAACAAACAAAACAATATTTATATAAATCGACAACATGTCCGACTGACGCTCAGTTAATTTTGCGAACGCCGTAAAATTGTAGTTGAGGAGAAGAAATAAAATTTTAATTTACATCGTGTCGCCTAAGTAAATATGCCAAGAGTTTAATATTTCTAAAGAAAACAAAACATTTAGAAAAACTATTCACTGTAGAACCTGTTGATTTTAGAAAGTTATTAATCATACATACTATTCTTTCAAAGCAAGGAAGGTTTATGTGTTTGATTTAAAAAATTCTATATTATTATAAAAATAAAATGCGATTTTTACTACATTTAACTCTCTCAAATCATCTTAATCCTTATATCTTAAGTTAACTTCATTATGTATCTAATTTATGATGACAGACAACATTTTATGTGAGATAGTAAAAACTTTTTTACCTCATAAAGCATAAAATACAAAGTCCATTAAGCGATTAAGTAAGCTACAACAAAACAGAGAAAGTAAACAAATGTGTTGCTGTTTAGAGGGATATCTAGTTTATGTATCATTAATGAATTTTATAACGTAATACAGCATTTTTATGTAAGAAAGTAAAGATTTTATTCCGATATAAAGTAGAAGAAGCTTAAGAAATTTACAACTTAGCAAAAATTAACTATACAACTATGAGCGGGGTAGTTCTGTCAACAAAGGCAACGCTTTGTTAACTTGTATTTTTTGAACCCGAGCCTGCCTAAGATTAATCGTGTTCGTTAAAGGTGACTGGGGCACGTAAAATAGGTTCGTGATCACACTATTCTCTAAGTTCTCAAGTAATACCTCTGGGTGTGGCAGGTAAAGTGTATGGGTCTTCTGCTTAATCGTTGCTTCTAAAATACGAGGACACATTGAGTAAATTCGTAATTTCACCCTAGCGGTGCTCCTTAAAACGAAAAGCTCACTCCTTTTCCTTAATATGAGAAGCGTATGACTCAGTCGTGCTTGGTTTGACCAAGTGGGATTAGAAAGAGCAACAGAGTCAGCTATTTTGCTAGAACAGCATTCACAATGCTAGAGGTTTGAAAGGTTTGTAAAGGACACTCATTTAAAGAGGTAGTTTTGATAGTTTGGAGAACTACGGTGTACTACTTTTTAAACACGAATATAATGAGACCGGAACCTACTGCTTAAAAGTCGATTTCGAAAGGCTACGAACATGCATATCACAGTGGGATTCGAACTCCCGAACTCTGATTACAAAGATCAGTGCCCTAACTATACGTTCATCTTTCGGACTCAGTTGAATAGGCACATTACCTTTCAGTAACATTAAATGGAAGTCTTTTTTCATACTTTTAGTACTATCATATCTTTTTTTAATTATTATCGTAAATATATAGGATTTGCAACCTTTATCAACTATGAGCCGGGATAGCTCTGTCGGCAAAGGGGACGCTCTCGTAACTGGAGGGTTGCCGTGTTCGTTGAAGGTGACTGGGGCACGTAAAATAGGTCCTTGATCACACTGTTCACTAAATTATTAAGTACTTTGCGTGTTGCAGGCCAAGTCTATGGGTTTTCTGCTTAATCCTTGCTTCTAAAATATTAGGACCCATTGAGTATAAGTCACCCTAGAGGTGCTATTTAAAACGAAAGGTGCATCCCTTTGCCTTAATATGAGTAAGGTATGATTCAGTCGTGCTCAGTTTTACCAAGGCGTTGTATTAACGAAAGTTTAACAGAAAAGTACTTCCGCAATTTTATCAAAAATGTTTTGTTGGAAAACATAAGTAGGTTAATTAAGAGACGTTCTGTATATTCATCGTTTTGTGCAACTATTCAAACTGTTATGAAAAAATCAAACTTTAGAAATCAATACCGTTTAACATGGTTTCAATAGAAATTATTTAAATGGAAATTACTTAAAATAAATGAGATAAAAATGATAAGAAATATGGTTTAAATAAGATTATAAAAAGGTTTTAAATTATTTCTTGTAAAATAGTATGGACTGATGCATTTACTCGGAAACCAAAATGAATTGTAAGATTTGCCGGAGCTTCATTCAGTTCGTAATATTTCATGAATAGCTGAATATAACGTTGTAGTATAATAAATTTATTCATACTCATATTGTAAAATGAAAAATCTATCAAAAATAGCTCGAAGCATCGGAAAATTTATACAGTCTTAGAGGTTGTAAAATTTCACGGGAAAATAGGCCATTTTTCGGAGAACATTGCAACATGTCGATAAATTTTTCATTACCTTGAAAATAATTTATGCGGAATAAAAAAAAGCTATAAGTTTCATAGCACCCGGTTAAGTTACGTGATGAAGCAGTGTCAGAAAATTCTAGAAAAATATTCATCATGAAAGGAAATTAAAAAAAACTATTAAATGATTGAGTCACACTTTTATGCATAATTTTATACCTTCAGTTGTTATGCAATAAATATTCCTCACCAGAACAAAAGCACGTGAAATTCTTTTCACATAAAAATCTTCATAATCCTAGAAATGTAGAGTATATTTATAGATGTTGTTTGAGGCTAAAGGAACACAGGGAATATTCTTTAGTGCTGATTTCTAAAATCTCGATTCCTTCTTAGTGTAAGGAGTCTTAATTTGTCGCAGAATGATAAATTTTACAAGTTACAAATTATGTTTTCCTCCTCAAACACTCGACAAATTATAATGACATTTTTACCAACAACTGCTTCAACTGTTTAAAATATACGATATTTTTGAAATAAGAGGGAATAAATTTTAATACTAAGAATAATGATAAGCTTGGTTTATATTTTGAAATCAAAATTTTATTTATACTTCAAGCGCGCAGGATTTCAATAAATAAATTGATGCCAGAAACAAAAGTATATTTGTTAGTAACAAGAATGTAGTGTATCTTGAACGCATACCTGAAACCAAAGCATTTTAACAAGAGCAATATCTTATTTTATTGAATATGACTAAGATATTTAAAAAAATATTTTACATACAAATATAAATTCTATAATATATTTATATATAAATATAAAATACAATTTTTAATGTTCATAAATGTAAAACACAATATTTAATAGGCCAATTAATTTGAGGTATAAATTATTTTATATAACAATCTGAATATGTCTACCAAATAGCATCAAAAAAATTTCAAACAGTTTTTGAAATACAAAGCGCACAAGAATAAAATTTTAGAAAAGTAGAAAAATACAATGAAAGATAAAAAATTATTCCCTTTAACTGTGAAAGAGTAATTATACATTTAATCATTACTCGAGTTCTATGTGGAATTTTGAAAAATGAATAAATTGCTAATGTATTTAAAATAAAAGTAAATGCATAAAGTAAATTAATTATATCTTAAAAATACTGAAAAATATTTAGTACACTTATGAAAAAATGCTGATGGTAAAACAAGTGTTTGTAAGCAAATGTATCTTTTCAAATGATGATAAAATTTTGGTTTTCACAATTTTTATGTGTTAAGGAAATCAGAAATATAGCACAAGTAAATGTATTTTAATAGGAATGTCCAAAAAATGCTTGTACAAAAATATCATTATGAATTTTTCTAAGGTATCCGATTGAGTTTAAATAAATTTTTTGTTGAAAAATGAGAGATAACTTTGTTTTTCTTCCATATGCACTGATAGTGAAGTAGATTGTAATTTGTTGATTTTTCACTACTTTGCTGATTGAGAAAAAAGTCAGAAATGAGCCTGGTGTTATAATAAGTGTTATGTAGAGAATAATAACATTTTTATATATAAGCAAGCTAAGTCATCATGTTAATCAATAACTCTTTTACCCCTTTGGCTGTCTCCATAGAAAAGATTAATTGTATGATAAATATTAGATATAAAGTGTTAAGTTCCATACATCTAATTAAGACGAAACTAAATTTAAGATGCTAATCAAATTAATTTTCCTCTTAAAACTGAATTTATTGGGATTGCGTGTGATACATAAGATTAACCCCTTGCCTGTTTTGCAAGTACACCTTATATGCGCGGTTACCGTGACTTCAAAGATTTGCCCTACGCCTTACGCGCAATCAGATTTCTTTGTCATTCTCACAATTTTTCCATATCTTTTGTATTTTTAATGTCAAATTAGTCGTTTAGATGCTCAAAAGATTTTATTTTTTGAAGTGTATTCTGTTTGGTTTAAAATCTTGAGCTATCTGTTAGTATTTCCATTACTCCGAGAGATTTTATCTTTGTCTTTTTTAAAGACTGACCAAAAGAGACTTTTCGGAGGTAAATACACCTACAGACCAAATTCTAAGGCCTGCAAACCAGTGCTATGTGTGTCCACTGAAGAAAAATGGCAGTTGTAAAAGAAATAGAAAAGGGATTAGAGAATTTTATCCGGAGTATGACGTTGGACTAGGCCTCTTGCCCTCTTTCAAGATTTATCGCTATAAATCTGATCTTAAAAAAAAAAACTTAAGTAAATATATTGTACTATTTGCATTCGAAAATAATAACGTAGCAATTGTAATAAAAAATATTTGTATCTTTTATATGCACAACTGTAAACGTAACTTTCCTTTCTGCAGCACATTAGAGAAAAGACAACTTCCAGGGAAGAGATATTATGAGTAAAAAAAAGTTCTTATACATGTTTCAAATAATTAGAAATATTACTTTTTACTAAAGTTTTTCAGCTTACAAATGAAAAATGCACAAAAATATGCAATAAAAAAGTGACCTCGTGTTGCAAAAAGTAGAAAGTAGCACTCCACCAATACCAAATCTACTGACATCTGAAAAAGTGGATTTTTCACTACTTTGCTGATTGAGAAAAAAGTCAGAAATGAGCATGGTGTTATAACAAGTTTTATGTAGAAAATTATAGCATTGTTATGTAAAGTAAAGATTAACCAATATGTTAATCAATAAATATTTTTACACCTTTGTCTGTCTCCATAGAAAAGAATGAATGTATGATATATATTAGATATAAAGTGTTAAGTTCCATACATCTAATTAAGACATAACTAAATTTAAGACGCTAATCAAATTAATTTTCCGCTTAAAACTGAGTACATTGGGATTACATGTGATATACAAGATTAACAACTTGCCTGTTTTGCACGTAAAACTTACAAGCCGGGTTACCATGGTTTTAGTGTTTTGTCCGTACGGCGTACGGGCAATCACTTTATTTGTCATTCTCACTGTTTTGGCCATATCTTTTGTATTTTCAATGTCAAATTAGTCGTTTAGATGTCCACAAGATGTTAATTTTTGAAGTGTATTCTGTTTGGTTTAAAAGCTTGAGGTTTCTGTTAGCTTTCTGCATTGCTCAGAGATTTTATTTTTGTCTTTTTTCGAGACTGACCAAAAGAGACTTTTCGGAGGTAAATTCACCTACAGACTAAACTCTAAAACCTACAAACCAGTGCTATGTGTTTACTGAAGAAAAGTGG
The DNA here is from genome assembly GCA_032207245.1 of Pardosa pseudoannulata. Lineage (NCBI taxonomy): Eukaryota > Metazoa > Arthropoda > Arachnida > Araneae > Lycosidae > Pardosa > Pardosa pseudoannulata. The sequence continues at coordinate 181,048,890 of CM063505.1, read as the reverse complement.
CAGTTGTAAAAGAATTAGAAAAGGGATTAGGTATTTTATCCGGAATATGACGTTGGACTATGCCTATTTCAAGATTTATCGCTCTTAATTTGATCTTTAAAAAAGAAGTTAAGTAAATATATTGTAGTACTTTCATTCGAAAATAATTGGGTAGTAATTATTATCGAAAATATCTGTATAATTTATATGCACAACTAACTGTAACCGTAAATTTCCTTTTTGCTGTACATTAGAGTGAAAAGACAACTTCCAGGGAAGATATATTATTTTGAGTAAAAAAAGTAGTTATATAGGCTTCAAATAATTAGAAATATTAAATTTAATAACATTTTTCAGCTTGCAAATGAAAAATGTACAAAAGTATGTAATAAAAAATGGCAGTTCAAAAAGAATTAGAAGAGAGTTTAGGTATTTTTGTCCGGATTGTGAAATTTGACTATGCCACTTGCCCTCTTTTAAGATATATCTCTCTAAATCTGATTTCAGATAAAACAGGTTAATTAAATGTACTTGCATTCTAAAGTAATTAGGCAATAACTGTAATGGAAAATATTTGTATCTTTTATATGCACAACTGCAAATTTCCCTTCCCTATCTCGCATACATTATGGAGAATATACAATTTCCAGGGAAAATATATTATTTGCAGTAAAAAAACATGCTATACAAGATTAAAATAATAAGAAATGTTACTTATAATTATAATATTACTAATAATTAGAAATAATACCATTTTTCAGTTTACAAATGTGAAATGAACAAAATGATGCAAAAAAAAAGTATATGTTTTGGATCAATTTCGTGAAGAAAATGAATTTTTAAGAGGTTAATAAATGTTTCTACCATACATTCATATACATCCAATTCTATCTTTCATATCATATTCCAATAGCGTCATCTTTACTAAATTTTAAAATACACTTTATTGTTAAGTATGAATTTAGTTTTTAATTTTAATATTTTTATTTCTTATTTTACTTATCAAACAGCGGGGAGAGAAAAGTCTTGAAAATTCTTTAATTAAAAAAGTTATGCGAGTTATAAAGAATTGGGATCCAAGGAAGTAAATTATCATTACTTACAAGAATTTTTAAAAGAGATAATTTATGAAACCTGGGCATCGATTAAAAACGAAATGCTGATATTTTTAAAAAGAACAAACTACGTAGATTCCTCCATTCATGCAACGTTCATTCAAAAGTAACACAACCTATGATAATAATAAAGATAAAAAATTAAATGAATTTTTATTTTTGCTGAGAAATTTCACTTTATCTTGGAAACAATAAAACCCAAGGGGGTCCAAGAAAGATAACACCGACAGCTCAATCTGTTCGCAATACAAAGAATTTTAATCTCTGAAGAGTCATTTGATGCCAACTACAGCGCGGCATTTATTCTGATGTTTAATCTCCGTACAGGTATTACATAAAATGCGAGATTCGACTCAAATTATTTCCCGTGGGAACGGAGGAGATTTGATACTTTAAAATGCATGTTTTGACATCATAACATTAATAAATATTCAATGAAGGTAAAATATTTCATTTTAACGTCTTCGCGAACGAAACATAAATTTTCTTTTTTCATATATTTAATTTGTGAATTGACACCAGAAACTTGTAAAAGATTTGATACGATAAGAATAATGATATATCTAAAATATATTTTTATACCTCAAAAGTTGTAATTCTTTAGCTCTCTTAACTTATTGCTGTCACTTTATCCTGTAAAATTAGTACTTTTTTGCTTAGAATATATTTTTAAATAAATCCATTGATGAAATTCAATACATGATCATTATTGTTTTATATGATCACTTATTGTACAATTTTTCTATTTTCTCTTTTAAATAAATGCATCGGGAATGCATTCATATTTACATATGTGTCTTTATGTGTAAATACATATTATATCTGACATATTTTATTGATGGAATTAAGTTTTAGAATGTTTATTTTCTAATGCAGCTTGGAATAGAGATATATAATATGTTTAGGCCAAACATAACTCTCAAGCTGTTACTCCGTTGGCACCATTCCTATAGCAGCTGAAAGAGTTCTGGGTGAACAACATTGCCCCGATTAGACACGAGTAACATTGTAATTTAAAGCAAGACCCCCTAGACTAGGTCTGATCTCCCCCCCCCCAGATGTATTGTTTGACACTTTGGAGGGCATTGAGACATACCCATCCACCTCAAATAAACACTGCGAATCATTGTTTGCAACAGGAATACGTGAGGCTGAACATAAACCTGGAAGACAGACATTTAGTTTTATGAGTCATTGTTTCTAACTTCTAGACAAGTGCGAAGGCAGTCCAGAGACAAAGATGATTTCTACTTTCAGTCAAGAGTGAAACATTGCGGTGTCCAGGTAAATGTTTGGATATGCCATTCGACGTATTCTGAAAGCCCCATGAATAGTACTCAAGGTAACTTTACTGGCAAGGTTTAAGTGGCCATTTGGGTAGACCGTACAATTTTCATGGTACATTTGACTTTTCCCTATGGTCATGCTCGGATTCAAAGCTACAGAGCTTTTCTCTGTCACGCCGAATGATGTCCAAAAGGTAGGGTACTACTCTTAGGTATCTAACTTGGGAGTTCGAATCCCAGTGTTAATATAGATTGTGGGTTTCTAGCAATTCGGGTTTGGCTTTATGGTCTGCTACGAGAACGGTATTCTTGGAAGAGATTTCTAAGAAAGGCCAAGATCTACGTAGACCTGTCCCCAGTGAAGAAGAATCAAATAACAGTAATTTTTCAAATTTAAACAAATAACAATTATAAACATACTTTTATGGTCACTTGTACACGTTTACTTTAAAAGTCATGAATATTACTGGAACTCTTTAAAAATATATTGACCTGAATCCAATAAACATTTATGGATATTACTTTATTCTCTAATTCAAAAACCAAAATTAACAGTAAAATTCTTTTTAGAAAGAAGATTTTATTATTTCAATAAAATATTTTTAATTACATTACACTTATAAAGTGTATACATTTTCATGGAAATTTTTCTGGCAATTTTTTCATGATAATTTTTTGTCAATTAAAATATGAAAAATTATTTTTTATTTTGTTTTTATTTATGTTACTATATCTATTAAAATTAATATATTACGATGGTATTGGATTAAATATTTAGGTAGATTTTATTGTAATGTGTTTGGCCAACTATAGGAGTGTGTATAATGATTCGTACCTCCACAATACTAATATTCTAAAATTATAATTTATACAAACTATCTGGATAATTTGGCATCCAAGATATAAATATGGTTGCTTGGATGACATTTAGGAAAAGACATTACATTTAAGCAGGCATTAAATACCCTCGAATGATCTGCACATATTCTCCGATACATAGGAAAGTATCTATTTCTAATTTTTCAAAATAAGTGGCGAAATCTTCGGATTATTTTCTGCACCACTGGTTTTTAAAACTTCTTCGGTGTAAATAAAGATTTTACGCAACTGCATCAACTATTTTCATTCCAAAGGATCCCTCGCGTGCTCAAAATAGTTCATAATAAAAATAGTTGTAAAATTTAACGAATGGCATTTAAATAATTAGCACCTTTAATTGGAATTCTTTACACTAGCATCCATTCATGCGCACTTAATTATGCCGGATTAATTACCAACGTTGCCTGATCCGGAAGTTATTATTTGGACAAAAACGTGAAATTCAAAGCTTTCCCAAACCTCTAACTTTGACATATTGTACGAACACGAAAAACGGGAGGGAGGAAAATTTGTGAATTTGAATTTCATACGCTCGCAAAACTAATTTAAATATTTAATTTCTGATCTTATCGTAGGAAGCTGATTTATTATTCATAAAATAGGCGAAGTTACAAAGGAGAGAAAAAAAGAAGCTAGCAATCAGATTCTCTTAATGTTAATTTTATTATTCGGTCTCCCAAACAATGAATAAAGCAAATGGGGAAAGTATCGCAGTCCCAACCTTTTGTTTCTACAATTTATTTATTATTTTACCCGAAAGAGATTTTTAGTATCGTTTTTCATTTTGTTCTATTATTAATGATTTGTTAGGATTTAGTATACGAATGCATTTATTCATGTTTACTTAAATAGTTTATTTATTTATTTACTGAGAATTGTTTGGAATAGGATCCGATATTTATCTTACCAAGCTCCTTTTGAATTTTGTAGGATAATTTATTTTTTGGTTTTTATTTTTCAGAACATTTAAAATAACTGAAGTATTTATTTCATGTCACTTGGTTTTTAATTTCTTGTAAATATGTGCGCATAAAGAAATTTCTGAAATGTTTGAGGAATTCTTTCTAGATTTCGTCATACTGGACAAAATCCATTTCATATTCTGTTACCATTACGGTGACATTTTCATGATACACTTATTTATCTTAAGAATTCCGAACAATTAGTGCCTCAGTCATTAGGTTACGCTTTCTCCAATACTTTTTAATAATGACCTTATACTGAGAAAGTATAAAACAATTATTTAAATGTTCAAAAGTCATTTGATGACTAGATTTTCACCAAACACAATCCGGTGAATCTATTACCCTCCATCCCTAGAGTTGGTCTAGTAAACAGTCATGTTTAGTGAGAAACCTGCAAAGGGTCACTGCACTCTGTCTCGGAACAGATCTTTCTTTCCCGCTAATTTTCAATCTTTTATTCATTGTTGGCGTTCTTGCCTTATGACACTTGGTCAAACCAAGCACGATTGAGCCGGAGGTTACTCGTATTAAGGCAAAGGGGTGCGTGTCTTTCGTTTTTAACGAACTGACTTATGTCACAGGGGTCAAAGAACGACTTATGTTGCATTGGGTCCTTATAACTTTGTAGCAGGGACCAAGCAAAAGACCCATATGCTTGGCCTGCCATCCCCAGAGGTATTAATTGTGAACTTTTTGGACGTTGTGACCACTAACATATTTTACATGCTCCAGTCACAAATAACGAACAAGGTGGAACTTAGGCCGGCTAGGGCTCCGAACCCACAACCCTGCAGTTTAGAGAGCTTTGCCTTTTCCGCCTTACTCTCTTATTCGTCGAACATTGAACCATATCTTGTTTAAGAACTTTCTAAAGAATCAGATTAATAAACACTTTAGTTGTTGTTGACTTATGTCACTTCTAGAAACCAAGCACCGAGTTTGAGCTGGAAGCTACTTCGTATTATGTTAAAGGGGAGTGTCTTTCGTTTATAACGCAAGGATGAAAGTACGACTTATGCTCAAGAGGGCACTCATAATTTTGAATCAGGGACCAAGCAGAAGACCCAAAGACTTGGCCTACCATGCCCATAGGTATTGATTGAGAACATAGAGTATATTGGGACCACGGACCTATTTTACGTGCCCCAGTCACCTTTAACGAACACGGCGGATCTTAGGTCGACTCGGGTTCCAAACCAGCACTTTCTCAGTTACGAGAGCGTTACCTTTACCTACTGAGCTACCACGGCTCACTCAATTTAGTTGTATGAAATGAAAGAGGGCGATTCATGATATATTCACACTATGTATACAATGTTTAAATTAAAGTACAGTGTAATAAAATAATTGAGTCCCCTCACTTTTATTTAACTCCTACAAAATATCTTGGTCGGACTCAATAAAGTCGATGTATAATAGAAGGCATCGTTCGTACGATAACATGGAAGTGGTGGCTCATTTTGAGCTCCATTTTAATATGAGTAGAATATTTGGAGGGTATTTGATACTTGAAATGCAGATATTCCAGAATTTTAAAAATGTCTATATATAATTACAAAGTAGTTTCCTAATTACGACGTATGGTTATTCTCTTATTAAATCTTTATAGCTTTATTATTTGTTGCTTTAAAAATTAGAAAAGCAAATAATGATGATCTGAAAGGAACTATAGTACTATAATCTACTTATAATGCTATAATCCCCTTGTAATTTGAAAGGCTGATATTGGAAAAAAAAGTTTTTATAGTTCGAAAGCTAGATAATGAATAAACAGATTAAATCCTGTCTTTTTCTGTTTTAAGATTGTATCATCTTACATTATCTCTCTCTTATGAAGTAACATATAAATTTTCAATTTTTAATCTATAAGTTAATATTTTACATTCATCATCAATTCACAAAAGCATTACAGATTCAGTTGCTAGTATATTTACAATTTCTAATCGATGCTTACGTATTATACACAGTTCATTCTCCAAATCCATCACATCGACAACTACAATTACGGTTTTATTTTATTACACATTATACATGTAACGTTTAAAATTAGTACATAAAGTAATCGCCGATGGTTGGCCGAATGTTTGGGGTGATAGTCTTAGGTAGTGGAGGTAATAGGATGAAATTCCACTGTGACATGGATGTTCGTTGCTGGTTCGAATTAGCTTTAAACAGTAGGTACCGGTCTCATTAGCCCTCATGTCCCAAAAAAGTAGACAGTAGTGATACAAATCAAACCAAACTTTAAAGATAGCAATTGAAATGTTGAAAATACTATACGACATTATTTAAGTAGCCTAATAATAATAATAATAATAATATCTATCTATCTATCTTTCTATCTATCTATCTATCTATCTATCTATCTATCTATATATATATATATATATATATATATTCTATATATATATATATATATATATATATATATATATATGTATATGTATATATATATATGTGTGTGTGTATATGTATATATGTATATGTGTATATGTATATGTATATGTGTACATGTATATGTATGTATGTATATATATATATATATATATATATATATGTATATATATGTATATATATGTATATATATATATATATATATTATATATATATATATATATATATATATATATATATATATATACATATATATATACATATTAAATGTACATAATATATATATATACATATATATAATATGTATATGTCTATATATATGTATATATAATATGTATATGTGTATATATATGTATATATAGTATGTATATGTATATATGTATATGTATATATATTTTATATATATATACATATATATATATATATATATATATATATATATATATATATATATATATATATATAAATATATATATATATATATATTTATATATATACACTTGCGTGTGTTTGTAACATACACAGTGACATTAATATCTGAATTCAATATCTTTACATAAAATAGATCAAGAAAATTATTATTTTTTAATTTAATCTATAAAATAAAGATTACTCTTTTAGAATAATTCCGGACACCCCTTAAAATTAAATCGATAGATTTAAATGCGTAATCTGTCAGAGAAATGACTTCCAGGGAGAGATATTTGTTTAGTGGCAACATCAAACGCGACTCCAGAAAAATGCCGGAGTATTAAGTTAACAACTTTTAATTTCAGTGAAATCGGGAAAGTTTTGCGACTCCGCTTCTTTTATTATTATGTTCGGCCTCCCACGAACGAATTAAAATGATCCGGAAAATAAACTCTCCTTTAAATATTTACAATACCTGTTTTAATTCGTTCGTGGCTAAATTTATCAGGCATTTAAGGCAGTTAACAACAAGTTCAAAGTAAAAGTGTTTTTAAGCGAGGAAGAACATGTAAACTTATGTTGTTAGCGATGTTCAAAAATAGTTCATTATAGGCATAAAACCGTGAAGTGGAAATAATTCCAATTACGTCATTTCTCAGGAATTTGCTAAGTATATATTTATTTCATGGTATGCTTCATTTTCCACGATTAGGAAGCGATGATAGAACATAAAAAGTTAAAGCAACTATAAAAATTCTTTAATCTTATGCAGGAATTTAGATTTTTAATTTTTGAAAAATTAAATTATTTTTGTCTTTAATATTTCTACTAGGTTGTAGAGACTGAATTAGCCAAAGAATAAATCTGTTTAATTAGATTTTAAAATAATGTCATGAAAGCATTTTTAATTTACTATTCCTCGACTAGCATTTTTGAAAAAAGTAGTTTCAAGTTGAGAGTTAAAACTGGCGGAATTCACTTTATAAATAAAAAGCCCTGATAAATCTGATCAAGTTTTTCCACTTTACAAAGCAAAATTAGTTCTACTTGAAAGCACTATAATAACATTGTTAAAACACAAAGATTTGTTTTACTCGAAATCAACATATGTTAATTACTAACGACGTCTAAATGATACTCTGTGCAGTTTGTGAATTCAGCTGTCTTATGTGGTGACTTCTGGTTGAACCTTTAATGGAATACTTCCACTTTGCTCTTTGGTATGGGAGATTGTGAATTAGAAGTTCACAGCTGGCAAACATAGCAGTAATTACCGATATCGTAGCAAAATTGTAGTACCTACTACTCTAAAGTTAACCTAACAGTATGCACTGCAAGAGATGCTCTACTTTCATTCTTTTTCTGTACTCCATCACGTACTTATTAGAAAGTTTAGATAATGAGTTACCGTATGAAACAATTAGCAAACTAGTACAATGTGAGTACTTTATTTTTAAATATTCTTTTAAGTATACCTTAACACATTGTGTGCTGGTACATTCTGCAGGGAAATTGTACCGGGAGCGATCGTTTTGCTCTTAAATTTAGTTATTCAGATAAATCTCAATAAATCGAAAATTATTTAATTTTTTAACCAACTTTTAGTATTTTATATTGAAATATATAAACAAATATATAAACAAAAATATATAGACAAATAAACAAATATATATATAAATACAAATATATATGTAATATATAAATATACACATATATAATATCATTTTCGCAAGGATAGATAAAAATTTTATTCTTGCGAAAATTTTAAATCTAAATTGATTTTTTAATCAATCTTCCTATTTTATATTGGCATCGACTGATGTAAAAACTAGTTTTTATTTGTTTAAGTTTTTCAAGAATCTATATAGTAGACAAGAACATTCGGCTTCGCTTTCCAGTAAATACCGTTAATTTTGTACCTACAAACAAATCTTGTTATTAAACTAACAAGTACTTTTAGGTGTCCTGCACTCCAGTATCAATCGTCAAGAAATGTACTAGTACGTGTCCCTCATGCAATGTGTTAAGATACCGTATGATTTGAATACAGGCTTGCTCATATTACTCAAGAATAGGTTCATATGCCTTTCCGAACAAGTGGTAAGTATAGATTAATTTTCAAAGTTCGTAATTAGATATCAACAGTAAGTTGTTTTATTAGATGTTTGTGGATACTACGTGGTGCTATGTATCTTATTTTCTTTTCACTTTTTTTTGGCAAATTGAGAATATTTAAATGTTTGATAACTATTAGATAAAAACTAAATTTCTTTGAAAAATGTTATAAAATTTGGAATTTTAGGTTTTTTGAGGCACAAGAGATAAATTCATCCTAATATACACTAGTTAAATTATAATTTATAAATTACCTTTCTATCCGCCCTTTATAGGAGAGAGGAAAACAAATTGAGGTACCTTTAAAACTTCTACCATCTCTAAAAAAAACCAGAAATTCTACCAACACTTCTTCCATGTATCCAACTCTAAAGCATTTTACTGGCATAATTAAAACGTTTGGAAAGGATAATGTAAAGAATAAATTAACTACACTTGTAATAGAAATAAAAATACAAAGACGTTGTAGTCTTCGATTGTGAACATGCCCCTAAATCTTCCTTCTCATTTATAACAATTACGAAAAGACACTATATTTTATCTGCTGTTATCTATAAACCCTAGAAAACCAAAGTGTAAATCACGAACCGACGGTTTTTTGGATTAAGGTAATTTAACTATACAGTAACGAGGCATTTTTATTCACAATTTCCCTCGACACTCATTGATATCCGTTTGGGACAGAATCTGAAAAATTGGTCGGTATCCCACAGGGGACACTTCATTTTCTCTTTTTTCGAGTAATGAATTTTAACCAAAATTTATGGATCTTTTGTTAATGTAATTTCGAAAAAGAAAAATTATTGAAGCCTGTACTAAAATTTTGAAGCTTTAGGTAAATAGAAATTTGAGCAGTGTAGAAACGTTCATTTGTTGGATGCATCTTGGCTTTACTCTATGGTTAAATCTTTCGTTCTATGAATTTTATGCAAAATTTGCCTAATGTGAGAGTGTCGTTTTTTAATGTAATCCAAAGAGAACTATTATACTTAAGTGAGCTATTAACACTCGGCAAAAGCATCAAAGAAATAGTAGTAATTTAATCCGAGTTAATATAGACTCTTCTGACAAGCTACGAATTTTAATAATTGAGACAAGAACCGGTAAAACCAAGATGAGTTAGAGTGGAAAAAATTACCTATACACTAGGCAGCAAAAGGCTAAAGAGAACAACGAAATGGGGGAATAGATTGTGTTTCAAAAACTGATTTTAGTATAAGACTAAAATGTACCGATATTCGACAACGAATTTTTAATATTTAATTATAAAAGCACTTTTTGCAATATTATTCACGGTTTATTAATGGTGTCTAGTACATGCAAAACTGGTTCGAACTAAATACTTTAGAAGGTAGAAAGTTAAGTCTAGATATTTGATTTCTAATTATAAATAACTACAACCCAATCTGTGCGTTTAGATGTTCCAGGGTGTCATGCGGCCCAACGACAGCCGAAAGGTCAGGGTGCTGAACTTCGGTTTCCGAGTTCGTAGGCTCGAAACCCACTGTGGTATGATTTCTAGTTGCCGTTTGGAACCAGTTTGTTCCGGTCTGATTAGCCTTCGTTGCAAATAAGTATACCATAGCTCACCAAACAAAACCAGGCAATCATTTTGGAGTTCTATCTAGTGCTCCCTTAATAAAATAGCCAAGAATTATCCAGATTTGGTAGTTGCTAATTATAAAAGAACAAGTACGCCCGCATTCGAAATAATAATAAAGTCACTATTAAGCTGAAGGTTGTTAAGCTTTTGAATGTTTCACCTCATATGTTTTGCAGCTTATGAAACATGGGATCATCCAAAATTTTAAACATGCTTAACGGCGATACCATCATGCGTGTACATCGTGCAACTTATGGAACAAAGAATTATCCAAAATTTAAAATATATTTAATGGCAATAAGGTTTTTTCTAAATTCTCCGTCAATGTTACTGAATTCTAATAATGTATTTTGTTGCAGTCCTGTAAGACATACGAAATAATGAACTAATGTCGGCTCATGAGAAATAAAATAAATTGCATCAAAGTAAATGGCTGAAATGAAAGGAGAAAGCCAAGAGGTGCAGTATCAGAAAACTGGGATACTGTAACGCCATTTGTCAGAGTCATGTTTAAATGTTCATTAACCCATTACTTGTGACACTCTAACAAATACACCGATTAGGAATGCCCGACCGACGATCAGGAAAAGGGGAAAATGATATTTCAATTCCGTGAAGCCCGAAATTTGTTCTTCCAATGTATAATATTTAATTTGTCATATTTCGAACAGATAGAGATACTTTCCCGTAAAAAGTTCGGCAGTTTCGCGTTATTTTTCGGCATTTCTCCGGTATTGCAAAAGATTTAGGAAATGCAAAGGAATTTGGAGGACATGGAAATCATGACGGTTTATAGAGGTAATAATATTGTTGTATCAATTTATTCTGTTTACCTAGAAAATTATGTTATTTGATTTATTTTTCTATAATTGGAGCAAAAATCACTAGCATATCCCTTATATGCGAAAATATTGAAAGTAGTAGTTATTACCATTATTTTTTTAATTTATAAATTTTAAACATTTTGGTGATAATAACGAACAAAATTAAAGAGAAAAATATTTCCAGTTTTGCCATGTTTTTCTCAAATATATTCCACAGGCAAATGGTTAAACACTAAGTAATGGTAAAAATTCAGTATTTAGTTTTGTAATTGAACTCCATGACTTTATATATAAAGGAGAGGAAAAAAAGTAATAATTACGTGGTAGTTTTAAAAATAAGGTGTTTTTAATTTTAACTTTTTGCTTTTCTTTCCATAGATTTATAAAACATTTTATGTAGCATTTTATGTATTTTTAGATAGAGTGGTTAATTCAAATTTCGTATAAGTTGAATTTTTCCATTCACATCAATTACATTTGACTGTACATATAAGTATCGATGAAGAAGTCGGGAACGTTATAACGACTACATAAACATTCATTTTTAGCAAATAAGGGGAGATATTTTAGAGATTTTCTGCAACTTGTCTATCCATTATAAACCTCTATAAAATAAGAAATATATTCTTTAAATATGAACGTCTGAAGAGGGATTCAGTTGTAACGAGAATAAAATGCAATGCGTGAGAAGCATTTTGAAGCCATGGAAACGACAAACTTTTATTTTGAAATGAAAAAAAGCTTCAATTTTCTTTAAGCAGTTTTACTTGTCAGTATTTATAACCTGCTTACATTCATCCCATAGAAATATGATATAAGAGTAAAATGTCGTTTCATTTTCAAACAGAATTCATTTCGTTAAATTTCATCGTTTTTAGTCATAACTGAATTTTGTTACACTTTAAAAAAAGCCTGTGACAAATAAAAGCTTTTACTGTAACATCAACAGACAGTAGAATGGCGTAAGAATATGAAAATTGCTGTGTACTTTTAGGCAATGCTTTTTTTAGTAATAAAACCGGTCAAACATTTATATAGGAATGAAAGTACAAAAATATAGTTTATAGGATGGTTAACAAATAACAAACATCTTAATAAAACATTATAAAAATCCTAAAACACCTTGTCTGTTTAATCTATTTTAAAAATTCGTGCCAAAAATGGAATTTTTTTAAAATTCATTTTGTTTATTATTATCACCAAAATGTTAAATATAGATTATTTTAAAAAATTAAACGAAATAACTTGTATTATCAATATTTTCACATATATGGGAATATTAATGGATTACTGTAATTTTCTGTTCAAGTTGTTGAAAATAAATTTTAGAATGAATATAATAAACGAATACTACAGTATTATTATCTATATCAGAGGTGGGCAAATACTTTTAAGCTCGGGCCAAAATGAAATTTTCAAAATGTCTCCCGGGTGGGAGGACTATACCGCGAACGCTGTGCACACGCGAATGTTTTGGGTAAATTATTTTCCCTGCCCAAGACATTTTTTTTTGACAAAAACACTATAAGTATCATTTTAAAGCATTTGGAAAAAGAAATTTGACAGTTAATAAAAGATAATAGCAATAATAAATTATCTTATTTAGGTGTATATGCGGACAATTTGTTCCCAGTAAAATATGTCACGTAATTTTTAAAGACATTATATCAAATTAATGTTCATTAAATAAATCAGTTAATGAAAGATTTTATTTTCATATTTATTTATATCTTAACGATACAAATTATTTTATTTTGATCATAGTTATTACATTTTTATATTTATATTACATTTTGTAAATATAAAAGTAAATAGAATTATAAAAAGAAAAGACAAACATCAAACGTTAAAATACAATAGTTTTAGTTAATGCGAAAGGTTAAATCTGGCATGTTCATTTGATATTATCTCTTCAAAATTTGAATACAAATCACTTGTAGCAATCCTTAATACCGAGTGTAGACTTTCGTCAGTAATTTGTAATCGATATTTATTTTTCCTGTAAATCATTAAAAAAACAGTGCTTTTACAAAAATATATGTTGAACCAAATAAAACTAGGTATTTTTAAACATAGTTCCAAAAATGTTTGAAATGGTCTGTATTCAAAGCACCGTAGAAAACACTCAACTCGTTTGAGTGAACATTTTCTTTTAATAAATTATTTAATCAAATACTGTTGATTTCAACAAAATATCATATAAGAGATTAAAAAAATTGCATTCACGATTTTTCAAAAGGCCGGATAAAATAAGCAAAAGCGCAGAATCTGACCCGCGGCTTTTGCCCACTTCTGATCTTTATCAACTGTCATGAATTCCATCTCCCCCAGATTATTTTGAATTTCATAAATTTTTTACAGTATCTGAGAAATACTGACAAATTCCTTAAAACTGCCAAATTTTCCTCGAAAAAGTGTTTTTTTTTTTTTTTTTTTTTTTTTTGTAAAACAGCAGATTAAACATTTATTTATTGGACGAACTGATTAGAAGAACTTCGGACTTCACGGGATTGAAAAACCATGTTTATTTAGTCTTGCCAGAACTCAAGTCGGTTATTCCAAAGTTCGCGCATTCGCGTTGTTCGAACTGAGTTTGGGCGTCACACGGGCAGAGGGTTAATAATCACTACTATTAGAAATTATATTATAAGAAATCTTCTAATTTTAAAGTCATGCCTAGTTCTCTTTATTATTTAGGTGGATAAACCATTTGCCCGTGCTACGAGAAACTAACGTGCTTGTAGAGATTTCTAAATTTAGAAAACGAATCTGGAAACAAGTTCAGCGATATTTAACAACAAAATCTTACCTCCAAAATTTGATAAAACATTATAATTAATATTTTCCCTTATATATAGCCTAAATAACTATAAAGAAGTGCTTACCTTTCATGTTTAAATCGGCACAGATCCTACTGCGACATAGTATAAATCCCATTGCATAACGAGTAAGTTGTCGCATGTTTAGCTTAGAATATAATGACTTGATATTTGTGCGCCGTAAGCTGTTTTTTGTGATTTTTTGTTGTTTTGAAATTTGGGTACTCCAGAACTTTTAATCTATTTTACGATGTTAAATAAGATTTTTAGATGAATTTAGAATGCTGATTACGTCTTGTGATGGCTGATTACGGCTGTTTACGTGTGATGGCATAGGAACCCGTCACAAACGTAAAACACTATTTCACTAGAAATGAACCTTGTTACAGGCACTAAATACAAATAAACTTCGATAAATTTTATTATGTTTTTTTACATACAGTGTTAAAATTTAGAAGATACAGTAATTCTCTAAATTTTTTTATGCTGTGTATTTTATAAAACAGTGCCTGTGTGTATTAAAAGGTGTTAAAATGTTTGCGATTTTTAAGAATACCATTTAAGAATAAGGTCTGTGTTTACTTGAAGTCTATTAATAATCCTGTTTGAGGACGACACAGTTTAATAAATCACTTTCCTCTCTCTTTCAATCACTCCATCTCTAGGTCAATAGTACATTAAAGATCTGCAAATAAAAGGGAAATATAGCATTTTTGGACTTTACAACAGTCATTTCGATCGTTTCAATATGTTTTATACTCTAAGAAATGGGGGTAAAGTCCCAATAAATTAGTCGCTGAAATATGGATCTCAGGTTTCAATCGAAAAAGAAATATGGACCTAACAATTTTCAAAAAATGCAGATAGAAAAAAATCCTCCGTATATTGTCTTTGACACTTTTAGATCTCGCATTGAAAGTGAAAAATACCGACAGTCTGAAATAAAATACGCCATTTTCTAAGTCATATTTTTAATAGTTTTTTGAGCAATAATTCCGGTAAATATGTTTTATAAAGGAGTACGTTTTCTTTGTCCCGATATCGAAGCACTCCTTTACTTTTCATGCCTTACATTCCACAGAAAGTTTGTAATCTCTCTGGAAATTATCAGATTTGGTTTTATTTACTGGGATAAGCGAGAAACAGAAATATAATCTTCTTAAAATAAATAGACCTTCCTCCTTTTTTATTTTCGTTTTTACTATTTTATGAACTTTTTTTCAATTTCAAAATAGTACAGTTTGCTCTCAGTCCTTGGAAGCTTACACTTCTGCATGAAAATAAAATCAGGAATCGTTGATATAAATGAATAAAAATCTCATAAAGGACACATATTGCTGAGTATCACAGAGAACTGAAAATCATTCATAAAGTGAAGTGGCTTTCAAGAGGATCAGTAGTTCTTAACATGTTCTACACAACCGACTCTTTTACAAAAGTACTATTCGAAAACATCTATTGCCATTATGGTAAAAAAATAAATTATTAGACGTACTAATATAAAACGTCTTATTTATTACTTCACAATTTAATAATTTGGATATATCACTAGAATTTAAAAAGTCAATGCATAAAAGGTATTCATACATTCATTAATGTTTATAAATATAAACATTTATACATGCATATATATATATATATATATATATATATATATATATATATATATATATACACTCAAGAGCCAAAACATTATGACCACCCCTACATTTTGTACTTGGATGACTTGGAAGGCACGTGATCAAATGGAAATGGCATTTAACTGTTGATGGAGAGTCTGAAGAATCATTCTTTCACTTAATTCTGTGTGTTATGGGAAAAGCTGCATACCTAAGCGATTTGAACAGAGGGAAGATTGTAATGGCTCGAGTTGGGAACAAGTATTTCTGAAACTTCATGACTCGTGGAATGTTCGCATTCTACAGTTGTTACTACTTATTCAAAGTGGATGAATGACGGTGAAACCAGCAGTAGAAGACATGGTGTTGGACGTACTATCAACGAAAAGGGTCGTCGGAGACTGTCTATCCTGCTGCAGCAAACCCCGAGCAAGACAGTGTCTTAGCTGACAACCCAATACAATGTCGGGCCAAGTATAACAGTATCGGAACACACTTTTCAGTTGACACTGTTGGATATGAGGCTGCGGAGCAAACGTCCCTCTCGTGCACCTTTGCTGACCAAGCATCATCGCCAACTGTGTCTAAGCTGAGCCGGGAACATCGCGACTGATCCTTGGATTAGTGGGAGACAGTTACCTGGCCAGATGAATCACGGTTTGTCATTCATCACGGCGATGGCCATGTGAGGATATGCCGTCTTCCAGCGGACATTTGTTCCCTCAATGTACAGTAGGTCAAACACAGGCTTATTGTGTCGGTATTATGCTTTATAAGACGTTCTCTTGGGAGACTCTGGGAGCCGTGGTTGTGGTAGAATAGACCATGAATGCTACTGGGTATCTGAACTTCATTGCGGACCAGTTGCACCCTTACATGGCCTCTGTTACAAAGTCCCATGTCAAAATGCTAAAATTGTGTGGGAGTGGTTCCAGGAACATGATGCTGAATTCTATTTAATGTCCTGGCCACCTATCTCACCGGATCTTAATCCGATAGGACACACTTGGGAACGTCATAGAACGGCAGCTCAAAGTTCAAAGACCACCAATTTTCAATATCTCAGATTTGCGTAACCAATGCTTAAATATCTGGTACAATCTGAATCCGGCCATCTAACAAGTACTTGTGGCATTCATTCCTAGGTGGGTTGAAGCGGTAATGCGCTACAAAGGTGGGACAACTTTTTATTGACAGGAGGTCATAATGTCATAATATATATATATATATATATATATATATATATATATATATATATATATATATATATATATATATATATATATATATATATATATATATATATATATATATATATATATATATATATATATATATATATATATATATATATATATATATACACATTCATACATTTGTGTGTATATACACTGAACATCCATTACATTATATCCACCCTATTAATAACATGATGGACCAGCTTTATCCCTCAAAACCGCCAGCAACCTCCCTTCTGTTAACTCCACAAAGTGCTGATAGGTATTCGGAGGTAACTGGTACCAAGTGTTCACAAACTTTTCCCCCGCATTTCCTGCACATTGAGAGGGGTTAGCATGGCAAAACAAATTTTTGGATTTCTCGGCTGGACCATAAATGTTTGTATTGAATTAATGACAGATAAATTTAGAGGCCAAGACATGGCTAGAAAATCCCTGGAATGTTCTTCGAAACTCTACCTAATGATTGGACCTTCATGACATGGTGCATTATTCTGTTGGTAAACACCATTCCTCGCCGGAAACATTCTTGTCATGAATGGGTGAACCTGTTCTGAAACGATGTTCGTGTAGTGAATAGACGTCAAGGTGATTATTGCTCTTAATTTGATCCATAAAAACATTGCCCACATTTCCGTCTAACTGTGCATCCGGTAGTCAGGGTGTCCTTTGGAAATCACCGTATTCGAATGTTGTAGCACTACGGACAAAGCGAACAATTCGCAGCAATATCTGCTCTCCTTTAGAATTAATGGGCCTTGGACAATTTACCAAATTATTTTACCAAACATGAGCCACATTATAAATATGATCACAACAACTGCACTTGAACAGCCCACTAAACGCGCCATTTCTAATATTGATGTTCTCAGTCACCGAGTCTTAATGATTTGACCCTTTATGAAGACTGATAGCCATCTGCTCTTCCAATATGTGGTGAATCACCCTATAATTGGAAAGACAATGCATAGCCGCTTTATAGTATACTCCAATATCAGCCACGCACGCTCAGTGGTTTTATTCCTGGATCAGTCCATTGTTATAAATGGAGGGTGGCCATAATATGTTACTTCGGTATATATATACATATAAATAAATAATTAAATATATATATATATATATATATATGTGTGTGTGTGTGTGTGTGTAATCCAGAAATTCTAAAAAGGCTGGTTACATTTGATTATTGCCCCTTTTCTTTTCATTTGTCAGGGATACTGTGATAGGAGAAGACTATTCAGCTAGACTAATGAATAATGGTACAGTCAGACAGCATCGATCGAGGCACGATTTTGAGAACAACTTAAATATTTATTGCAGAACTGCTACTAAGACATCTTGTCAGTCACCGGCAGATACAAGATCCATACTAAATTTTTTTTGCTTAAACAGAGGTGCACCCAAAAGAGATAGAGAATTTTCCCAAGGGACAAGTCAGCGATTCTAACTGTAGGATGTGGGAAAAACTGACCCAAACTTTGCATGAGACAGCAGGAAAATATGTAGAATGGACAAAACAAATTACATATATTGCACAAAAACCTTCTTAGAAGAATTTTAAATCGAGGACACTAATTTGATTAACACATTTTGTGAATTCAAAAATACATTTTTACGAATTAGAATAGTAGAGAGGTGGTTTTTATAGGGATATTAAGCTGAAATAATTTTATATATTACATACACACACAACACACACACACACACACACACATATATATATATATATATATATATATATATATATATATATATATATATATATGAATATTTTAATGATAAACGATAATACCTCTAAAAAATATTTTGCCCTATCGCATCGCGTAGCAAAAATCTCGAAATCGCTTCAAAAATAAATATTTGTAACTATTTAAAACTCTCATCCTCCCTTCTAAATCCATTTTCTTGAAACCTTAATAGGCGCTCTACAATATCTTTACAGTAAAGTGTAAATAAGTAAAGTTTAATATATTAAATATTGTAAGAGGAATAAACTGTTTTGAATCCGAAATCTAAGTCTACAGAAACTGTTTTGCTTGCATTCATTTTTCCCTTATCAAGGCATATTTGGGCTTATTATTACCTAGACATAATAGATAATAATATGTCTAAATATAATACGGAACAGTTTTTGCCTACATTTTCGTGTGTACCACCAGCATTAAAAGCAAAAGAAAAATGGTTGAATTCTCCCATAAGTTATTTTACCAAATATTCAAAAATTATTTCATTTTCTATATTTATCTATTTATTCTGACTGTAAAGCTATCATTAACCAGATAGCATAAATGACTTAAAACGTCAGACAAATGCTAAAAAAAAGTTTTTTAAGTCATAAAATTGTTAATTCAAACAATTTGACAAGTTTATAAAATTTTCTAATTCATACTGAAATTTAACAGAAAATATGGGTACGTAACTTTATAAAAGAATTGAAAATGAAATAAGGAGCATAAGTTATGAGTATTAAAATTTTTAAAACAGCTCACAAAAATTTTATGCATAATTCCAGTTTTCCTAAATTTCCCATACTTGGCGATGATAAATATAGATAAATAACCAAATTCTGGGGGCACCCTAGACTTTGGTGAAGCCGATAATATGATATTATATATAAATATATAATAACGTATGTGAATTATAGATACATTTTTTTCCTATATCGTATAATCAAGAGGAGTTAAAATTAATCTACAATTTTCCGTACCACATATTTTCTCTAACTATTAGAGTTATTAATTTAACCTCATTCCTATCATAGCATGTTATTCATATATATTTTTTAAATTTTATAATAAATTAAAATGTCTTCGAGATTTTAATTAGAAAAAAAATTCTCTTCATTGTCTTTTCCATTCATACGCTTCGCTCTCCACGATGAAAAGTCTCAAAAATTCTTGTTTATATCCCACCGTACTCGTAATTAGGGGAAAAAAGTTTATGTTCCTACTTTCCTTTTCTTTTTTATAAAAATAATTAAAAATGCTGGAAAAGTTTTTGTTGAGATTCCAGACATAACGTAACAGAATGCGCCGTTGTTAGAACTCTATGACCCTTAATAACTTTGCTTTTAGGTTTATGTTAAGGAATGGAATATGTAGATTAAAGATCGAAATAAAAAAAGGTTTTATGCAGTTCCAATGTCTGGTTTCTTCTTAAAAGTAACTGCCTTGCTGGATGGTCGGCAACAAATTACACAAACTAAAGTGGACACGAGATAGAAAATTTGAAAAGATTAGGCATATTGTATAATTATTCAATTTATATATATATATATTCATATAAATTTAAAAATAAGTATTCGTTCAACATGATACTAATCAAATTTATCCAGCATGTGTTGATTTAGAAACTTCCGAAAATGAAGAAGTTCGTATTTAAACGTTGATTTTGATTAGAATTATGTTTTTCTAACCAAAGTTTTTTCTTGATTTAGTATAAGTTTTCTAAACTGTATATTAGAGTCATCACATAGCTCAGCATTACCAAAAAAATAATTTACACACAGATGCAGACACACAACATATATATGTTTGTAACAGGCAGGAATTTAATCTTCCCGTTTACGAAAAAACAGTTCCTATTGTTTGAATTGTTCGGTTAAACTGGGTAAGGAGCGAATCTACATAATTTGTTACCGTGGATCCATAACAACCTACGGGGTCTACTCTGTACGTTGCGAGTCGGTTCGAACGATCGTTGTGATATAACTTTGCCTTCAACTTGCGGACATTCTGTGAGCAAACGATGAAGGGGATGTCAAAGTGACGTTACTACAAATGTTTGAACCAACTCGCAAAATTCAGAAGTAAGCCCCCTAGAAGAAGAACTTTGAAGTTTATTAAGACTAAACATGAACATCTTTATAAGACAAAAGATTTTCATCGAATGTTCACGAAAATTTCTCATCTATTACATATTCCGCCCAACAGCGAGTAAACCCTCGTATTTTTCCCATGAGCAGAATACCTTAGTCAGGGCAACCAGTCAGAAATGAACATTG
>CM063505.1:181012640-181022640 GCA_032207245.1 Pardosa pseudoannulata | reverse complement strand
TCAAGTGGTGCTGAAATAGTAAACAAGGCTGAAAAAGCAGGGCTGAAGTTTATCGGGATTTTAAAATTTATTTTTTCAAATGCATATATTTTAATAAAGCGGAGAGCCTTTACAGTGGTTAATATTAACGTAAAATAAATCAGGATATGTCTGGGATTTTATACAAGTTTTTACAATTTAATTTAAAAATCCTTAAAGATTCTGTGAAAACACGGTAAAAGGGTACATTTAAGATCATCTCAGTTTAACCCTTTAATCTCCGAGTTATTTCTGTTCGAATTCATATCGATACATATCTTAAAATTAAAATTTTATGGAATTCCCAGAGTAAAATAAATAAGAAGATTAAACACTAATAAATAATAAAGCACGTCAAGTAAGGGATCATCTATCGTTTGAAAATCATAAGATACAATTTATGGTAAAAGAAAAATATTTAATTTGTAATACATTTAAATAAAAACTGAAGTAAAATGGTGTTTTGCAATAGATAAAGCAATTTATCATAATTTCAGTCTATGTACCTGTCGGAAAGATAAATTAATGCGCCTGTTTATAAAGTGTCGATCAAAATAAAAAAAAAAATAGAAATAATAATAGAAATAGTTTATAAAATTCCTCGCTATACATTCTGAAAAAAAAAGCGTTCTAAGAAAAACTTATAATTTTACAAGCTATTTTTTAGAGTTATCTAAAATGAGATGATAAGAATTAAACGTATAAAGTGACTTACCTTGGTGTTATACATATCGGAATATTGTACATTGATTTTTATCTTCCTTGAATTATTAAACCTAAATTAATGTGAAAACCCCTTAATATCCAGCCTCTTATCTGTTTATCTCTATCTATTATCTCTATTTATCTCTATCTATTTATCTATATATATATTACTCACCGTTACACAAAATATCACCTATTATTTTGAATACAAGATTTACCTTTTTTGGAACGCTTTGCTCCTACAGGGTTTTCTTTTACTCACATCATCTTCCGATTCACCAAGAAGTCACTCTCTTTTTATTTAGACTTAAGTTTTTAAAATTTCATACCAGCACACACACACACACAAGACATACACACACACAAAATAAACACACCACAAAACATCAACAATTTTATATTATATATATATATATATATATATATATAATATGGTTTTATTTAGTTCTTTTGACTTATGCCATAAAAAAGACATTGCTTCGTTATACTTCAAACCTTTTTAAACGAAAAATACTCTTAATTAGAGCGTTGTTCGTTTCAACAATTTTTGTAATAGGTATACGGTTAGAAACGCATCTGTACCATCCTATTATAAACACATATATAAACGCAATTGTACCATACTACAGGTTTTAAAAAAATCGTTTATCATTTAACTATGCAAAACGCTTTACTGTTTGGCAAATCTATCGTAACTAAAGGAAAAACGAAACGTTTATCTCTAACTCAGAAAATGTGGTAAACACATTTTTTTTCTTTTTTTTCTTTCTTTACTGGTAGTTAAAGGTAGCCGAAAATTTCTTCGAAAACTTTTAAACTTTTTAATCTAGGCCTATTACTATTTGTCACCATTTTTGTGCTAACTGTAATTATTTCGACGAAAAAAAAATTAAAACATTTTCTTCCCTACTGCATATTAAAAACACTCATTAAAACTTTTAAAAAAGCGAAAAAAACATTAAGCTAATTGGTTCTAGCTACGTCAAATTAATTATTCAAATTCCCTTACTCGTTAACACGTTGCTTTATCTTATAGGGTTACTGAAACAGTAACTAAGGCAGAAAAAGGCGGGGCTCAAGTTTATCTAACTTTTATTATTATTATTTATTTAAATGCACATAATTTAATAAAAACCGGCATAGTGGATTTAGAGAGGCAAAAATTAAGATTAAGTAATCCGTGGGATTCCGGCAGTTTTCTAAATTTTTAAATAACTTTTTTAAATTTCTACTCATTAAATAATGTAATAAACTTGTTAAAAGGTTTTACTTTAGAGTAGGAAGTGTGACCGTGCTTCACTACGTTGAACTTACTGGTTGTACTTTTTGTTGTTAGGATATTGTTGATAAAAATTTCATTGTAACGTAAAAATTAACCAAGAATTAAATTTAAAATTAGGTCTTATATAAAAATGCTACAATTTGGATCACATAGAAAGGAAATTTAATCGTTATATATCTAAATTTCCTGGTCAAATCGAATTGATACAACGCAGACGATGTTTAAATAATATCAAATAAGTAATGAATAAATGAAATATTTAAAGGAATGACGTCATAATGATAAAAAATATCGTTTCCACCTATTTATTATATGCGATAAATTGAAAATTTTAATCTCCTGCTTTTAACCGAGGAAAACTGCGCTTAAAACAATTGCATGGGATGACGTCACATTGCTAGAAATAATGCTTCTCTCACTTAGTTATGATGCGATAAAATAAAAAGTTAATTGTTTGCGTTTAACCGGGGAAAATAATGCTTGGAATAATGACATGAAACACTCGAAAATCGGGGAAAGGAATGAATTTCGAACGTCAAAAATTTTCAAAAACCTTCCTAGGGATATACCTAATAATTTCTAAAACATTCACTGCGATTGTATGTATGGTTTTTGAGTCTATAAAGTACAGACAGACAGAAAGCCAGACATAAATTCATTTTTATATATATAGACTAGCTTATAGCCTGTCATATGACGGGATCAGTATAAAACTTTAGAGATTGTATGTTAGTTGGCAACTTTAATTTATCTTGTCATATTACATGATAGGATGGACAGCAGAGGTATTAATATTGACAGTGATTATTTGGTGGTATATAAGAATGATGTTCAAAATTTGGCGAATCGATTGCAAACCGCTTGGGTATTTAAAAAATTCAAACACACAAACGAACAAACTTCTTAATTTTCAATTATATATAACTTAAACGCTAGATATTTATTAGTCAGTAAAATAGACTCCTAGACTTTTATAAAAAGAATTTGTTTTTCTAAACTGAATAGTAATAGGAACAAAGTAGATCAAGTTATAATGGTTGTCAAACGCTTTGGATCATTCAAATTTTAAATTGTCAAAGTCGTCCTTTCGAAGGGTCTTGGTATAAATATGTATAGGTTATACTGATCATAAAAATTAAAGTGGGTGAAGGGGAATTGAATAGAAATGTGTAACTAGTCTTATATTTCATTAAAAGTCGTGTCATAAAAATCTAGAAAAATCTATAAATTATATCAAACTTTTAAGCATGAAATTTAAATACCGTCAAAATGACGATCTTGGTTTTCTAGTGTTAATTCAAAGCAACCCAAAACTTATATGCAAGATTAGAACCAGAAAATTTTATTATGAAATTTCTATTGCTATGAAACATTCAGTAATGTTTATATGATGTAAATGGACAATAGTTAAAAAAATAGTATAAGATAATTTAATATTTCTGTAAAGTATGGAAAATTTCAAAGTAATTTCAAATAGGTAGAGGATCAGACAATTTTGGCACTTTTTTGTTTTTTTCGTCTTCTGACACTTTTTTAAGGAATCTTAAACGTTATAATCAAAACAGAATTGAAGCAGACGGCTTAAAAATTATATAATTTAATATTATTATTCACGACGTCTGCCAGGGATTGTTCTTGATGTCTTTGAGACTGTAATGTCTACATTGGCATATGGAATAAGTGAGGTTTTTTAGACATCATTGTATGTTAACATAATAGGTAACACAAGGGATTAGTCTTAGTCTTTTTCTTTCAGGCGAGGATAACCCATCGATCCTGGGTGATTCTTAATATCTCTAGACGCGTCCCGTGCACGATGCTCACACACAAGTTTGATGGAATCTGTTCTCCTACCGTTCAAATGTAATCTAATTGACTAATATTGTTGTTAAGAATATTCCCGACCACGTACATATACCTTTGAGATTTTGAAGCAGTTTTATCTATAATGTACTAATTATTACATTTATAATGTACTAATTATGTATTTATATGTATACACCCACATACAAACATGTGTATATATCTAAAATATGTCTGGAAAACCCTTGGCTTGGTCTTGTTTATTAAGAGTGTTCTTCTACGCTTGAATGTTTGAAATTTCACACCCCGAAGTTCTTACATTTTAAACACGTTATATCCTCAACGATGCTTTAACCTCTTTCGAAGTAAAAGACTAAAAAGAAGATAAATGATTTTTTTCTCTGCTTTCTCGAAATTTGTCTTCTCTTCAGATGGTTGAGAGACTTGAATGACGGCGTAAAACAAGCAACACGCTTTTAGCGAACGTTTCGCGATAAATAAAGATTTTTATTGGACGGTGTGGAAAAAGAAGAAAAGTGGTTTCCAATCTTTATCACCCCTGTGTTTCCGAGGATAAATGAGGGAAGGAGATCGAACGAGACAAAATACTGGGTTCTTCTCCGAATGATGGATCGGAACATCCGTCTCAGTCTGTGTAGACGCCAAATTTCGAAACCTTAACAGTGAAGGAAATAAGATGTGTGTAGTCTGACTTAGTTTCGGAGCTCTAGGGTCTACTGTTTTCATACTCCATGAGATCTGGACCTATTGCTTAAAATCGATTCAACAAAACTACCAACATTCATGTCACAGTGGGATTCAAGTTCAAGAACTGCGATATGAATTCCATTCGAGCATCTTTTGGCAGAGATATATAGATATACAAACAGATAAATAGTTGTTTAATCCAGTCACATAGATTTCATTAATTCTTTTCGCCTCGGCGGTAGTGATACTTTATTGAGTATTCTATCACCGTATTAACTCTCGTGTTATATAAAAACACTTCATACCGACTAACCACCTATATATGTGGTTAAATATGTATATTATATATATATATAATGATATTTTAACAAAAGTAACCAACTCAATTATATTCTATAAAGTGTATTACAGTTCAACACCTTAAAAAATAACGACCTTTTGCGAAAAATATTTTATTCCTTTTTAATCCTTGGGACATATGCTGTCCCGGCTCTTCTGTAGAGGTTATAATTCTGGTATCCTTTAACCCCTTCTCTGTTTTCCCGTACTCCGTACGGGCACAGCTTTCGGGCCTTTACGGATTTGCCCGTACGGCGTACGGGCAATCTGATTTCTATTTCGTTTCCACTGTTTCGGCTTTATTTTTTCCAGTTTTTGTAACAAATTATTGGTATAGATGTCCAGTAAATGATAGTTTGCAGTTTATTGTATTTTCTACTCTGATTGCTTCAAAAGCGCGGGGTTTTTTGCACGTTTTGTATCAGAGACGAATTGTTATGGTCTGAACTCAGCATGATTATATTTCAAAGTTACTAGCTTTTCTCAAATTCACAGAGCCTTTAGATATCAAATGCATAAATCTAGGTATGTAATATGAGCATTTATTTCATAGATATATTAGTACAAACCAAAATTTTGAGATGTCATATTTTTTAATCTACTAGTGAATGCTTTTAAAACTGTTTAACCTTTTGAAAGGGGCACTCTGGAGAACTAATTCATCTGCGAGACATATGCTGTACCAGTCCCTCTGAAAAGGTTTAAAAATATCGTTACGACTGTATATGAATATATCGAAATGTTGTACTGTTGTATAGATATTGCTGGATACTATTACTAATATTGTAAAATAATATCTTGCACTCTTGTAAATGGGTAATGAGCTATCGGCAGTCTTCATATCCGTTATATGGAAAGTTTTCGATATATAGAGTGCCTACTAAAGAGGAGGTCAAAAACTATTTGTTATAGCAGTACTAGAAAACTTTAACATTCAACGGATAATTTTGATTAGGTTATGCGAGATACACATCTACAAAAGTGCAGAGGACAAAATTAACTTAGAGATGGTCAAAATTCATATAACACTTTAAATTTTTACAATAGATTTTTATATCACATTTGTTAAAAATACAGTAATTTGAATTTCCATTTTTCACCATTATTTTAAGTCTAAAAACGGAAAAATATACTTTTACCCAGAATTCATTGAAGGCCCACAGAGAACTGTGTATTCCGACCATGCTCGAAATGGCTGGAAAATGCTCAACTTCGAAATTCTGAAAAACTCAGTTTTCAAAGTAAGTTTTATAGCAAATTTATCTAAAGAAATCATTTATTCCAATTTCCATGCTTGACCATCATTTCAAGACCAAAACGAGAAGAAAAGTTTTCATTCAGAATTCATTCTTTGTGCTCAATGTCCGAAAAAATATTCAACTTCAAAATTATTTAAATCTTTAATCTTTAAATTTTCAACAGATTTTTATAGGAAATTTATTAATAAACGTTAATT
The DNA here is from genome assembly GCA_032207245.1 of Pardosa pseudoannulata. NCBI lineage: Eukaryota > Metazoa > Arthropoda > Arachnida > Araneae > Lycosidae > Pardosa > Pardosa pseudoannulata. Next base: position 181,016,329 of record CM063505.1, on the reverse strand, counting down.
ATTCTGAATTTCCATGTTTGATCAGGATTTCGAGGCTAAAAAGAAAGGAATAAATTCTACCGACTTCACTAAAGGCCCACAGAGCGGAGTGGTAGACAAATGTTGAACTTCGAAATTTCTTAACCCCATTGTTCTGTTCGTATATACACCATGTATGTAGCGTTTGGGTCGCTCTGGCCCTATTCAGAAAACTAGGTCTTCTTGCAGTCAATGACAGGTGTAATTTAAGAAGTATTTTAAGCAATAGTAATGTAAGTTTAAAATCCGATATTTAATAATACAAAGCATCAATAAAAATAACAGAAAAATCTTAGAAATCGAAACTTACAGTAATATAAATTATATATGAAAATAACAGAAAATATTCCAAATTACATTTATTTACAATTTGAATCTTTTACATTTGCAAATACCAGTAATATCTTGCTTGATAATTACAAATGTGATTCTTAAAATTGTAGCATAACGCATTAGTTTTTTTCTCATTACTTGATGAACAGAGATTGCACCTTGTACGTTTTGCACACAATGAAGTATTTACAAGATATCCTGATGGTATGTTTCCCACTTTCCTGTGTATTAGTTTCACTATTTTTATTGAATCCTCACATTTTGTAGTTGTGGTCTGCCTTTAAGATGCAGAAAAAAGTGGGATTTTCTCAGTTTTTCCAAAGATATCCTTCGTTTAGTCAATTTGTTTTCATTCCATTCACTATGTGTTAAAAGTCCTTAGAATAAATGCAATTGTACTCAGAAGTATCAGACATGTTATAGAAAACTATCATGGGTCAGAGATTGTTTTTTACAAGTATATGTGTGTAAACGTTGATCAATAGTATTCTTTAGTTGAATTAAAATCTACGATTATTAATGTTTTTTATCAGGTATGTTGCTAACTTCTTTCTCATGAAGAAAAATGCTCACAAGAATAACATTCTTGTTCTCTTTTGGAATGTAGTTTACAACTGTTGTATCTTCTGTAAAAGAAAATAATGAGCAGTGAACTTCTTTGTTTGGCATTTCTTCAGGATGTTCTGATTATTTTTTCTAAGCCAAGCATAATTGTTTTCCGTTTCAAGAAAGCTGTCCTACGTTGTAATATGTGTAAAAAAATCACAAGTAATATTGTGCCCCGAATACCCATAGGTAAGATCACACACTACTAGCATTCCCTCATCTTGAGCTTTGTTCTTTATCAGTGTAAATTTGTGTTTTAAGTCCATATTAAGTTTTACTCTAACATCGTATGTACCATATGTTGATAACATATATAGATGGCTGACTTTTTATATACTTTTTGAGTGGACATAAGCCACGGAATCTAACTAATTGTTCATCTACAACAATATTTTGCATTCGGATTAGATACTTTTGGTAAAATTTCTATCCACTCTTCGCAGATATTTCGCATTGAAGCTAATTTATCCAAACTTCTTTCTTGAAGAGTGGATTTATTGTTAAAACGAATTGATGTTTATATATTGCAAAATGTTTCAAATGACATTGTCCCATGAAATATATTTCAGCAAAATTTTTTTTATCCTATGAGCTTTTTGTTTATTTCTGGATATGATTAATAAACATTAGATAACAATAATAATCCAATATGTTCTTGAAAAGTTTCTTTTTCGATATTTTTCCAGTTTTTTCCATAAACCTTTACTCCTTAAAAATAATAATTTTTATTATTTTTCTTTTAATTGCAGAACTAAAAAAAATCTCAAATGGAATATTTACGTCTGTTCTACTTGCTGTTTCATATCTTGTGACACCTGCAGTAGTTTTTATATTAGCAGTTGTTGAGTAAAAAGAATGTGGAACCAGATCCAATTTCCTGACTCTTATACTGAATACTTTCTTCATAGTCATTTGTAAAATATCGGTATCAAAATATTTGTTAGAACTTTCAATCTCAATTTCATTAGTTTGACCATTACATCGAGTAGGATTTTCAAACATTTTATACATTTCAGAATAGAATACAATTTTCAAACTCGAATACTTCTCCTTCGCTGTCAGAATATTCCATTAGTTTAGCCATATCAGTGTGATTGAAATTTACGTGATTCGTCATTTGTTCTCTTAAATTTACAGGAATACCTCTTTTAAAGTATATCAGAAAGTGAAACAGAAAAAAACGTTGCAATAAGAGCAAATGGTTTGCCCTACCCCCCCCCCTTCCCATTCAAATATTAACTTTTTGATTTTAAACACGCACTCTTGTCATGTTACCAAACACATATATCTATGAAACATGTTTCGAAAATGGATAAATAAGAGAAACTTTAGTTATTTTTTATTTTAATATATTCAAAACAAAAATGAACATTTATGAGTGAAAATAAATTATATTTTGAATTGGATTACATTGACTCGAAAGATACGTTAGGTGCAAATTGAAAAATATTTCTTAGAAATGGAAATATGCAAAAATCCTTGTAGGAGAGCCGAACGATGGCCGTTCGGTTAGGGTTCTGGCCTTCGGTACCGGAATTTGTGGGTTCGAATCCCACAGTGGCATGGATGCTCGTAGCCGTTCTGAATGGGCTTTAAGCTGTAGGTCCCAGTCTCATTAGTGCTCCTGTTGCAATAAAAGTAGACCGTAGCACTCCAAACAAAACCAAACCTTGTGGGAGAATATATTTATATTATTTACCAATGATGTCAAGAAGTCCCATGAAAATATAACTGTATTATATTTTTATGGACATCTACATTTTATTGGGTCATATTGACCCAAACAGAGAGTTAGAAGTTCAATATAGGCTGTTCATTATAGGCTTGCACTAAGTAAAGAAATAACATTCAAATTTGTCAAAACTGATTCGACATTGTGAAAATGAGTATTTCTGTAAAACCTGAGCAATCTTGACGGAATCTTTCGTGAATACGATAAATCCATTATTTTTTAGAAAATATAAATAATCCCTATTTTTTTAGAAACTATCCCTATTTTTCAGTTTACCCACTCATCGTTCCAAGAAAACAACAAATACGAAAATACAAGCTTCCATTTAATTACCTTTAATGAAGACATCCTGCGAAATGATCTAAATCTCTGAAACAAAATAAAATAAAAGAATGCAGAGGAATGTTTTCAATTTGTTAAACGTCCGGTGGTTCCCCGTGGACGTAATTTTCGACGCCTTCTTAAACATGGCACGTCATTCGAACAAATCGTCCTACAATGTTAGAGGGAGAGGAGGACCGGTAATAAATAAAGGTACTTGATGAACTCCTAAATTTTGAGATCATTTCCTGTCGAAAGAATTCGGTTTATTCGAAAGAACGAAGTTTTTACTTTTCTTTTACGAGTACAAGGCCAGATATTAATGACTTCAGAACAGTCTTTAGACCTCAGAACAGTAACATAGAATAAATGTATAATAACCCTCCTCTGTACCTCGAAACCGAGTCTAATAAATTCGCACATTCGAAAATTGCGTATGAATGTATAAACGTCTATCCATAGAAATATATTTCATATAAAATAATATTTGTAATTATGAATCCACTATTTATTTCTTAAATTATATTTTGCAGTTAAACTATTCGAAATATTAAATAATTCAAGAATTCCAGCCACACTTATCCAATTAATTAACTCTTACCTTTTGAATAGGTTCTTTTATCTCCGCCACACACATAACACTTCTACACTAAGATGCATAAGTGCTGGGCCCCTACAA
>CM063505.1:180980140-181007640 GCA_032207245.1 Pardosa pseudoannulata | reverse complement strand
TCATCTTTTGGCCTCAGTTTAATAGGCACATTACCTTTAAGTAACATTACATTGGAGTTTTTGATATTTTTACCCCTATCATATCTTTTTTAATTATTATCGTAAATATATGGGATTAGCAACCATTAGCAACTATGAGCCGGGATAGCTCTTTCGGCAAAGGGGACGCTCTCGTAACTGGAGGGTTGCGGGTTCGGATCCCGAAGTGGACTAAGATCCGCCGTGTTCGTTGAAGGTGACTGGGGCACGTAAAATAGGTCCTCGATCACACTGTTCAGTAAATTATCAAGTACTTTGCGTGTCGACGGCCAAGTCTATGGATTTTCTGCTTAATCCTTGCTTCTAAAATATTAGGACCCATTCAGTATAAGTCACCCTAGAGGTGCTATTTAAAACGAAAGGTGCACCCCCTTGCCTTAATACGAGTAACGTATGACTCAATCGTGCTCGGTTTGACCAAGGCGTTGTATTAACGAAAATTTAACAGAAAAGTACTTCCGCAATTTTATCAAAAATGTTTTGTTGGAAAACATAAGTAGGTTAATTAAAAGACTCTCTGTAACTTCATAGTTTTGAGCAACTATAGAAACTTTTACGAAAAAATCAAACTTTTCGAAATTAAAACCGTTTAACATGGTTTCAATAACAATTACTTAAATCAAAATTACTTAAGATGAATGGGATAAAAATTATAAGAAATATGGTTTAAATAAGACTATAAAAATGTTTTAAATTATTTCCTGTAAAGTAGTATGGACTGATGCATTTACTCGGAAACCAAAATGAATTGTAAGATTTGCCGGAGCTTCATTCAGTTCGTAATATTTCATAAATACCTGAATATAACGTTGCAGTATAATAAATTTATTCATACTCATATTGTAAAATGAAAAATCTATAAAAAATAGCTCGAAGCGTCGGAAAATTTATACAGTCTTAGAGGTTGTAAAATTTCACGGGAAAATAGGCCATTTTTCGGAGAACATTGCAACATGTCGATAAATTTTTCATTACCTTGAAAATAATTTATGCGGAATAAAAAAAAGCTATAAGTTTCATAGCACCCGGTTAAGTTACGTGATGAAGCAGTGTCAGAAAATTCTAGAAAAATATTCATCATGAAAGGAAATTAAAAAAAACTATTAAATGATTGAGTTATACTTTCATGCATAATTTTATACCTTCAGTTGTTATGCAATAAATATTCCTCACCAGAACAAAAGCACGTGAAATTCTTTTCACATAAAAATCTTCATAATCCTAGAAATGTAGAGTATATTTATAGATGTTGTTTGAGGCTAAAGGAACACAGGGAATATTCTTTAGTGCTGATTTCTAAAATCTCGATTCCTTCTTAGTGTAAGGAGTCTTAATTTGTCGCAGAATGATAAATTTTACAAGTTACAAATTATGTTTTCCTCCTCAAACACTCGACAAATTATAATGACATTTTTACCAACAACTGCTTCAACTGTTTAAAATATACGATATTTTTGAAATAAGAGGGAATAAATTTTAATACTAAGAATAATGATAAGCTTGGTTTATATTTTGAAATCAAAATTTTACTTATACTTCCAGCGAGAAGGATTTTAATAAACTGATGCCAGAAACAAAAGTCTATTTGTTAGTAAGAAGAATGTGGTGTAACTTGAACGCATACCTGAAACCGAAGCATTTTAACAAGAGCAATTTTTTATTTTATTGAATATGACTAAGATATTTAAAAAAATATTTTACATACAAATATAAAATCTGTAATATAAGTATATATAAATATAAAATACAAGTTTTAATGTTCATAAATGTAAAACACAATATTTAATAGGCCAATTAATTTGAGGTATAAATTATTTTAAATAACAATCTGAATATGTCTATCAAAATATTTCAAACAGTTTTTAAAATACAAAGCTGACAAGAATAAAATTTTAGAAAATTAGAAAAATACAAATAAAGATAAAATGTATTTCCTTTAACTGTGAAAGAGTAATTATACATTTAATCATTACTTGAGTTCTATGTGGAATTTTGAATAATGAATAATTTGCTAATGTATTTAAAATAAAATTAAATGTATAAAGTAAATGAATTATATCTTAAATAATATTGAAAAATATTTAGTACACTTATGAAAAAATGCTGATGGTAAAACAAGCGTTTGTAAGCAGATGTATCTTTTCAAATGATGATAAAATTTTGGTTTTCACAATTTTTATGTGTTAAGTAAATCAGAAATATAGCACTAGTAAATGTATTTTAATAGGAATGTCCAAAAAATACTTGTACAAAAATATCATTATGAATTTTTCTAAGGTATCCGATTGAGTTTAAATAAATTTTTTGTTGAAAAATGAAAGATAACTTTGTTTTTCTTCCATAAGCACTGATAGTGAAGTAGATTGTAATTTGTTGATTTTTCACTACTTTGCTGATTAAGAAAAAAGTCAGAAATGAGCCTGGTGTTATAATAAGTGTTATGTAGAGAATTATAACTTCTTTATATATAAGCAAGCTAAGTCATCATGGTAATCAATAACTCTTTTACCCTTTTGGCTGTCTCCATAGAAAAGAATAATTGTATGATATATATTAGATATAAAATTTTAAGTTCCATAAATCCAATTAAGACGAAACTAAATTTAAGATGCTAATCAAATTAATTTTCCCTTTAAAACTGAATTTATTGGGATTGCGTGTGATACATAAGATTAACCCCTTGCCTGTTTTGCAAGTACACCTTATATGCGCGGTTACCGTGACTTCAAAGATTTGCCCTACGCCTTACGCGCAATCAGATTTCTTTGTCATTCTCACAATGTTTTCGCCGTATCTTTTGTATTTTTAATGTCAAATTTGTCGTATAGATGCCTAAAAGATGTTAGTTCTCGAAGTCTATTCTGTTTGGTTTAAAAGCTTGAGCTATCTGTTAGTATTTCCATTACTCCGAGAGATTTTATCTTTGTCTTTTTTAAAGACTGACCAAAAGAGACTTTTTCGGAGGTAAATACACCTACAGACCAAATTCTAAGGCCTGCAAACCAGTGCTATGTGTGTCCACTGAAGAAAAATGGCAGTTGTAAAAGAATTAGAAAAGAGATTAGGTATTTTTATCCGGAGTATGACGTTGGACTATGCCTCTTGACCTCTTTCAAGATTTATCGCTCTAAATCTGATCTTAAAAAAAAAAAAACTTAAGTAAATATATTGTAGTATTTGCATTCGAAAATAATAACGTAGCAATTGTAATAAAAAATATTTGTATCTTTTATATGCACAACTGTAAACGTAACTTTCCTTTCTGCAGCACATTAGAGAAAAGACAACTTCCAGGGAAGAGATATTATGAGTAAAAAAAAGTTCTTATACATGTTTCAAATAATTAGAAATATTACTTTTTACTAAAGTTTTTCAGCTTACAAATGAAAAATGAACAAAAATTTGCAATAAAAAAGTGACCTCGTGTTGAAAAAAGTAGAAAGTAGCACTCCAAAACCAATACCAAATCTACTGACATCTGAAAAAGTGGATTTTTCACTACTTTGCTGATTGAGAAAAAAGTCAGAAATGAGCATGGTGTTATAACAAGTTTTATGTAGAAAATTATAGCATTGTTATGTAAAGTAAAGATTAACCAATATGTTAATCAATAAATATTTTTACACCTTTGTCTGTCTCCATAGAAAAGAATGAATGTATGATATATATTAGATATAAAGTGTTAAGTTCCATACATCTAATTAAGACATAACTAAATTTAAGACGCTAATCAAATTAATTTTCCGCTTAAAAACTGAGTACATTGGGATTGCATGTGATACACAAGATTAACAACTTGCCTGTTTTGCAAGTAAACCTTACAAGCGGGGTTACCATGGGTTTAGGGTTTTGCCCGTACGGTGTAGGGGCAATCACTTTCTTTCTCATTCTCACTGTTTTGGCCATATCTTTTGTATTTTCAATGTCAAATTAGTCGTTTAGATGTCCACAAGATGTTAATTTTTGAAGTGTATTCTGTTTGGTTTAAGCTTGAGGTTTCTGTTAGCTTTCTGCATTGCTCTGAGAGATTTTATTTTTGTCTTTTTTCGAGACTGACCAAAAGAGACTTTTTGGAGGTAAATTCACCAACAGACTAAACTCTAAAACCTGCAAACCAGTGCTATGTGTTTACTGAAGAAAAGTGGCAGTTGTAAAAGAATTAGAAAAGGGATTAGGTATTTTATCCGGAATATGACGTTGGACTATGCCTATTTCAAGATTTATCGCTCTTAATTTGATCTTTAAAAAAGAAGTTAAGTAAATATATTGTAGTACTTTCATTCGAAAATAATTGGGTAGTAATTATTATCGAAAATATCTGTATAATTTATATGCACAACTAACTGTAACCGTAAATTTCCTTTTTTGCTGTACATTAGAGTGAAAAGACAACTTCCAGGGAAGATATATTATTTTGAGTAAAAAAAGTAGTTATATAGGCTTCAAATAATTAGAAATATTAAATTTAATAACATTTTTCAGCTTACAAATGAAAAATGAACAAAAAGTATGTAATAAAAAATAACAGTTGAAAAAGAATTAGAAAATATATTAGGTATTTTTGTCCTGACTGTGATGTTAGACTATGCCTCTTGCCCTCTTTTAAGATTTATCTTTCTAAATCTGATCTCTGAAAAAACAGGTTAAGTAAATGTACTTGTATTCTAAAGTAATTATGCAATAACTGTAATCGAAAATATTTGTATCTTTTATATGCACAACTGTAAATTTAACTTCCCTATCTCGCGTACATTATGGAGAAAATACAATTTCCAGGGAAAATATATTATTTGCAGTAAACAAACATGTTATACAAGGTTAAATTAATAAAAATTTTACTTATAATTATAGTATTACTAATAATTAAAAATAATACCATTTTTTCAGTTTACAAATATAAAATGAACAAAATGATGCAATAAAAAAGGTACATGTTTTGGATCGATTTCGAGAAGAAAATGAATTTTTAAGAGGATAATAAATGTTTCTACCATAAATTCATATACATCCAATTCTATCTTTCATATCATATTCTAATAGCCTCATCTTTATTAAATTTTAAAATACACTTTATTGCTATGTATGAATTTAATTTTTAATTTTAATCACTTTATTTCTTCTTTTGTTTATCAAACAGTGGGGAGAGAAAGAGCGTGGTCTTGGAAATTCTTAGAAATTAAAAAAGTTATGCGAGTTATAAAGAATTTTGATCCAAGGAAGTAAATTATCATTACTTACAAGAATTTTTAAAAGAGATAATTTATTAAAACAGGGCATCGATTAAACACGAAATACTGATATTTTTAAAAAGAATGAACTGCGTAGATTCCTCCATTCATGCAACTTTTATTCTAAGTAACACAACCTATGATAATAATAACGATAAAAAAAATGAACGAATTTTTATTTTCGCTATGAAAATTCACTTTATCTTGGAAACAATAAAACCCAAGGGGGTGCAAGAAAGATAACACCGACAGCTCAATCTGTTCGCAATACAAAAAATTTTTAATCTCTCAAGAGTCATTTGATGCCAACTACAGCGCAGCATTTATTCTGACTTTAATCTCCGTACAGGTATTACATAAAATGCGAGATTCGACTCAAATTATTTCCCGTGGGAACGGAGGAGATTTGATACTTTAAAATGCATGTTTTGACATCATAACATTAATAAATATTCAATGAAGGTAAAATATTTCATTTTAACGTCTTCGCGGACAAAACATAAATCTTCTTTTTCTTCATATATTTAATTTGGGAATTGACACTAGAAACTTGTAAAACATTTGATAGGATAAGAATAATGATATATCTAAAATTGGGGAAGCATCATTTAAAGGGTTGGAGTTAAAAGGATATTTTTAGAGCTCAAAATTGTAATTCTTTTGCTTATCTTATTGATGTCACTTTATCTCGTAAAATTAGTACTTTTTGATTCGAATATATTATTAAATAAACCCATTGATGAAATTCAATACATGATCTTTATTGTTTAATATGATCACTTCTTGTACCATTTTTTTCTATTTCCTCTTTTAAATAAATGCATCATGAATGCATTCATATTTACATATATGTGTCTTTATGTGTAAATACATATTATATCTGACATATTTTATTGATGTAATTAAGTTTTAGAATGTTTATTTTCTAATGCAGCTTGGAATAGAGATATATAATATGTTTAGGCCAAACATAAATCTCAAGCTGTTACTCCGTTGGCACCATTCCTATAGCAGCTGAAAGAGTTCTGGGCGAACAACATTGCCCCGATTAGACACGAGTAACATTGTAATTTAAAGCAAGACCCCCCTAGACTTGGTCTGATCTCCCCCCAGATGTATTGTTTGACACTTTGGAGGGAATTGAGATATACCCAGCCACCTTAAATAAACACTGCGAATCATTGTTTGCAACAGGAATACGTGAGGCTGAACATAAATCTGGAAGACAGACATTTAGTTTTATGAGTCATTGTTTCTAACTTCTAGACAAGTGCGAACGCAGTCCAGAGACAAAGATGATTTCTATTTTCAGCCAAGAGTGAAAAATTGCGGTGTCCAGGTAAATATTTGGATATGCCATTCGACGTATTCTGAAAGCAACGTGAATAGTACTCAAGGTAGCTTTACTGGCAAGGTTTAAGTGGCCATTTGGGTAGATTGTATACTTTCCATGGTACATTTGACTTTTCTTATGGTCATGCTCGGTTTCAAAGCGACAGAGCTTTTTTCTGTCACGCCGAATGATTTCCAAAAGGGTAGGGTACTACTCTTAGGTATCTAATTTAGGAGTTCGAAGTCCAGTGCTGATATAAATTGTAGGTTTGTAAGAATACGGATTTGGCATTACGGTCTGCTATGAGTACGGTAATCTTGGAAAAGATTTCTGATAAAGGCCAACATCTACGTAGGCCTGTCCCCCAGTGAAGAAGATTCATATAACAGTAATTTTTCAAATTTAAACAAATAACAATTATAAACATACTTTTATGGTCACTTGTACACGTTTACTTTAAAAATCAAGAATATTACTGGAACTCTTTAAAAATACACTCATGTCCATAAATTAAGGATAATTCAGAATCACACAGAAATTGAGCTCTAAAATAAGAATTTCACCTGTAGAATTATCACACACATCTTGAAGAAGAATATGAATATTGCAGGAAACCACCAGATGGCGCGGATAGTACGTCACAATGATGAGAGTGTATGAAAGGGGTATATAAGGAATGGTAGCAAAGAAGTAAAATTGTTCACAGCCTTTCAGTGCAATAACGGCATAGTTATGGCACAAAGGAAGCATTTGGATGATTTTTTAGGTGGGAGAATTATCGGACGACTGGAATGTGGACGTACCCAGCTGGAAGCATCCGAGGAACTTGGAATCGCCCAGAGTGTCATCTCCAGGCTTTGGCAACGATTCAAACATAATGGTAATGTGAGTAGATGTTACAGCACAGGTCGCCCCCGAGTTACTACGCCGAATGATGACCGGTATTTGGCAGTTACTGCCAAAAGAAACAGACGGAGCACAGCATCAGACCTGTCTCGTCAGCTCTCTTCAGCTACCGGTACGACAGTTTCAAGGCATACCGTGTACAGACGCTTAGGGAACATTGGTCTATATGCTCGTAGGCCTGTCAGATGTGTTCCCTTTACCGCAACTCACTGTCGCCTGCGATTATGCTGGGCTAGAGAGCATGCATTGTGGACACCGCAACAGTGGTCTTGTGTGATGTTTTCCGACGAGTCCAGGTTCAGTTTACATTCTGATTCTCGCCGGACTTTCATATGGAGAGCGCCAGGTACCCGTTACCACTAAGAGAACACCATTGAACGACACCGTTACGGTGGTGCAGGATGGCTCGTTTGGGGAGGAATTATTCTTGGTTCCAGAACTGACCTGCATGTTCAGAGTGTAACGATGACAGGCCACATCTATCGGGATGTCATTCTGGAACAACATGTACGTTTGTTTCGGGTAGCCATGGTCCTGAATTTCTGTATATGGATGACAACGCCCTACCTCACCGTGCAAACATTGTAGACGAATGCCTTCAATCGGAGGATATCACCCGTATGGATTGGCCAGCATACTCACCGGACTTGAATCCAATAGAGCATGTGTGGGACATGCTTGGCCGACGAATTGCAGCCCGTCAACCCCCTCCGAGGGCATTTCTTGATGAGTGGTGTAATTTTCCCCAAGATCAGATTGATAATCTGATACTCAGCATGCGTAGGCGTTGTAACGCTTGTATTGCATCGTCCGGGAGACATACTCCGTATTAACCATCATACTAACCATGTTATACTGTTTTCTGTAAATAGGTTCTTTTTTGAAATTTGCTCCAGGGAGTAAAAATCGCAATTTTTATTAATTATGTCAAACATATAGCATCTTTTTTGCTCTTTACCTTTTGTTTAATAAATAGACTTTACAAATAAGTCAAATTTGTTTTGCTTTTGTCTCTTTCATTGCCTGAACTTCATTATCCTTAATTTATGGACATGAGTGTATATTGACCTGAATCCAATAAACATTTATGGATATTACTTTAGTCTCTAAATCAAAAACCATTAACAGTAAAATATTTTTGGAAAGAAGATTTTATTATTTCACTAAAATATTTTTAATTACATTACACTTATGAAGTGTATACTTAATGGAAATTTTTTGGTAATTTTTTCATGGCAATATTTTGTCAATTAAAATATGAAAAAGTTATTTTTTATTTTGTTTTTATTTTGTTACTATATCTATTAAAATTAATATATTACGATGGTATTGGATTAAATATTTAGCTAGATTTATTTTATGTGTTTGGCCAACTATATGTGTATAATGATATGTACCTCCCCAATACTAATATTCTAAAATAGAATTTATACAAACTATCTGGATAATTTGGTATCCAAGATAAAATATGGTTGCTTGGATGACATTTAGGAAAAGACATTGCATTTAAGCAGGCATTAAATATCGAATGATCTGCACATATTCTCCGTGCATAGGAAAGTATCTATTTCTAATTTTTCAAAATAAGTGGCGAAATCTTCGGATTATTTTCTGCACCACATTTTTTAAAATTCTTCGGTGTAAATAAAATTTTACGCAACTGCAAACTATTTTCATTCCAAAGGATCCCTCGCGTGCTCAAAATAGTTCATAATAAAAATAGTTGTAAAATTTGTCGAATGGCATTTAAATAATTAGCACCTGTAATTGGAATTCTTTACACTAGCATCCATTCATGCGCACTTAATATGCCGGATTAATTACCAACGTTGTCTGATCCGGAAGTTATTATTTGGACAAAAACGTGAAATTCAAAGCTTTCCCAAACCTCTAACTTTGGCATATTATACGAACACGAAAAACGGGAGAGAGAAAAATTTGTGAATCTGAATTTCATACGCTCGCAAAACTAATTTAAATATTTAATTTCTGATCTTATAGTAGGAAGCTGATTTATTATTCATAAAATAGGCGAAGTTACAAAGGAGAGAAAAAAAGAAGCTAGCAATCAGATTCTCTTAATGGTAATTTTATTATTCGGTCTCCCAAACAATGAATAAAGCAAATGGGGAAAGTATCGCAGTCCCAACCTTTTGTTTCTACAAATTATTTATTACTTTACCCGAAAGAGATTTTTAGTATCGTTTTTCATTTTGTTCTATTATTAATGATTTGTTAGGATTTAGTATACGAATGCATTTATTCATGTTTACTTAAATAGTTTATTTATTTATTTACTGAGAATTGTTTGGAATAGGATCCGATATTTATGTTACCAAGTTTTTGAATTTTGTAAGATAATTTATTTTTTGGTTTTTATTTTCAGAACATTTAAAATAACTGAAGTATTTATTTCATGTCACTTGGTTTTAAGTTCTTGTAAATATGTGAAAAAAATTTTCTGAAATGTTTGACTAATTCTTTCTAGATTTGTTCATACTGGACCAAATCCATTTCATATTCTGTTACCATTAGGTGACATTTTCATGTTACATTTATTTATCATAAGAATTCCGAACAATTAGTGCCTCAGTCATTAGGCCATGGGCTCTCCAATACTTTTTAATAATGACTTTATACTTAGAAAGTATAAAGTCATTATTAAAAAGTACAAACGTAAAAGTATATTTAAAAGTCCAAACGTCATTGGATGACTAGATTTTCACCAAACACAATCCGGTGAATCTATTACCCTCCATCCCTAGAGTTGGTCTAGTAAACAGTCATGTTTAGTGAGAAACCTGCAAAGGGTCACTGCAGTCTATTTGAACAGATCTTTCTTTCCCGCTAATTTTCAATCTTTTATTCATTGTTGGCGTTCTTGCCTTATGACACTTGGTCAAACCAAGCACGATTGAGCCGGAGGTTACTCGTATTAAGGCAAAAGTATGCGTGCGTCTTTCGTTTTTAACGAACTGACTTATGTCACAGGGGTCAAAGAACGACTTATGTTGCATTGTCCTTATAACTTTGTAGCAGGGACCAAGCAGAAGACCCATATGCTTGGCCTGCCATCAGAGGTATTAATTGAGAACTTGTTGGACATTGTAACCACGACATATTTTACATGAGTAAGTCACAATTAACGAATAAGGTGAACTTAGGCCGGCTAGGGCTCCTAACCCACAACCCTGCAGTTTAGAGAGCTTTGCCTTTTCCGCCTTACTCTCTTATTCACGGACATTGTACCATATCTTGTTTAAGAATTTTTCTAAAGAGTCATATTAATAAACACTTTAATTGTTGTTACTTATGTCACTTGGAGAAACCAAGCACGATTGAGCTAGAAGCTACTTCATATTATGTTAAATGTTATTTCGTTTATAACGCAAGGATGAAAGTACGACTTATGCTCAAGGGCACTCATAATTTTAAATCAACAAGCAGAAGACCCAAAGACTTGGCCTACCATGCCCAGAGGTATTATTGAGAACTTGGAGGATATTGGGACCACGAACCTATTTTACGTGCCCCAGTCACCTTTAACGAACACGGCGGATCTTAGGCTGACTCGGGTTCCAAACTAGCAACTTCTGAGTTACGAGCGTATTTACCTACTGAGCTACCACTCACTCAATTTAGTTGTATGAAATGAAAGAGGACGATTCATGATACATTCACATTATTCATACAAGTTGAAATTAACGTACAAGAAAAAAAATAATTGAGTATTTTTATTTGACACTTTTAATATTTTTGGTCTGACTCAATAAAATTGAGGAATAATCGAAGACATCGTTCGTACGATAACATGGAAGTGACGAGTCTTTTAGATGCATTTTAAAATGAGTAGAATATTTTGGGGGGTATTTGATTCTTGGAATGCAGATAATCCAGAATTTTAAAAATGTCTATATATAATTACAAAGTAGTTTCCTAATTATGACGTATGGTTACTCTGTTTTTTAAATCTTTATCGCTTTATTATTTGTTGCTTTAAAAATTATGCAATAATGATGAAAAGCATAATGATGATCAAAAGGAACTATAGTACATATAGTATAGTATATCGATTCAAATGTTGAAATTTACGACATTAGTTAAGCAGACTAATAATAATATATATATATATATATATATATATATATAAATATATATATATATATATATATATATATATATATATATATATATATATACATATATAAAATAAATATGTATGTCATGTATAACACAGAATAATTAGAAATTTCGTGACATAGCGATATACAAAGAGACTCTTTTATAATAATAAAATAATGAAAAAGATATTAATATTAAATACATCGAAGCATTTGAATATTTTCATGAGCTGCAACAAGTTTAATCATAAAATGGAATTGTGAACAATCTACGCGTGTCTCCGTCACGAACAATGAAAAACGATGGTTTAATAAAATTAATATTATAAGAAATACTGTTGTATTCGTATTAAATATACGACATTACATACACACACACACACACAAATATATATATATATATATATATATATATATATTATATATAATATATATTATATATAATATGTATAATTTTATACTTGTGCATGTTTGTAACATACACAGTGACATTAATATCTAAATTTAATATCTTTACATAAATGGATCAAGAAAATTATTATTTTTTTAATTTAATCTATAAAATAAAGATTACTCTTTTAGAATAATTCCGGACATTAAAATATAAATCGATAGATTTAAATGCGTAACCTGTTAAAATAAATGACTTCTCAGAGATATTTGTTTTGTGGCAACATCAAACACAACTCCAGAAAAATGCCGGAGTATTAAGTTAACAACTTTTAATTTCAGTGAATTCGGGAAAGTTTTGCGACTCCGCTTCTTTTATTATTATGTTCGACCTCCCACGAACGAATTAAAATGATCCGGAAAATAAACTCTCCTTTAAATATTTACAATGGGTCTTTTAATTCGTTCGCGGCTAAATTCATCAGGCATTTAAAGTAGTTAACAACAAGTTCAAAGTAAAAGCGTTTTTAAGCGAGGAAGAACGTGTAAATTTGTGTTGTAAGCGACGTTCAAAAATAGTTCATAAAACCGTGAAGTGGAAATAATTTCAATTACGTCATTTCTCAGAAATTTGCTAAGTATATATTTATTTCATGGTATGCTTCATTTTCCACGATTAGGAAGCGATGAGAGGACAAAAAAATTAAAGCTACTATAAAAATTCTTTAATCTTATTCAGGAATTTAGATTTTTAATTTTTGAAAAATTAAATTATTTTCGTCTTTAATATTTCTACTAGGTTGTAGAGACTGAATTAGCTAAAGAATTAAAATTGTTTAATGAGGTTCTAAAATAATGTCATAAAAGCATTTTTAATTTATAATTCCTCGAATACCAGTTTTGAAAAAAGTAGTTTCAAGTTGAGAGTTAAAACTGGCGGAATTCACTGTATAAATAAAAAGCCCTGATAAATCTGATAAAGTTTTTCCACTTTCCAAAACACAATTAGTTCTACTTGAAAGCACTTTAATAACATTGTTAAAACACAAAGATTCGTTTTACTCGAAATCAACATATGTTAATTACTAACGATGTCTAAATGATACACTGTGCAATTTGTGAATTCAGCTGTCTTCTACGGTGACTTCTGGTTGAACCTTTAATGGAATACTTCCACTTTTATCTCCCGTTCCACATGTCATCTTTCTTTTTCTTCCTTATTCATTCCATTGATCGATAGCACAATTGGTAAGGCGCTGCACTTTGGTATGGGAGATTGTGAATTCGAAGTTCACAGATGGCAAAGATAGCAGTAATTACCGATATCGCAGCAAAATTGCAGAACCTACTACTCTAAAGTTAACCTAACAGTATGCACTGCACGAGATGTTCTACTTTCATTCTTTTTCTGTACTCCATCACGTACTTATTAGAAAGTTTAGATAATGAGTTACCGTATGAAGCAATTAGCAAACTAGTACAATGTGAGTACATTATTTTTAAATATTCTGGTACTAAGATATTTTCTACCTTAACACATTGTGTGCTGCTACATTTTGCATGGGAATTGTACCGGGAGCGATCGTTTTGCTCTTAAATTTAGTTATTCAGTTAAATCTCAATAAATTGAAAATTATTTAATTTTTTAACCAACTTTTCGTACTTTATATTGAAATATATAAACAAATATATAAACAAAAAATATATAGACAAATAAACAAATATATATATAAATACAAATATATATGTAATATATAAATATACAGATATATAATAACATTTTCGCAAGGATAGATAAAAATTTTATCCTTGCGAAAATTTTAAATCTAAATTGATATTTTAATCAATATTCCCATTCTATAATTCGGCATCGACTGATGTAAAAACTAGTTTTTATTTGTTTAAATTTTTCAAGAATCTATATAGTAGACAAGAACATTCGGCTTCGCTTTCCAGTAAATACCGTTAATTTTGTACCTACAAACAAATCTTGTTATTAAACTAACACGTACTTTTAGGTGTCCCGCGCTCAAGTATCTGTCGTCAGAAAATGTACCAGTACGTGTCCCGCATTCCAGTATCAATCGTCAGGAAACGTACTAGTACGTGTCCCTCATGCAATGTGTTAAGATACCGTATGATTTGAATACAGGCTTGCTCATATTACTCAAGAATAGGTTCATATGCCTTTCCGAACAAGTGGTAAGTATAGATTAATTTTCAAAGTTCGTAATTAGATATCAACAGTAAGTTGTTTTATTAGATGTTTGTGGATACTACGTAGTGCTATGTATCTTATTTTCTTTTCTCATTTTTTGGCAAATTGAGAATATTTAAATGTTTGATAACTATTAGATAAAAACTAAATTTCTTTGAAAAATGTTAAGAAATTTGGAATTTTAGGTTTTTTGGGGCAAAAAGGTAATTTCATCCAAATATACCTTAGTTAAATTATAATTTATAAATTACCTTTCTATCCGACCTTTATCAGAGAGAGGAAAACAAATTGAGGTACCGTGAAAACTTCTACCATCTCTAAAAAAAAGCAGAAATTCTACCAACACTTCTTCCATGTATCCAACTCTAAAGCATTTTACTGGCATAATTAAAATGTTTGGAAAGGATAATGTAAAGAATAAATTAACTACTCTTGTAATAGAAATAAAAATACAAAGACGTTGTAGTCTTCGATTGTGAACATGCCCCTAAATCTTCCTTCCCATTTATAACAATTACAAAAATACACTATTTTTTATCTGCTGTTATCTATAAACCCTAGAAAACAAAAGTGTAAATCACGAACAGACGGTTTTTTGGATTAAGTTCATTTAACTATACAGTAACGAGGCATTTTTATTCACAATTTCCCTCGACACTCATTGATATCCGTTTGGGACAGAATCTGAAAAATTGTTCGGTATCCCACAGGGGACACTTCATTTTCTCTTTTTTCGAGTAATGAATTTTAACCAAAATTTATGGGTCTTTTGTTAATGTAATTTCGAAAAAGAAAAATTATTGAAGCCTGTGATAAAATTTTGAAGATTTAGTTAAATAGAAGCTTGAGCAGTGTAGAAACGTTCATTTGATGGATGCATCTTGGCTTTACTCTATGGTTAAATTTTTCGTTCTATGAATTTTATGCAAAATATGCCTAATGTGAGAGTGTCGTTTTTTAATGTAATCCTAACAGAACTATTATGCTTAAGTGATCGATGAACACTCGGCAAAAGCATCAAAGAAATAGTAGTAATTTAATCCGTGTTAATATAGACTCTTCTGACAAACTAAGAATTTTAATAATTGAGACAAGATCCGGTAAAACCAAGATGAGTTAGAGTGGAAAAAATTACCTATACACTAGGCAGCAAAAGGCTAAAGAGAACAACGAAATGGGTGAATAGATTGCGTTTCAAAAACTGATTTTAGTATAAGACTAAAATGTACCGATATTTGACAGGCGCATTTTTAATATTTAATTATAATAGCACTTTTTGCAATATTATTCACGGTTTATTAATGGTGTCTAGTGCATGCAAAACAGGTTCGAACTAAATACTTTAGAAGGTAGAGAGTTAAGTCTAGATGTTTGATTTCTAATTATAAATAACTACAACCCAATCTGTGTGTTTAGATGTTCCAGGGTGTCATGCGGCCCAACGACAGCCGAAAGGTTAAGGTGCTGAACTTCGGTTTCCGAGTTCGTAGGCTCGAAACCCACTGTGGTATGATTTCTAGTAGCCGTTTGGAACCAGTTTGTTCCGGTCTCATTAGCCTTCGTTGCAAATAAGTATATCGTAGCTCTCCAAACAGAACCAGGCAATTATTTTGGCCCTCTATCTAGTTCTCCCATAATAAAATAGCCAAGAATTATCCAGGTTTGGTAGTTGCTAATTATAAAAGAACAAGTACGCCCGCATTCGAAATAATAATAAAGACACTATTAAGCTAAGGTTGTTAAGCTTTTGAATGTTTCACCTCATATATTTTGCTTATGAAACATGGGATCATCTAAAATTTAAACATATTTAACGGCGATACCGTCGTGCGTGTACATCGTGCAACTTATGGAACAAAGAATTATCCAAAATTTAAAACATATTTAATGGCAATAAGGTTTTTTCTAAATTCTCCGTCAATATTACTGAATTCTAAGAATGTATTTTGTTGCAGTCCTGTAAGACATACGAAATAATGAACTAATGTCGGCTCATGAGAAATAAAATAAATTGCATCAAAGTAAAAGGCTGAAATGAAAGGAGAAAGCCAAGAGGTGCAGTATCAAAAAACTGGGATACTGTAACGCCATTTGTCACGAGTCATGTTTAAATGTTCATTAACCCATTACCTGTGACGCTCTAACAAATACACCGATTAGGATTGCCCGACCGAAGATCAGGAAAAGGGGAAAATGATATTTCAATTCCGTGAAGCCCGAAATTTGTTCTTCTAATGTATAATATTTAATTTGTCATATTTCGAACAGATAGAGATACTTTTCAGTTAAAAGTTCGGCAGTTTCGCGTTATTTTTCGCCATTTCTCTGATATTGCAAAAGATTTAGGAAATGCAAAGGAATTTGGAGGACATGGAATTCATGACGGTTTATAGAGGTAATAATATTGTTGTATCAATTTATTCTGTTTACCCAGAAAATTATGTTATTTGATTTATTTTTCTATAATTGGAGCAAAAATCACTAGCATATCCCTTATATGCGAAAATATTGAAAATAGTAGTTATTTCCATTATTTTTTTAATTTATAAATTTTAAACATTTTGGTGATAATAAAGAACAAACTTAAAGAGAAAAAATATTATCCAGTTTAGCCATATATTTCTCAAATATATTCCACAGGCAAACGGGTAAACAGTAAGTAATGGTAAAAATTCAGTATTTAGTTTTGTAAGCGAACTCCATGACTTTATATATAAAGGAGAGGGAAAAAAAGTAATAATTACGTGCTAGTTTTAAAAATAATATGTTTTTAATTTTAAATTTTACTTTTCTTTCCATAGATTTAGAAAACAATTCATGTAGCAGGTTATGTATTTTTAGCCAGAGTGATTAATACAAATTTCGTATAAGTTGAATTTTCCCATTCACATCAATTACTTTCGACTGTACATATCCGCATCGATGAAGAAGACGGGAACGTTATAACGATAATAAACATTCATTTTTAGCAATCAATGGGAGATATTTTAGAGATTTTCTTCATTTTTTCCATCCATAATAAACCTCTATAAAATAAGAAGTATATTTTTTTCAATATGCGCGTCTGAAGAGGGATTCAGTTGTAACGAGACTAAAATGCAATGCGTGAGAAGCATTTTGAAGTCACGGAATCGACAATCTTTTCTTTTTAAATGAAAAAAAAACTTCAATTTTCTTTAAGCAGCTTTACTTGTCAGCATTTATAACCTGCTTATATTCATCCCATAGAAATATGATATAAGAGTACAACGTCGTTTCAGTTTCCAACAGAATTCATTTCGTTAAACTTCATCGTTCTTAGTCCTAACTGAGTTTCGTTTCTACTTTAAAAATAGTCTGTGACAAATAAAAGCTTTTACTGTAACATCAACAGACAGTAGAATGATGTAAGAATATGTAAAATGCTGTATACATTTAGGCAATACTTTTCTAGTAATAAAACCGATCAAAAAATTTATATAGGAATGAAAGTATAAAAATATGGTTTATAAGATGGTTAACAGATAATAAATAGCTTAATAAAACCTTATAGAAATAATGCAAGAGGTAGCACTAATCAATGACGAACTTTCTATGTGATTTAAAATATTTTTAACCTAGTAGTCGCTTAGGCTTTAAGATGTTGCTTTTCATAGTCATACCTTGTAAGTCGCAGTTTCAGTACTCAAATTAATGTGTTGTAATGATTCATTATACAGTTACTAAAAGACATCGTTTCCAAAGTTTAATTTACATTGTGACATCAATTTAGTTAAAATTTAAAATGTTGTACAAGCAAGAGTCTCTTAACACCTTGCCTGTTTAATCCATTTTAAAAAATCGAGCTAAAAATGGAATTTTTTTTAATTAATTTTCTTTATTATTATCACCAAAATGTTAGAAATAAATTATTTAAAAAAAAAATAAACGAAATAACTACTATTTTCAATATTTTCACATATATGGGAAATGTTAATGGATTACTGCAATTTTTTGTTCAAGTTATTGAAAATAAATCAAATGGCATAATTTTTAGAATGAATAGAATAAACGAATACTACAGTATTATTATCTATATCAGGGATGGGTAAATACTTTTAAGCGCGGGCCAAAATGAAATTTTCAAAATGTTTCCCGGGCCGGAGGACTATACCGCGTACGCTGTGCACACGCAAATGTTTTGGGTGAAGTTTTTTCCCTTCCCAAGAAATGTTTTTGACAAAAACACTATAAGTATCATTTTAAAGCATTTAGACAAAGAAATTTGACAGTTAATAAAAGATAATAGCATCAATAAATTGTCTTACTTAGGTGTATATGCGAATAATTTGTTCCCAGTAAAATATGTCTCATAATTTTTAAAGAAATATGATCCATTATATTAAACTAATGGCTATTAAATAAATCAGTTAATGAAAGATTTTATTTTGATATTTATTTATATATTTTAACGATACTAATTATTTTATTTTGATCATAGTTATTACATTTTTATATTTATATTACATTTTGTAAATATAATAGTAAATAGAATTATAAAAAAGACAAACATCAAACGTTAATATAGAATAGTTTAAGTTTATGCGAAACGGAAAATCTGGAATGTTCATTTGATATTATTTCTTCAAAATTTGAATCCAAATCACTTGTAGCAATCCATAATACCGAGTGTAGACTTTCGTCAGTAATTTGTGATTGATATTTATTTTTCTTGTAAATCGTTAACGAAAAAGTGCTCTTACAAATGTTGAACCAAATAAAAACTAGGTATTTTTAAATATAGTTCCAAAAATGTTTGAAATGGTCTGTATTCAAAGCAACGTAGAAAACACTCAACTCGTTTGAGTGAAAATTTTCTTTTAGTGAATTATTTAACCAAATACTATTGATTTCAATTATAGTTGACACCTCTGATCTATATCAACTGTCATGAATTCCATCACCCTCAGATTATTTTGAATTTCATAAATTCTTTACAGTATCTGAGAAATACTGACAAATTCCTTAAAACTGCCAAATTTTCCACGAAAATTGTTTTTTTGGTAAAATAGCATATTAAATATTATTTATTGGAATAACTGATTAGAAGAAGTTCTGACTTCACGGGATTGAAAAACCATGTTTAGTCTTGTCAGAACTCAGGTTGGTTATTCCAAAATTCGCGCATTAGCTTTGTTCGAACTGAGTTTGGATGTCACGGGGAAAGGGTTAATAATCACTACTATTAGAAATTATACTATAAGGAATCTTCTATTTTTAAAGTCATGCCTAGTTCTCTTTATTATTTAGGTGGATAAATCATTTGCCCGTGCTAGGAGAAACTAACGTGTTTGAAGAGATTTCTAAATTTAGAGAACGATTCTGGAAACAAATTCAGCGATTTTAACAACAAAATCTTACCTCCAAAATTTGATAAAACATTATAATTAATATTTTTCCGTATATATAACCTAAATAACTAGTGCCTAATAGAAGTTATTACCTTTCATGTTTGAATCGGTGCAAACCCTACTGCGACATAGTATAAATCCCTTTTCATAAGGAGTAAGTTATCGCATGTTTAGTGTAGAATATAATGACTTGATATTTGTGCGCCGTAAGCAGTTTTTTTTGTGATTTTTAGTTGTTTGGAAATTTGGGTTCTCCAGAACTACGAAGTTAAATAAGATTTTTAGATGAATTTAGAATTCTGATTACGTCTTGTGATGGCTGTTCATAGGAACTCGTCACAAACGTAAAAAAAATATTTCACTAGAAATGAATTGTTGCAGGCACTAAAGACAAATAAACTTCGATAAATTTTATTATGTTTTTCCCATACAGTGTTAAAACTTAGAAGATACAATAATTCTCTAAATTTTTTTATGCTGTGTATTTTATAAAACAGTGCCTATGTGTATTGAAAGGTGTTAAAATGTTTGTGATTTTTACGAATTTTATTTAAGAATAAGATCTGTGTTTACTTGAAGTCTTTTAATAATCCTATTTGAGGATGACACAGTTAAGGGATAGCAACGAGTGACAAGGATTTTTAAGAGTCAAGGTTATCCCTCTATTTAATAAATAACTTTCCTCCCTCTTTCAATCACTCCATCTCTAGGTTAATAGTACATAAAAGATCTGCGAATAAAAGAGAAACATAGCCTTTTTAAACTTTACAACAGTCAATTCGATCGTTTCAGTATGTTTTATACTCTAAGAAATGGGGTAAAGTCACAATAAATTAGTCGCTGAAATATGTATCTCAGGTTTCCATCGAAAAAGAAATATGGACCTAACAATTTTCAAAAATTGGGGATAGAAAAAAATCCTCCGTATATTGTCTTTGACACTTTTAGATCTCGCATTGAAAGTGAAAAATGCCGACAGTCTGAAATAAAATACGCCATTTTGTCCGTCGTATTTATTATAGTTTTTTGAGCAATAATTCCGGTAAATATTTTTTATAAAGGAGTACGTTTTCTTTGTCCCGATATCGAAGTACTCCTTTTCTTTTCCTGCCTTACATCCCACAAAAAGGTTGTAAGCTCTCTGAAAATTATCAGATCTGGTTTTATTTACTGGGATAAGCGAGAAACAGAAATATAGTCTTCTTAAAATAAATAGATCTTCCTCCTTTTTTATATATTTTTTAATATTTTATGCCCTCTTTTTCAATTTTAAATTAGTACAGTTTGAATATGCTCTCAGTCCTTGGGAGTTTATATTTTTGCATAAATATAAAATCAGAAATCGTTGATATAAGTGAATAAAAATCTTATAAAGGACAGTAATTGCTGAGTATCACAGAGGATTGAAATCTATAATCATTCATAAGATGAAGTGGCTTTCAAGAGGATCAGTAGTTCTTAACATGTTCTACACAACCGACTCTTTTACAAAAGTAATATTCGAAAACATCTATTGCCATTATGGTAAAAAAAAAAAATTATTACACGTACTAATGTAAAACGTCTTATTCATTACTTCAGAATTTAATAATTTGGATATATCACTAGAATATAAAAAGGAAATGCATAAAAGTTATTCATACATGCATTAATGTTTATAAATATAAACATTTATACATACATACATATATATATATATATATATATATATATATATATATATATATATATATATATATATATATATATATATATATATACACTCAAGAGCCAAAGCATTATGACCACCCCTACATTTTGCACTGAACGCGCTTGGATGACTTGGAAGGCATGTGATCAAGTGGAAATGGTATTTAACTGCTGCTGGAGAGTCTGAAGAATCATTCTTTCTCTTAATTCTGTGTGTTATGGGAAAAGCTTCATATCTAAGCGATTTTGATAGAGGGCAGATTTAAATGGCTCGACTTGGGAACAAGTATTTCCGAAACTTCACTACTCGTAGAATGTTCGCATTCTACAGTTGTTAGTACTTATGCAAAGTGGATGAATGACGGTGAAACCAGCAGTAGAAGGCATGGTGTTGGACGTCCTCGCATGGTGCAGCAAAACCCGAGCAAGGCAGCGTCTCAGCTGACAACCCAATACAATGTCGGGCCAAGTAGAACAGTATCGGAACACACTTTTCAGCTGACACTGTTGAATATGGGGTTGCGGAGCAAACATCCCTCTCGTGCACCTTTGCTGACCAAGCATCATCGCCAACTGCGCCTAAGCGGAGCCCGGGAACATCGCAACTGGTCCTTGGATTAGTGGGAGACAGTTGTCTGGCCAGATGAATCACGGTTTGTCATTCATCACGGTGATGGCCGTGTGAGGATATGCCGTCTTCCAGCGAACAGTTGCTCCCTCAATGTACAATAGGTCAAACACAGGCTTATGGTGTCGGTATTATGCTTTGGGAGACTTTCTCTTGGGAGTCTCTGGGAGACGTGGTTGTGGTAGAACAGACCATGAATGCTACTGGGTGTCTGAACTTCAATGCGGACCAGTTGTACTCTTACATGGCCTCTGTTACAACGCCCCATGTCAAAAGGCTAAAATTGTGTGCGAGTGGTTCCAGGAACATGATGCTGAATTCTATAATTCTATTTAATGTCCTGGCCGCGTAACTAACCGGATCTCGATCCGATAGGACACACATGGGAATGTCATAGGACGGCAGTCTAAAGACCACCAATTTTCAATATCACGGATTTGCGTAACCATTGCTTAAATATCTGGTACAATATGCCTTCGGCCATCTAACAAGGACTTGTGGAATCCATGTCAAGATTTGTTGAGTCGGTAATGCGCTACAAAGGTGGGATAACTTGTTATTGACAGGAGGTTATAATGTCATATATATATATATATATATATATATATATATATATATATATGTGTGTGTGTGTGTGTGTGTGTGTGTGTGTAATCGGCCGGGGGGACCAACCAGCCCCGAACTTCACTTCAATACTTCTTTTGAAATTGCCCTTATTATTTTCCTCAGCCCGAGCATGCAGGGCTGCCAAATGTGCAGCTAACCGTCTGTTCGAAATAAAAACGCACCAGTCGTCGTGGCCGAACATAACTTTTATTTCATCCGATCAAAATAGCACAGAATCCAGAGGTGTCTGAACCGGACGGTGTCAGAAATTTCTCTCTCTATCGCCAACCTTCTGCGAGAGACGACCAAAACCAGTGTGTGTTTTATTGTCGTTTGAAACAATGCTGAGTAAACTGTTAATTGCTTATAGAAAGTAACCTTTGACTAGAGCCATCTGCCAAAGTGTTGCGTTTCAGATGAGCATTATTGCTGATCGTTACAGATTTTCCTGATAGAGTTATTGCTTCCTAATTAAAAATGCCAGCTATATCATTTTCTGTTTTGGGAATCAAAGAAAGAATTTCGGAATGAAAACTTCCTCTTTCAAATTGCATGGCTGGGAAAACATGATTAATATAGAGAGAAGAAATTAAGATTTAGAATAATTAATGGGGAAGAGGGATAATTTTGGATAGAATTTAGGGCTTAGATATTGATATTCTTACACACACACACACACACACACACACACATATATATATATATATATATATATATATATATATATATATATATATATATATATATATATATATATATACATACATTCATTTGTGTGTATATACACTGAATATGCATTACATTATGTCCACCCTATTAATAACATACAGGACTAGCTTTATCCCTCAAAACCGCCAGCAACCAGCCTGCTATTAACTCCACAAAGTGCTGATAGGTATTCGGAGGTAACTGGTACCAAGTGTTCACCGACTGACCCAACATTTCTTGCACATTGCGAAGGGTTAGCATAGCAGCACAAATTTGGATTTCTTGGATGGACCATAAATGTTTCTATTGAATTAATTGCATGTAAATGTAGAGGCCAAGACATGGCTTGAAAATCCATGGAATTTTCTTAGAACCTTTCCTAACGATTCGACTCTCATGACATGAAGCATTATTCTATTGGTAAACACGATTCCTCGCTGGAAATACTCTTGTCATGAATGAGTGAACCTGTTCTGAAACGATGTCCTAGTAGCGCACAAACGTCAGGGTGATTATGGCTCCTAATTATGATCCATGAAAATATTGCCCACACCGTAAAATGCCCGCCATCGGCTTCTCTCCGTCTAACTGTGCATCCGCAAGCTAGGATGTCCTTTGGAAATCATCGTATTCGCCCGTTGTAGCGCTACTGACACGGCGAACAATGTGTAGCAATGTCTGCTAGAATCAATGTACCTTGGACAGTCGCTGGCCGACGACTATTATTTTACCAAACATGCTTCCCATTATATATATGCTCACAACAACTGCACTTGAACAGCCCACTAAACGCGCCATTTGTAACATTGATGTTCTCAGTCACCGAGTCGTAATGCCTTTATCGAAGTCTGATAAGTCAGCTCCTTTTCCCATCATGTGGCGAATCGCCTATGTTTCGAAAGACAATGCATAGCCGCTTTATAGGATACTCCAATATTAGCCCCGCACGCTCAGTGGTTTTATTCCTCTATTGTTATAAATAGATGAGTCTATTGTTATAAATAGAGGGTGGTCCTGATGTAATAGCTCTTCAGTGTATATATATATATATATGTATGTATGTATATATATATATATATATATATATATATATATATATATATATATATATATATATATATATATATATATATATATATATATATATATATGTATGTATATATATATATATGTATGTATGTATGTATGTATGTATGTATGTATGTATGTGTGTGTGCGTTTGTGTGTGTATAATCCAGAAATTCTAAAAAGGTCGGTTTCTTTTGATTATTGACCCTATTCTCTTTTCTTCTCCGAGATACTGGGCTAGGAGAAGCCCATGTAGTTAGACTAATGAATAATGTTGCAGTCGGGCCATACTGAATAAAAGCACGATTGAGAACAACTTAAATATTCTATTGGAGAACTGCTACAAAGAGCCGGCAATCACCGGCTTGCCAGTCACTGGCAGATAAATGATTCATACTAAAACTATTTTGCTTAAATAGAGGTGCACCTGAAAGAGATAGAGATAAAATTTTCCCAAAGGACAAGTCAGTGATTTTAACTATAGGATGAGGGAAAATTGAGCCAAACTTTACCTGCGACAGCTGGAAAATGTGTAGAATAGACAGAAAAATTATATAGCACAGAAAGCTTATGGGAAGAACTTTAAGTCTTCCCATGAATATGAATATTTTAATGAAAAACGATAATACCTCAAGAAATTATTTTACCCTATCTCATCTCATAACAGAAATCTTGAAATCGCTTCAAAATTAAATATTTGTAACTACTTAAAACTATCTTCTTTCATTCTCAATACATTTTCATGAAACCTTAATAGGCGGTCTGCAATATCTTTAAGTAATGTGTAAATAAGTATAGTTTAATATATTCAATATTGTAAGAGGAAACAACTGTTTTGAATCCGAAACCTAAGTCTACAGAAACTGTTTCGTTTGAATTCATTTTTTCATTAATTTTCAAGGCATACTTGTTCTTATTATTATCTAGATATAATAGATAATAATATGTCTTAATATAATACGGAACAGTGGTTCCCTACTTTTCGTGTCTACCACCGGCATTAAAAGCAAAAGAAAAAATAGTTGAATTCTTTCATAATAAGTTATACCAAAAATTAAAAAATTATTCCATTTTATATATTTATCTAATTTTTCTGCCTAGAAAAATATCACTAAGTAGATAGTATAAATGACTTAAAAGAGCCACACAAATGTTAAAAAAAGTTTTTTAAATCATAAAGTTGTTAAGTCAAACTATTTGAACAGTTTATAAAATTTTCTAATTCATACTGAAATTGAACAAAAAATATGGGTACTTAAAAGCAATGAAAATGCAATAAAAAGCTTAAGTTATAAGTATTAAAATTTTTAAAACAGGTCACAAAAATTTTATAAACAATTCCAGTTGCCCTAAATTTGCCATACTTGGCGATGATAAATATAGATAAAGAACCAAATTCTGGGGGCAACCTAGACTTCAGTGAAGCCGATAATATGATATGATAAGTGAATATATAATAACATATGTGAATTATAAATGCATTTTTTCCTATATCGTATAAACAAGAGGAGTTAAAATTAATCTCAAATTTTCCTTACAACATATTTTCTTTAATTATTAGAGTTATTAATTTTCCCTCATTCCTATCATAGCATGTTATTCATATAGTTTTTTTTTAAATTTTATAATAAATTAAAATGTCTTCGAGATTTTAATTAGAAGAAAAATTCTCTTCATTGTCTTTTCCATTCATACGTTTCGCTCTCCACGATGAAAAGTCGCAAAAATTCTTGTTTATTTCTAACCGTACTCGTTATTAGGGGAAAAAAGTTACATTTTCCTACTTTCCATTTCTTTTTTTTATAAAAATAATTAAAAATGCTGGAAAAGTTTTTGTTGAGATTCCGAGCATAAACTAACGTAACAGAATGCGCCGTTGTTAGAACTCTATGACCCTTAATAACTTTGCTTTTCAGTTTATGTTAAGGAATGGAATATGTAGATTAAAGATTGAAATAAAAAGAGGTTTTATGCAGTTCCAATGCCTGGTTTCTTCTTAAAAGTAACTGCCTTGTGGGATGGTTGGCAACAAATTTACAGAAACTAAAGTGGATACGAGATAGAAAATTTGAAAAGATTAGGCATATTGTATTACTATTCAATTCACATATATATATATATATATATATATATATATATATATATATATATATATATATATATATATATATATATATATATATATATATATATATATATATATATATATTCATATAAATTTAAAAATAAGTATTTGTTCAACATGATACTAATCAATTTTTATCCAGCATGTGTTGATTTAGCAACTTCCGAAAATGAAGAAGTTGGTTTTTAAACGTTGATTTTGATTAGAATTATGTTTTTCTAACCAAAGTTTTTTCTTGATTTAGTATAAGTTTTCTAAACTGTATATTAGAGTCATCACACAGCTCAGCATTACCAAAAAAATAACTTACACACAACATATATATGTTTGTAACAAGCAGGAATTTAATCTTCCCGTTTACGAAAAAACAGTCCCTATTGTTTGAAGTGTTCGGTTAAACTGGATAAAGAGCGAATCTACATAATTTGTTACCGTGGATCCATAACAATCTACGGGGTTTACTCTGTACGTTGCGAGTCGGTTCGAACGATCGTTGTGACATAACTTTGACGTCAACTTGCGAACATTCTGTGAGCAAACGATGAAGCGGATGTCAAATTGACGTTACAACAAATGTTTGAACCAACTCGCAAAATCCAGAAGTAAGCCCCCTAGAAGAAGAACTGTTGAAGTTTATTAAGACTAAACATGAACATCTTTATAAGACAAAAGCTTTTCATCGAATGTTCACAGAAATTCGCTTCTATTACATATTCCGCCCAACAGCGAGTAAACCCTCGGATTTTTCCCATGAGCAGAATACCTTAGGGAAACCAGTCAAAAATGAACATTGTCATGTCAGTCAGTCATAAACATGTCAGTCATAAATGAACATTGATAATTCAAAGCAGATCAAAAATGTAGCCAGTGGTCAATAAATCCAGAAAATTTAGGCATTTATTCCAGATTCCTAGATTTAGGGTGGTTCTCACCAAAGTCGTTTAACGGCCGGCTTACTGTCATTCCCTAATGTCGCCAACCAATAATGGGGTGCAATTCTCTATTTAAACAAAGATTAATCGCTGTTGCAGTCCAGAGATTTTGATGAGACCGGCCCTTAGGAATGGTTTCA
>CM063505.1:180962640-180975140 GCA_032207245.1 Pardosa pseudoannulata | reverse complement strand
ATGCAAATTGTTAAAAATAAATCAAGCTTATTATTAAAAACAAATATACATATGTATTATAAATGTATAAAGAACACATTATTTTTATCTAATTCAACAGTTTAACGATGGCCATTTTAGCATAAATGAATTGGAAGCTTTTAAAAGCACATCAAATATTGGGATAGCAGATAATTGGAATAACACATAATATAATGTATATCTACTTAGTTTAAAAATAAATTTAATTAACTTTCAGAAAGAAATTTGAATACTGAATTAAATAAACTTATAAAGCTTATCTAAAAAATATTAAAAAAAATTTTTGAGGAGATTTTGAGAGTAAAAACTCATGTTTTTCTTTACTTTACCTAAATTATCTTAATATATGCTTTTATTTATTAAAAAGTTAATAAATTTT
This sequence comes from Pardosa pseudoannulata, assembly GCA_032207245.1. Classification (NCBI taxonomy): domain Eukaryota; kingdom Metazoa; phylum Arthropoda; class Arachnida; order Araneae; family Lycosidae; genus Pardosa; species Pardosa pseudoannulata. The sequence continues at coordinate 180,974,740 of CM063505.1, read as the reverse complement.
TCAATTAATAAAGTCCAACAAAATATATGTACTAATTTATTATTAAACTAAGATTTTTTTTTACTTCCCTTTTGCAGATAGACATAAGTAAGAATTAAAACATTAAACCAAATGATAAACATTTTAACTTCTCAAATTATTCTATTTTAGCTAACTATTTGTTTTTATTTGAATTTTATGCTTGTAACATTTTTTTTTCTCATTTGATAGCCCTTTCCTATCTTTTACTTCAATTATTTGTGATTTTTCTTGTTTCTTCTGCTTTTAAAGATCAGTAAAATACAAAGAGTCATACAGCACTTTAATATTTAGAATAATTTTTAAATATTCTACTAGAAAAATTCAACAATATATTATACAACATCATAAACTTGTTTTAAAGTGGCTACACTTCCTTCTCATTTCTTTATGCATTCTTCATCATTATAAAAACTCGTTACAAATTTGTGGTACCTTGTGTAGTACAATTAGAAGCATTTGGGAAAAAAATGAAGCTCCTGTAATGCATTCAACTTTGACATCTACCCAATACTGACCTAATTTGTTGTTTCCTTAATTGTAAATTTCCTTTTTGCAATACCAAGTACACTGGTAAACATTATTTTAGTCTATCAATTTTATCTGCATCATCATAACAAATCATCATAAACCATCTGTTTTTCAACAAGAATCTCAAAGCATAAAAGTAAATATTTAAAAATTAATGCTTTATCAACAATAAAAAAAGGTCTATAATGGAAATTCCCTTAGTTGATTTAAATTTGAATAGTGATCTTTAACATAGTTCCTGTACTAATTTTATGAAAAAATGATTTACAATAAATTTAAGTAATATAATTATAGTAACTCAAGCATAAAAAATATTAGATTTTCCAGATGAGTTTTTTTAATGTAATTGTTCTAATTAATGAATATACATTTTAAAACTGAAAATTAATTTGAATATTAAAATACCATTTATATTTGCTTGAAAATAAATTTCTCTCTTTAAAGGTAATGTGATATCTAAAATATGATATTATTCGTCATAAGTTTTTGACAGTTCAAACCAGTTTTTGATGTTCTGTCATGCCAAAAACCCAAAACTGCAACTGCATACTGTTTGAATACAGATCATATCTTTCTGTTTTTAACAAAAAAAAACATATTTTTACTACTGCAAAAAAGTATAAATATTTTACTAAAATTCTTTATTGAATACAAAATATTTTAACAATTTTTACACCAGCCTTTAACAATGCCTTCAATTTCTTGGTTCGTCAGATGCTTCCATAACACATTTCACCTACCTGCACCTAAAATATAATAAATAATTTTCTTTTTTTAGAAAATATTGCTAGGTTTACCTTAATATTGTTTATATTTTATAAGAATGGTTCATATTTATATTAAATATATGCTTTACATGCACATATTTAATATAAATAAAATATTGCACTCACACAATACCCAAAATATCCACACATATCCCACAATACCCATATATGCACACACACAATGACCATGTGCCTATATCTATCTATGTATCTATCTATCTATCTATCTATCTATCTATCTATCTATCTATCTATCTATATATATATATATATATATATATATATATATATATATATATATATATATATATATATATAGAGAGAGAGAGAGAGAGAGAGAGAGAGAAATAACCAAAACCATGTGCCTATAAACACACACACACATACATATACACACACAATTATATATAAATCTTTAAAAAAGTACCAAACTTTTGGTTGGTAAAGTACATTTGTACCTTCAAATCATTTCTCTTGGTATATACATATAACAGTGGTATGACTATTCCTAGATATACTTCTACAAGTAATTAATTTATTATTAATAATTATTATACAGAAATACAAGTGCTAAATAAATAAAAACTATAATTTAATTGATACAATTTTAGATTTTAATAAAACTAAAACATTTTCTTTTGCCCTCAACCAGCTAAATTTTGCTGCCAATTCATTTGACATTTTTGATAACATAATTGTCATACCAAGTCACTGAGGCTTATGCCACTGGTCTGAGAAAGTACTTAATAATAAAAACAATTTATATGTAGAATATAAATATGAATTCAGACAACATACAACCTAAATAGTGCTGAAAATATGAGAAAAATCAAAGCAAACAAATTATGAAATAATTCATTGATACAAATGGAAACATTATAATTAAAAGTAAATTAAAATGTAAATTATACAACAAACACTTGCTACTAACAATAATGAAAGAGATAGCTATGACCCTGTATATGTAAGTGGTAGTGTGTAAATATATTATTTGCTGCTATGCCCACAATTTAAACCCAATATTTAAGATTATTCAGTTTTCAACAGGTAATGATAGGAATTTTATCGGATTCCTTACAAATAAAATATATTTTTTTCTTAAATGAAAAATTCTCTTAATTAGAATACGTTATTCATTTTATCCATATCTGTAACATTAATAGGTTTAAAAAACGTTTTTCTCCCCCCCCCCAACCTAGAGGTTTCACATAGCGTCTAACTTTTTAATTACCTAAAACGTTTTAGTTTTCTCGAAACTTTAGTAGACAAAAAGAAAAGCGAAACAATTATAATCTAGCACACCTAGAATGCAGCATACACTTTTTTTGTATTTTTTTCCATTATTTGCACTGTAAGTTATCCGAAAACCTGCAAAGTTTTTAGTTGAAGGCATTTCGCTGTTTGCCTCCATTTCAGAATTTACTGTAATTACTCCGATGCGAAATAGGAAAAAAAATATTTTGAAAAAAATCTTCACTACTACATATTAAAAGCCCTCATTAAAACTTTTAAAAAAAGAAAGAGAGGAAACATTAAGCTAATTGGTCAGTGCTACGTCTAATTAATTATGCAAATCCCCAGACTCGTTAACACGTTGCTTTATCATCAAGGTGTGCTGAAATATTAAACAAGGCAGTAAAAGGCGGGGCTCAAAGTTACCTAGTTTCTCTCTCTCTCTCTCTCTCTCTCTCTCTCTCTCTCTCTCTCTCTATATATATATATATATATATATATATATATATATATATATATATATATGTGTGTGTGTGTGTGTGTGTGTGTGTGTGTGTGTGTATGTGTGCACCAATACATATATGTGTGTGTGTGTGTTACATCTTATTTATTATACTTAAAATATCTAAAATTCTCCTCTTCACCTTTTATCATTCTTCCATACCATTGTTTCCCCGCCGTATAATGTTGGGTTTAAAGGAATTAATTATAATAAACTAATATAACAATATTATATATATCCATTGTCCTGAATTTCATGTCACTCAGATTCCTTTTAATTTCATAAATCCTTTACAGTATCCTAGAAATAGCGGCAAGTGGCACGCAACAGCTCGAGTGATAGTATCTCTATCTATTATGAAAATGTTAAATTGAATATTATGGATTGGAAAAACCTATTTCGGGCTTCACGGATTAAAAAAAACCGCTTTTTTGCACGAAATGAGTTGGAGCGTCACAAGCAAGAGGTTGAATAACAAAAAGTGATAAAAACTTTGCCGGAAATCTTTACACATAAATTAATTTCCTAAAAGAAAAATGGTACACCGGGAACGAGCTTGCGGATGATTCGGGAAAAAATGCTTTTGCATTAATACTTATCAAAATTCCCCTTTCAGACTTAAAATGTGCAGCTAAAAGCTAGTTTCATATTATGAGGTACATTTAGTGGGATATAAATGTCATCAATAGATTTAACGGCATTACAGCTGACATTCACTTTTTCTCGGATCATGTTAGCCGTAAACAGGATGTTTAACTTACTCGTTTGCATATAGGGCACACTTGTCTCCACTCAAACTTACCTTCTTTTAAATGAACCCAAACCGGGTAACTTTTTTGAGAAATATCACTATCAATTTTACTTAAATTTTCCTTTAGTAGATGCTCATGGTCTGTTTAGCTGTCTTATAGACCGGCTGCTTCTTTTTTTGCACACGATACCCTGACATTCGGAAATTCCCTGAACCCTGACTTCCCGGACCTTTACGTTAATCCCTGATTCCTTTTAGTTTCTCCCTTCAATATTTTACTGGCATGTTTTGGGTCAATTTATTTCTTTTTTTCAGTCGATATATACCTTGTCTCCTAACTGGCTTTTCGTTTCAAACAATTAATTTTTATATATTGTAAATTAAGGATTTTAGATTTTACCTTCTAATGTTTCGTAATTTTATCCTTTACTTACCTTTCTTTTGGACTTGAGCTTGTACACAATTTTTTTACATATTTTTCAATGGTTTATGTTTTTTTTTAACCTCTGTTGATTTTAGTACATGCTGTGTTCGTTATATAGCACTTTTATTTGTTAATAGTTCGTCGTATATAACCTGAAATAACCCCTGTATCTGGTTTCATGGAATTTAGTTCTTTTCGCTTATGATATAAAAAAGACCTTGCTTCGTTATACTTCAATTATTTTTGAACAAAAAATACTCTTACTTAGAACGTTGTTCGTTTCAACATTTTTTGTAATAGATATGGAATTAGAGACGCATTTGTACCATCCTACTACACTGTCTACCAATAAGTATTTGGACACATATGCAAATGGCGATATCTGATGTCCTGAGGTACATCATATCCTCCGCCGGTATACATCGTGTAGGAAATAACATCGGCATTAGTCGCATGCAAGATGCCGCGCAGTTCGGAGCTCTCTGATTTCGAGAAAGGTATAATTATCCGATATCACAAATGTGGCCTATCCATAAGGAACAGATCTAGCGATCTCAAGTACCCAAATACGACAGTGGTCTATGTGATTAAGAAGTGAAAGTTGAGAGGTGATTGTCAGAATGTGCCCCGAGTCGATAAGTGCTGTCCAGTGAAATTCGAAAGAACCGTACCCAACCGAAGGCCCTCATCCGCGAGGAGTTTCAACAGGCATCTAGGAGTATAGTTTCAATGAATACCATCCGCAAGGAAGCACATCTGCTTGGTTTTCATGGTCGTGCTTCTGTCCATAAACCTTTGATCATAAAGTCCGACCGCGCTGCTCGGTTAATGTGGTGCAAATCACATCGAAATTGGACTGTAGATCGGTAGAAACGGGTTCTTTGGAGCGACGAATCAAGGTCCACCCTTTACTGTTCGGATGACAGAGTCAGGGTCTGGCATCTGCCTGGAGAACATCTCCTGCCAGTATGCATTGTGCCAACAGTCAAGTTCGGCGGAGGTGGAATTATGGTCTGGGGATGTTTCTCCTGGTATACACTGGGACAATTGGTCCCCATTCACGGTAAACTCAACTCCGATGCCTACTGCACTATTTTGGATGACAATGTGCTTCCTATAGTTGGTAGTAGGTAAATCAATAGTTGGTAGATCATCCACGTGACAACTGACATTGTCATCCTGAAAGTAACAGGGATCCAACCCGTAAAACGTTGTGGCAGTTTTACGGGTTGGATCCCTGTTACTTTCAGGATGACAATGCCAGTTGTCACGTGGAGGCTCTACCAACTACTGATTTTGAATAAATTTTGTTTTCTTTTCTATCACAGGTGTCCAAATACTTATTAGTAGACAGTGTATAAACGCATATATAAACGCAATTGTGCCATCCTACATGTTATAAAAAGCGTTTATCATTTAACTCATCAAAGTATTTTACTGTTTGGCAAAGCTATCGTAACTAAAGGAAAAACAAAACATTTATCTCTCACTCACAAAATGCGGTGCACACATTTTTTTCCTTTTTTTCATTACTGGTAGTTAAAGGTAGCAGAAAATTTCTTCGAAAACCTAAAAAGTTTTTAATGTAGGCCTATTACTATTTGTCACCATTTTTGTGCTAACTGTAATTATTTCGATGAAAAAAAATTAAAAACATTTTCTTCCCTAGTGCATATTAAAAACACTCATTAAAACTTTTAAAAAAGCGAAAAAAACATTAGGCTAATTGGTTCTAGCTACGTCAAATTAATTATTCAAATTCCCTTACTCGTTAACACGTTGCTTTATCTTCTAGGCTTACTGAAATAGTAAACAAGGCAGAAAAAGGCGGGTCTCAAGTTTATCAAACTTTTATTATTATTTTTTCTTTAAATGCACATAATTTAATAAAAACCGGCATAGTGGATTTAGAGTGGCAAAAATTAAGACTAAGTAATCCGTGGAATTCCGGCAGTTTTCTAAATTTTTAATTTTTTTATTTTATTTCTACTCATTAAATAATATAATAAACTTGTTAAAAGGTTATATTTTAGACTAGCAAGTGTGTCCGTGCTTCGCTGCGGTGAACTTAATATATTATTTTTAAACAAAATATTTTTTTTCTTGAATAACTCTCTAAATTCGTCACAGTTCAGTTCGAGTCATTATCATATTTATATGTTTCTGTCATAAGCGTATTATAAGATTATTCAGTTTTCTAAATCGAATTTGTGTCTTATATTAAATTTGCTCAAAATCTTTTTATAGTAACATATAAGTTTAACCCTAAATTACATTACTGTATTACTACTGTACGTTGATTAGCAACTTTTATAGATATTCTCATATTAGAATAGGAAGAATAGGATTTGACAACAACAGTGCTAACTTTGGTGGTTTAAATAACTGTTGTCCAAAAGAAAATTTATGACAAACCGCATGATTTTGTATGAAACAGAAACACACATTCATATTGACAACCATATGAATATAAAGATAACTATATAAAATGATAGGTTTTATTTGTCCTTGAGTGTCACTGTAATTTGTACTTTTTGTTGTTCGAATATTTTTGATAAAAATTCCATTCTAACGGAAAAACTAACCAAGAATTAAATTTAAAATTAGTTCTGATATACAAATGCTATAATTTGGGTCATATAGAATTTTAATAGCTATATATATAAATTTCCAGGTCAAATCGAATTGATACAACGCAGACGAAGTTTAAATAATATAAAATAAGAAATGAATAAATGAAATATTTAAATGAATGATGTCATAATGATAAAAAAATATCGTTTTCGCCTATTTATTATGAAATAAATTGAAAATTTTAATCTCCTGCTTTTATCCGAGGAAAATTGCGCTTAAAACAATTGCATGGGTTAACGTCACATTGCTAGAAATATTGTTTCTCACACTTAGTTATGATGCGATAAATTAAAATGTTAATCGTTTGCTTTTAACCGGGGAAAATAATGCTTGGAATATGACATGAAATGCTTGAAAAAATGAGAAAGAATGACTTTCGAACGTTAAAAATTTTCAAAACCCTTCTTAGGGATATACCTAATAATTTCCCAAATTTTCACGGCGATTGCATGTATGGATTTTGAGTCTATTGAGTACAGACAGACAGACACATATTAATTTATATATATATATATATATATATATATATATATATATATATATATATATATATATATATATATATATATATATATATAATATATATATATATATATATATATATATATATATATATATATATATATATATATATATATATATATATATATATATATATATATGTATATATATATATATATATATATATATATATATATATATATATATATATATATATATATATATATATATATATATATATATATATATATATATATATATATATATATATATATATATATATATAAACTAGCATATAGCCCGTCATATGACGTGATCAGTATAAAACTTTAGTGATTGTATATTAGTTGCCAACTTTAATTTATCTTCTCATATTATATGATAGGATGGAGAGCAGAGGTATTAATATTGACAGCGATTTTTTGGTGGTATATATGAATGATGTTCAAAATTTGGTAAATCGATTGCAAACCGTGCGGGTATGTATAAAAAACAAACACACATACGAACAAACTTCTTAATTTCCAAAGATATATAACTTAAGCGCTAGATACTTATTCGTCCATGAAATAGACTCCTAGATTTTTATAAAAAGAATTTGTTGTTAATACAGGTAATAAAATTTTCATTCCCAAAAACATAATCGATGATTAAATTTAAAATTATCACATAATTACATAATCTATTATTTAAGCGAAATATAAAAGAAAATTATTTACGTAATATCTAAATAGAATGATAAAACTTATGAAAATAATGCAGACGATATTTCAATAATTTAAAATAAGAAATGATTAAATGAGGTGGTTAAAGGAATAATGTCATAATGCTAGGAAAAATGTTACTGTTACCTTTTATTATGTGATAATTTGATAAATTTAATCACCTGCTCTGAAAATGGGGCTTGATATAATGACATCAAATGCTTGAATGGAGGGGGAGGGGGGATTTCGAACGTTTTAAAGACGACTCTTTGAATTTTGGTAGTCCTAACTGATCAAGAATCCAATATGGATGCCCCTATCATTTCCAGATCCAACCGCTTCATAAATCCGAGGACAAACGGACAGATAACTTAGGCTATTATTATATAAGGCATAAGGTGAAAGGACTCACCCCGGAAGAACGTGGCTGACTACACGTGTACATTAAAAAACTTAAATTATTACGAAGGAGATTTTTTAAATATTCACTACTCTCTCACTCTGTATGAACGAGTTAGAGATAGATATTCTTTTCTTTTTACATTTTCATTAAAAAAAAGTGTTTGCGAGATAAATTCTTTGAACCCGTCTCTCAAAGCCTTCTCTATGATAAGTGCTAATTCTCTATCCACTGGCCACATTTTCCAGCTGTCTCAATAAAATGGTTTCACTATTTCGATAAGTTCTTTTTGGGATTGTTAACAACGCTTAGTAATCTGCTCTTCCACGGGAATATCTCTCGCTGCGGAGCGAACTTTTTGATAGAAAAGTGTTTTACCATTCAATTCAGATCTCTCGTCTTGGAAAAACGTATAATTTATATAAAACTATATAAAAAGTTTTATATAAATTAAAGCTAATATATATATATATATATATATATATATATATATATATATATATATATATATATATGACATTGCTGAAATGTAAACACATAATTTAAGAAAGAAAAATAATCAGATTTCATATGTTTTTCTGGTGTTATAAAGGTAAGTTTTTTTAGTTTTAAGCCTTAATTTTACTCAAGAAGAAAATTGAAGAAGTCAGAAGTTAACAATAGTTTTTAAAAATGTATTATTTAACCTTTTAGGGCAACGTCACCGAGACCACAAGATCTGCCAAATGTTGTTGGCCTGCTTTAAATGCTACAAATAATTATTTTACTTTTGCTTTTTGAATCGGGGTACTTTTTTATTGATATGACGTATTAACTGTGTAAAATAATTTATTTGCGTAATTGAATAAGATTAAACGCTTAAAATATTTTCACACATGATCAGAATAATTTATTTTTTTTAACCTGCGAAGGCACACACTAAAATCAGTTACAAGAGAACGTGCACAGGTCTAGTAGACCCATTTTAACTTTTCCCTCACAAATACAAAGAATATTGCTTTTTATTATGAACAGAATTTTTTTATCACCAACACACTCTATTAAAAGTCTAAAATATATTTCGGATTATTTCAAATACAAACTTTTAAAGATATTTTGTACTGTAGCTGTATTTTATTAGCGTTCTGGGAGAGTAAACGACGCACACAATTTAAAATTTAAATCACATCTTTATATTTCATTTTCATATTTCATCTTTTGAATCAAATAACGACGTATTTTTAACAAAAAATCTAATAATACATTAAACACTAAATAAAAATGCCAAACTCTATGAGCATGCACTATGTCTGTGGTACCCGAATAAATTAAAAGTATATATTTCTGAGAAAAATATATAGAGAAAATTTATATTATTTATGTCTAAAGGCCTATAAGATAACTGCTGAAAATTTGAGAATTTTATTTTTATTGGGTTATTTTGTATGGGATGTTTTTATAACGCATCCTCGCTAGTTGGTATGATTGTTATATTGAATAATAGTTTGTTGCACAGAAATTAAACATCTAATAACTAAGCATATAATTAATTGCTTGAGGATAAATATAAAATTAACATTAAATTTATGTGGAAACGTACCTGAATTTTTAATAAAATCCCATTTTGATTTAAGCAGAGCGAGTGTTTTAAAACAATAATAATATCACACGAATAATGTTTTGTAAATTCTTTGAAAAAAGAAATGTTTAAGACACATTCCTCTTATAATTACAATAATAATAAACACGCTGCATTAGATAGTAAATCTCGTAACAAATTTAATGAAGAGATAAAGTAATTACTCTTACTGCTGCAAAAATTTTAATATCCTGTTTCTCTCTTATTAAAAGGGAAAATAAATATTTAATCCCTTTTTTAATAAAGCTTTTAATTTTTAATAACTCGTCCTCGAGAACAGATTTACAATAAATTCCTAATCATAAATAATTAAATAAGAGTAATATAGTTAAAATAGTTTCTGCATAGGGTGGTGTTTTTCAATTTAAAACTATGAATAAATTTTAATTTGATATTTTAATTGACTATCACACTCCGTTAGTTCAGCTCTCTATAAAAATATAACGATTCCTTTGCATTGTAATAATTAAAACAATTTCTTTGTTAATGTTAGAATAAATAATTATTATATAAGAACATTCTCTTTTCTCTCTCTCCATTTCTGAACTGCATATATGTAATGATATTTTAATAAAACTAACCATTTAATTATAGTTGTAGTCTAAAATAAATTTTTGTTGATTCTATCCCTAAAATTGCAACCTTTGACGATATCTATTCATTCCAGTTTAAATTGTAGTAACCTTTGGTGATTCCAATATCACACAATTAATTTCTGCTTAGCTCATCTAAGGGTATTTAACTCCTTTGTGTTGCTTAATATCATTTCCAAGTTTCTCCACGTGATAAATTTTAACACTCTGATTGGCTGCTTGACTTGCGCCCTCACTTTGCTATATAACCGAATGTAAGACGAGCGTCATGGGTTTATTGTCTTGATAAAATCAACATTTTTATTTGCAAATTTTGCTGATTTACTTCATATCCTAATGGAGGTAATATAGTCGGCATGGATAACATTTCTAGTTTGTAGTAGGTAAAAACAGTAAATACATGTATCTATTTATAACAGTGATATATTACCACGAAGATTCGAATGAACACACTGTTTAACCTAACATACGAATTTATTGAAGCTAAGTAACAACTCGAAACTTAACAAGATCGAGAAGTTGTCTACAACTAGTGTATATCAGCTTTTATACCAGAACAGAATATCCGAGAAATAACTAGTTTACATATTAAAGAAAGATCTAGAATGTTCCAGAACATAAGGCAACAATAAACAACATTTTTAAATTAAAAATCCATACTTTGTATCTACCGCCATAACGATCATTGAACCCACAATCTTCGGGTATGGATCTCACGCTTTGACCATTCAGCCTCTGAGCTCGTTGGTAATTTTCTTTATGCGGAAATATAATAAAAATCTATTCTAGTAAGTAAGTACATAGTTTTCCCAATTGTAAGCCTATATTGGAATGAAGAAAGAGCACAATAAAAAAGCTGAGTTATTTCATTTTTTTCAGAATTAAAAATCTTTAACTTACTCTTCTTTCCCTATATCCATGGGGTTGTTATCAGATCTTAATCATTAATATAAATCGAAGCCACAACATGGCCAACTTGCTTTTCCATTCGTTGTTTCAAACACCTAAACATGCTGAGGAAGAATATTTTTGCATGGGAATCAGTCTTTCTCGCTTTAGAGATCGACTATTATCTGACATTGTTTAATATATATATATATATATATATATATATATATATATATATATATATATATATATATATATATATATATATATATATATATATATAAACACACACAAACACTTTTGTGTGTAAGAATATGTTTAACTGAAAACAAACAAAAGTAATATTAAATGTATCTTAAAATAAGTTTTTTGGAATTCTGTCCTTTAATGTAAAACATTGATGCATATATTTTGTTCTCTTTTTAGCGTTGTCGAGCATGAAAACACCAAAAATTAATTCCATCTGCCTCACGCACTTCTTACCGAAGTTGATGAAGCGTAAAGCTTAGTCAACAGCAGTCCCCACGTCATTTCTA
>CM063505.1:180936657-180959157 GCA_032207245.1 Pardosa pseudoannulata | reverse complement strand
TATATATATATATATATATATACATACACATATATTTCTATACATGTCAACCTAACATGGGGAAATTTTACACTACTTTAGAAATAAGATCTGAAAGAGCTTTAGGCACGTCAAAGTTATCCTAGTTAAAGAACATAATTTGTATATAAATATAGATATGTGTGTATGAGAGAGAGAGAGATAGAGAGGAAGAGCGAGTTAGTGAGTGAGTGCGTGCATGTGCTTAATCATCTGTATATATTCCGGTTTTCCTAACACATCGAAGTGAATGAATCATTCTTAGTGAATATTGGTATGATATTTAAAGTACACACAAACACACACACACACACACACACACACACACACATATATATATATATATATATATATATATATATATATATATATATATATATATATATGCTTGTGTGTGTATAAAATTATTTACTTTTGCCTATGTATTTCGAAATAATTTAGTCTATTTGGGTGATATTTTATACTGCATATAAAGTAGCATTTTACATGGCTTTAGGCAAGTCAAATGGATCCTACGTAAAGGTCACAAACTATGATCTATAATCGAAATCTAATTGAAGCACTCAGCTCTGCACATGCTACAGCCCTGCATATGTGTGTCCAGTATTTAAGATGAGATTTGTGCTACTATACAAAGCATGAAATGATAGCGATGTTGCCAAATTCTTACAAATAAATTTTCTTTCGAAAATGAAAAATGTTCTTAATTAGAACACACTATTCGTTTCAACCATTTCTATAACAGGAATAGATTGAAAAAACTTATTTCCTTTCCTCTCAACCTATAGATTTTAAAAACAGCATTTAACTTTTTAATTATGTAAAACTTTCAGTTAGGGAAAAAGAGAAGAGAATTCGAAAAAGAGAATTCGAAACTATTATAATCCCGCATTCACGTTATGCGGTACACACACTTTTACTTTTAAAAAATTTTTACTGGTAGTTGAAGTCATTCAAAATTGTAAGTAAAAACCTGCAAAGTTTTTACTGCAAGGCTTTTTATTATTTGCCACTAATTTTTGCGCTTACAGTAATTACTTTGAAGGGAAATAAGAACAAAAAGTGTAAACTACTACACATGAAAAACACTCATTTAAAGTTTAAAAAAGAAAGAGCATACACATTAAGCTATTTGGTCAGTCTAATTAATTATGCAAATCTCCACACTCGTTAACACTTGGCTTTATAATCAAGTGGTGCTGAAACAGTAAACAAAATTGAAAAATGCAGAGCTTAAGTATATGGGGCATTTTTTATTCATTCTACAAATGCATATATTTTAAAAAAGTGGAGACATAGAACCTTTACAGTAGTAAATATTAACGTAAAATTAATCAAGATACATCTGTGATTTTAAAATTAAATTTAAAAATTCATTAAAGGTTCTGTAAAATCATGGTGAAAGGGTACTGTACCGAGGTACTTTCCCACGACGGTCTGCACGTGCAAGCACAGCTGTGGGAGAAATTTCCTAGAGGAATTTAGGACCCGTGCAGGAAAGGTATAGATCACGGAATTTCAGCGTAACGGTCGTACTCGCACAGATATGTAACCGTGAGTTATGGTGTCAGGTGCTAAAAATAATGCCAGCTTCTCAAAAGGGGCTATCTTAATGAGCCAAACTGCACTCCCGAAGGGGGTGCAGATGTGAGAAAATTTCACCAAACAAGCGATTGGCAAAGAAGGAAATGGATCGTTAAAACCGATATGAGGAATTGGGAAACAGAGTTAAGAAAAGGAGTGGAAGTCGGGATTTAAGAGTAGCTGGACTTCCCAAGCCCAGCTAACCAGCACCGTCTCGTCCAGTGCGCCCGAACGCCCGGACCGACACACCGCATGAGGAAAGCTGCCTGATCCTCTGTAAAAACTAAAGGACCGACACATCGCGTGAGGAAAGCCCTGCCTGCTCAACTGTGCCTGTAATGGAGGTAAAAAAAATATTCACAACGGTCATATAGGCGTCTGTTAGTAATTTAACATCGTGAATAAGGAATAACGTATAAAGAGAATAATAATAATTATGGTGTAACTATGAATAAAAGGAATAAATAATTTCTGGTTTTGTTATATAATAATCAAGAATGTAAATTTGTAATTAATGTACAGAATAAATGTCTCAATCTCAATATAAAGTATCATATTCTTACTGTGTTTCCCCTTTGTTTTTAAGGTTGTAAGTACATTAAAACAGGTACATTTACAATAAGATCAGTTTAACCCTTTAATCCCCGAGTCATTTCTGCCGATTTCATTTCAATGCATATCTTAAATCTAAAATGTTATGGACCCTGAAAAAAAATAAATAGGAAGTTTAAACAATATTAAATAATAAAATACGTGAAGTGAGTGATCATATATCGTATCAAAATCATTAGATGACATTTATGGAGAACAAAAACTTCTTGAAAACATATTTGGTAATGCACGTAAAATAAGTACTGAAGTAAAATTGAGTGTTTAATAGATAAAGCAATTTATCATGATTTCACTCTATGTACCTGTCAAAACAGTAAATTAATACTCACTGTTCATAAAGTCTCGATCAAAATAAAAAATAATAGAAAAAACTTAAACATTTTATGGGTAGTTTATAAGATTCATCTATAAACACTCTGTAAAAGAAAAAGCTTTCTAAAAGAACGTAATAATTCTACAAGCTAATTTTTAGATTTATTTAAAATGAGATGGTAAGCATTAAACATATAAAGTAGCTTACCTTGGTGTTACCCATTTTTGGGGATATTGTACTTTCATTTTTATCTCATTTTATTTATGAAACCTAAATTAATGTGAAGAAGTTTCTTAATATCCACCCTCTTAACGGTCTATCTATTTATATATATATATATATATATATATCTCCATATATAATATATATATATATATATATATATATATATATATATATATATATATATATATATATATATATATATATATATATATATATATATATATATATATATATATATATATATATATAATATATATATATTATATATATATATATATATATATATATATATATATATATATATATATATATAATACTCATCTTTACACAAAATACCCACTATTATTTTGAATTCAACTGGCTTACGGAATAAACAGAATATTTATGTAAATTGCAGTCGGGGCCCCATTAAAAAGTAGTAGCGAAGTCCAACATAGAAGATTTTTGAAGTCTATTAAGACTAAAAATAGTAAAGGGCATTTCATTGAATAATATCGACAACACACTTATATATATATATATATATATATATATATATATATATATATATATATATATATATATATATATATATATATATATATATAACAAGTGCTGTCCAGAGAAATTCTCATCTGCGAGGAATTTCAACAGGCATCCGGGAGTATTGTTTCAATGAATACCATCTGCAAGGAATAACATTTGCTTGGTTTTCATGGTCATGCTCCTGCCAATAATCATTTAATCACAAAATCTAACATGTTGTCAAATGAAACACCTTGGTTTGTTCACTCATACACAAAATACTAGTCAAAAGTACGTGTCTTAATCTAACCTTTCGCCAGGCCGACTTCTCAACTCCATAAAATAGTCAGCTTCTAATTGGGTAAGGGAAATTTATCCCAACGAATTTAATAATACAAGTTCTTACTTAAGCGGTTCATTTTAACTTGTTTGTTGCTTGAGAAGTCGATCTGCGTAATGAGGAATGCAAAAAAAACTTCGCTTTATGAGGTTCTGCTCGTGCCTGGTTCTGGGTTAGCCTGAGTTTTAGTAAGGTCAAATGTATTCATTTTTGTAATCGTTTTCAATGTTTTTCTTTTACTAGTAGTACTATTGTTTAACAGTATAAATTACCAGTTTAAAGGATTCTATGCTATGTTTATTTGCCTTAAACATTTTCTTTGTATGTTTTAAGTAAATTAAACGTTAGTTTTATTTTTAAAAGTTTGTTTATGTTCATTTACATTTAAAACACATTGCTGATACTCTGCAACGATAACTTATACAATTCCAGTTTTTACAACGTAAGACTGTTTAAGAAGTCTGTTTAATTTTTATTTTGACTAAATTAGATTGACTATCATAACAGCTCTGCTCGGTTAGTGTGGTGCAAAGCGCATCGAAATTGGGTCGTAAATCAGTAGAAAAGGGTTCTTTGGAGCGACGAATCAAGGTTCACCCTTTACCGCTCGGATGGCAGGATCTGGGTCTGGCGTCTGCCTGAAAAATATCTCCTGCCAGAATGCATTGTAAAAACAGTCAAGTTCGGCGGAGGTTGAATTATGGTCTGGGGGTGTTTCTCCTGGTATGGACTGGGACCCCTGGTCCCCATTCATGACAAGCTCAACGCCGATGCTTACTGCACTATTTTGGATGACAATGTGCTTCCTATAGTTGATAGTAAGTAAATCAATATTTGGTAGAGCCTCCATGTGACAACTGGCATTGTCGTCCTGAAAACGTTGTGGCAGTTTTACGGGTTGGATCCTTGTTACTTTCAGGATGACAATACCAATTGTCAAGTAAAGGCTCTACCAACTATTGATTATAAATAAAGTTAGTTTTTCTTTTCTGTCACAGGTTTCCAAATATTTATTGGTAGACAGCATAAACGCATATATAAACGCAATTGTGCCATCTTACATGTTATAAAAAGCGTTTATCATTTAAATCTGCAAAGTATTTTACTGTTTGGCAAAGCTATCGTAACTAAAGGAAAAACAAAACGTTTATCTCTCACTCACAAAATGCGGTACACACATTTTTTCCTCTTTTTTTTTTCATTACTGGTAGTTAAAGGTAGTCGAAAATTTCTTCGAAAACCTAAAAAGTTTTTAATGTAGGCCTAGTACTATTTGTCACCATTTTTGTGCTAACTGTAATTATTTCGATGAAAAAAAATTAAAAACATTTTCTTCCCTACTGCATATTAAAAACACTCATTAAAACTTTTAAAAAAGCGAAAAAAACATTAAGCTAATTGGTTCTAGCTACGTCAAATTAATTATTCAAATTCCCTTACTCGTTAACACGTTGCTTTATCTTCTAGGGTTACTGAAACAGTAAACAAGGCAGAAAAGGCAGGGCTCAAGTTTATCTAACTTTTATTATTATTTTTTTCTTTAAATGCACATAATTTAATAAAAACCGGTATAGTGGATTTAGAGTGGCAAAATTAACACTAAGTAATCCGTATAATTCCGGCAGTTTTCTAAATTTTTAAATATATTTTTAAATCTCTACTCATTAAATAATGTAATAAACTTGTTAAAAGAATATATTTTAGACTAGCAAGTGTGCTCGTGCTTCGCTACCGTGAACTTAATATATTATTTTTAAACAAAAGATTTTTTTTTCGTGAACAACTCTCTAAATTCGTCACAGTTCAGTTCGAGTCATTGGCATATTTATATATTTCTATCATAAGCGTATTATAAGATTACTCAGTTTTTTGAATCGAATTTCTGTTTTATATTACAGTTTCTCAAACTTTTTTATGGTAATATATAAGTTTAACCCTAAATTACATTACTGTATTACTACTGTACATTGATTAGCAACGTTAATAGATATCCCCATGTTAAAATAGAAAGAATAGGTTTTGACAACAACAGTGCTAATTTTAGTGGTATAAATATAAATGTTGTCTAAAACTAAGGATATTTATGACAAACCGCATGATTTTGTATGAAACAGAAATACACATTCATATTGATAACCATATGAATATGAAGATAACTATATAAAATTATAGGGTTTTTTTTTTGCCTATGAGAGTCACTGAAATTTGTACTTTTTATAATAAGTTGTCTGGCGCTTGTCTGGAATTTTTTTAAATAAAACGAGATCAGTATATCCAGCCGTAAAATTTTTATAATTAACAATTCCGCAGATTTAAAATAATTTAATTAAATAGAAACAGTGTTTTTGCTATTATGACCAGATGGTGCTTTTAACTTTCTTTTCTTGTACCTCTTACGAAAATTCCACTTTTACTACAAAAATTAGAACAAAAATGAGCTTAAATACATAAAAAATTAAAGTTTCCATTTGCATTCATTTTATCAAGATTTTTTATCATTTTATCAAGACTTTTTTTGTTGTAAACATGGCTGGAAATCGAGTCGAAATTTAATACAGGACGTAACAAAATTGTATGCATCACTTAGCTACAATTTGATCACTTAAAATTGAAATATAGATAAAATATGGCTGTCAGCCCTTGTAACTAGGATTTCACCTTAATTCCTTTATTATCTCTCATTCTTTGATACAGTCAGAATGTCACTGTTGGTATTCAGACTTTTTATGTAAACTTTACAAGGAAAAAATGTAAATTATAACGAATTTTGATGTTACCAATTGCTTATAGATAACACTACTTACCACTAAAGTAATTAATAGATCTCCTGTAGTATAAATCCAGAATTTAATATATATATATATATATATATATATATATATATATATATATATATATATATATATGTGTGTGTGTGTGTGTGTGTGTGTGTGTACACTTAAAGCATTTCTGATATTCTAGAAATTGGTATATTTTTTATTAAAATCTAACAAATTATTCTAATATTATAAATATTTTTAATATTTTCAACACCATGTCATTCTGATTTATATTCAGCAAATGCGACTTTTAAAATATTCTTCGAACTAATAACCATTTTAATATTTAGATTTTTTTTTCCGTTAATGTCCATACTATTAATATATTTTATTCCTTCTAAAATTTACTTCATTTTAATCTGTCTTTTTAATAAGTGGATTCCGTGTTATGATGTTTTTATTATTTTTTAATTTTCGTTATTTTGTATATTTTATTCTAAATTTTTATTATTTTCTAAATACATCTTTAATATTTACACAAGAATAATTAATTTCCATCTAATTATTTTATCTGAGCTTAATTTTTATCTATTATGCCAGTCCTATTCATTTTAATATCTTATTGCAAGTAGATCAGTTTGATTTCAGCTATAGCGTTAGCCGTTAGCTTGTATTACAGATTCGGTACATTTTTTACTAATTTGGTGGAGTTTTTATATGTTTTTTTATTCATCTTAAATTTTATTGTTAAAATTGTTAGGTTTTAATTTTGGGTAATAACTTAGTCTACTGTTATTATCTGAATTGAAAATAAACATTATTTTTCTTTCCTTTGTTCTTTGTTTTCCATCGAAAGAGAATCCTATTAACAACTTGCATGTGAATATATTTGTGAAAAATGTGACAAAATTTTCCTTTTTTTTTTAATGTTGTCCATTATTATGATAAAAATGTTCGGAAGAGATTTAAAACAATAATTTTAAACGAAATAACTGCAGTCTTCAATATTTTCACACATACGGGAAATAATAATCGATTACAGTACTTTTTCTTTAAATTTCCAAAATAAATCAACCTACATTTTTTTCTGGAATATAAATATAATAAACTTGAAACAATAAGTTACATTCGGGGATGATAATCATGGAATGATGACTCACGGGAAGAGTTAAAAAAGCGTTCAGCTTTTTTAACTCTTAATGTCATCGTCATAGACATACAAGAACATTACCGGTTTGAACTAGAAGAAACTTCAGACTTCTCCCAACCAAGAGAAGGGCCCGTTGGATTTTCGGTCTTTCTGAACCCACCTTTCTGAACGGTAACCCTTTTTTCTGAGGGGCAGTCGGATTTTCTTAGAGGACAAGGTTGTGACCAGAGGAGAGTAGAAGGTGAACGCTGCTGGCATCCTCGGCTTGCGGGATACACCTTTTAAAAAAATTATCGCCATATTGTTTATAGTGCCTACGTGGACTCGAGAGCAGTTTCCGATATCTACAAGTGATAAGTTGATTACAGTTGTATTCCTTAGACATTTATTTAATTGTATAAATTCATTTAATCAAGACATATTTCCCATGTGTTTCTTAAAGAGTTTTAATTTCTTCTTTATCAAATACTAGGCCAAACGTAACTTTAGTTTTACAAAACTAATACAGTAATATTATTTATATAGACTGTCATGAATTCCTTGTCCGACAGATTTCTCTGAATTCTACAAATCCTTTATAGTATCCGAGAAATAGGTACAAATGGCCCGAAACTGCCGAACATTTAACAGGAAAGTATCTCTATCTATTGGAAAAATGGCAAATTAAATGTTATGCAATAGATGAACGGAATTGAAATACCATTTTTTCTCTTTCCCTGCACTGAGGTTACACATTCCAAAATTTCCACCTTTTCGTTTCCCGAAAACAGTTCGAGCGCTGCAGTCAAGTAGTTAAAAGTCCTAGCATACACCCAAAGCACAGTTAAGCAAGAATTTATAATAAAATATATCTAGCCACAATGCTAAAAATTGTATTTTATGGAGATTAAAGTGGTACATAATGTTAAGTATACCGTTGTTTCCTAAAGGAGGCGATAAATTCGAAAACCGGGGCATATAAATTTTTATTAGAATTTTTCATTAAGGGAGAATTATATATCCTCTATATAATAATAGCCTAAGTTGTCTGCCCATCTGTCCGTCTGTCCGCGAATTTATGAAGCGGTTGTACCTGAAATGTTTAGAGGCATCCATATTGTATTTTTGATGAGTTAGGGTTAGCGAAATTCAAAGCGAGTTCGAAAACGTTCGAAATCCAACCCTTTCCCCCCTTTCGAGTGTTTAATACCATTGTTTCAAGCCCTACTCTTCCCGGTTAAGAGTAGAACATAAAATTTATCAATTTGTCACATAATAAATAGTTAAAAGTAACATTTTTCTAACATTGTGACGACATTCCTTTAACCATTTCTTATTTTAAATTATTTAGATATCGTCGGCATTGTTTTCCTAAGTTTTATCAATTAACTTACATATTGTATAAATAATTTTCTTTTATATTCGTATTAAATAATAGATTAGGTACATATGTGCTAATTTTAAATTTAATCATCGATTATTTTTTGTTGCAGTGAAACTTTTATCACCGGTATTAACAAGAAATTATTTTCATAAAAGTCTAGAAGTCTATTTCACGGACTAAAAAATATCTAGCGTTTAAGTTATATATCTTTAAAAATTAAGAAGTTTGATAGTTTGCGTGTTTGTTTTTTATATATACACGGTTTGCAATCGATTCGCTAAATTTTGGATATCATGCATATATACCAACAAATAATTACTGTCAATATTAAAACCTCTGCTGTCCATCCTATCACGTAATATGACAAGATAAATTAAGGTTGGCAACTAAAATGCGGTCAGTAAAGATAAACAAACTATTGAGAGTGTCTCAATTAATTCTCAGCGAAAGTAGAAACCATTTTTTTTACCTGCCTTCTAGGGTATTTTACAATTCTAGAAAATTAAAAATTATACAGATTCCGTCATATGACGGGCTATACGCTAGTGTTTTGTTTGAAATATACATTTCAAATTTTTTTTACCAATACAAGTCATCTAGTGCAAAAGCCAAATGGTGACAGAATGGTTAGAGAACTGAGTTTCGGTTCATGAGTTTGAATCCTACTTTGTCATGGATGTTCATAAACGATTGGAATAGGTTTTAAACAGTAGATCTCGGTCTGAATAGCAATCGTGTTTCAAAAAAAGTAAGCCATAATGCTGCACACCAAACCAAACGAAAATATCTAGCAGGAAAATGACTCTACTCATTTATGAGAAGAAGGTATAGAATTTATTACATAACAACTTGCAGCTTAATCTAGTAGTCCAGTTTCGTCTGGAATTTTTTACAGGTGGATTGTACATAGAATTTGCACTGAATTGTGCATTAAACTTTTTATACATTTCACAAATTACAAAGCTGGCACAGTACGATAGTAAAGTTATATAATGAAGTTTAACGTGTCACGTACGTCACGGTAAAAGTTGTAAAATTACTTGATAGAGTTTTGCTTAACGTTGAATATATAGTATATTTTATAGTGATATATATGTAAATTTTTTATTTGAATAAAATGTAGAATAAAAGATTAATTTTTATTGGTTCCTAAAAAGATAGAGAGGAATGAAAGATATGATTATAAACTTATTAATAAATTATAATGGAGTATAAAACTATTATTTTGTTTCAAAGAAATGTACTTTTAGTGTATCGTTATGGTTTAGTATATTATTATGAACTGGAATTATATATATATATATATTTGTATAATATACATACCTATGTATATAGATATATATGTATGTATGTATATATGTATATATATATATATATATATATATATATATATATATATATATATATATATATATATATATATATATATATATATCTATATATATATATATGTGTGTGTGTGTGTGTGTGTGTGTGTTTATAGATATATATGTATGCATATATAAAAGTGTATGTATGTATATGTATATATATATATGTGTAGATGTGTATATACACACACACACACACACATATATATATATATATATATATATATATATATATATATATATATATATATATGTGTGTGTGTGTGTGTGTGTGCATATTTATATATTATATATGTGTGTGTGCGGGTGCATATGTATATATTATAGTAAAACTGGTACTGTAACAAATAATGTGCTGATTCTAGTGTTTGTAAAGTTTGATTGTTAGCAAGAGATTTAATATAAAAGTGTCAGTTTAAATAGATCCTGGCTATAAAGAGTTTACTATCAATGAGCAGAAATTGTACTTCAGTTAATTGCTAAATTATGTGCATTTATTTATATTATACTATCTATGTTTAGTTATAGATTTTGACTAAATATTTAGCAATACAATACAACTGCGAAATATATGCACTTTGCCAACTAATTCCAGGCCCCAAATTCTTTTCTTTCCGACAACCGTATTATTGTGAAATTTCTTGTTACCAATTAACATTACGTGTTTCTCATCAACTCAAAGAGATGTAACAATTTTCAAAGATGAAAATCTAATGAAATAGTTTAGTTACCAATGTTAAAACCACAGTTTTTAACAAAAGTTGCAAAAGGAAATGTAAAGATAAATAACATTTTATGTATCTTTAAACACAAATAAATACTTTTATTTGCAACTATATTTGCAGTCTAAATAATTACAACTGATATAGGATTAACAAACTTTATAGGCCTAACTATCGCTATTTAGCGAGTTTAAAAAATCGCCAAATTTGGGGTGAGAAAACACGAGGTCATAGTTGAAATCGTACCCTAAAGGCAAACCTTGTTGCAAGTGAAAAATAAAATATAATTTTATTCTAGAGACGTGTTTCTATTTATAGTCGTATCAGTATAAAATACTACGGACAGATTTATATTGTTTTCAACATGTTAAATCTTCGAATTTGCGAAAACGAAAACTGAAGCTGCTTACTGTAAACAGTATTTTGTATTGAAATTGAAATCCTTGCATTGCACTTATTTTGCTTCTTATTTTGCATTTTTGGTAACAAGGATATTTGTGTTCTCAGTGATATATTAAGCGATACACTAGTGCTGTATTTATTTTTTTTTTTTTTTGTATTTTGATATTAAATGAAATTTGAATTATTTTTTCTGAAAAACGTCCTTTTTCGGTAACGTATGAACTTATATAAATTCATTTAGTCAATAGTATTTTTGTTCATACTTTCCGTTTTGTAAATTTCAGTCACGTTCCACTGCTTTTATTTAGGCACAAAAAACTTACATATATACACATATGTATATACATGTGTCTATATATGTATATATATTGTATATGTATATATATATATATATATATATATATATATATATATATATATATATATATATATATATATATATATATATATATATATATATATATATATATATATATATATATATATATATATATATATATATATGCATACATATATGTGTGTATATAGATAGAATGAAAGACATATAGAGATAAATTTAAATTTAATTTTTAAATTCATTGTTTTCGCTTTGTATGTTTTATCTCACGTATTAAAAATTTTTATTTCATTTACTCGTATTTTAAATTGTTACAATGTATTCTATCAGCATTACAGAATTTTAATTTTGACTCTCACTTTGTAAAGACATATATTTGTATTATAATTAAAATAAGAGCTCTCTTGCTAAAAGTAGAAATTTCAACTTCATATTTTAGCAGTGTGATCCTCTTTCCTAAAATCAAGTCTTTACGATAAGTGACAAAAAATGTACGTCAATAGCGTTTCTCTGGAAAAGCTGGTTAATTAACTAGCAAAATCTCATGATTACTATGTTCATTGAAGCGAGTTTAAAGAAAGGAAAGAAATATTACTGAAAAGACAGGAATCGATGTTCATATTGAGCGTAATATATAATTTCTTCATTTTTTGATTTCATTTGCCGCTTTTGATGAACCCAAGTTGTGCAAAGGCAAACGTTTAATTGTGAAAAGGCTGATGCAACATGTCATTCAAGCCACAGTACTCACAGAGTGTGCTAAAAGTGAGGATGTCTTCATTCGAAGAATACCTAACATTCTCTCAGACAACACCATACAATTCAAGAGAATACAGTTCCCTTTGAAACTGTGATTTGCCATGACAATCAACAAGTCACAGAGCATTTCTCTTAGGATGACTGGTACAGACTTGCAGACACCATGCTTTTCTCATGGGCAGTTGCATGTGGCCTTCACCAGGGTTGGAAAAGAGGAAAATCTCTCTGTGCACACTCCAAATGGAACTGTCAAAAATGTTGTTTATCCATTGCTTTAAGATAAATGTACCTTTTTATTACATGAAAATAAACAGTTTTGTACGCTTCTACAGAAAACCTTATTTTTAACACGGTTAAGCCGGGTACTTACAGCCTCTTACACGCACACACACACACACACATACATACATACATATATATATATATATATATATATATATATATATATATATATATATATATATATATATATATATAAATTTGTGTGTGTCTATGTATGCATGCAGCCATAGATTTACATACATATGTGTATACTTAGGCATGCATGTAGATTTGTATGTATATATGTATGTATACATGTATATATATATATATATATATATATATATATATATGTATATACACATACGTATGTATGTGTGTACATAGAGAAAATACAAATATGAAATTATGACTTAAAAATCTTTTGCTTGCACTGTGGATGAAACCACCTACATAAAAATGAAGTTTAGGAGCAAATTTCCAGTAGTAAATTATTGCAGTGTGGAGAGGCATATCAAAATAAAATACAAACACCAGGTGTTTAAAAATATAAAGTTATTTATTCCAACATGCAAATCGAAACAATATAGACTTTCTGTCTCTTATGTACAATATTTATATATACGAAAAATAAAAATCAAATGAACTCGGGCAGCCACTCAAAATGGAGATACATTTCGAACAACATATGGATGAGAGGACAAGAAACTTTCAAAGTGATACAGTTCAACGAAAATTATAGATGGAATTTTAAGTGATACAAGGGGCAGGATGTTTTGTATACTTTAACAATGTAGTTACAAATTTTGCAATTTTAACATTTTTCTGATTTATTAAAAACTTTATTTACCGTATTTTATTCCTTTTAAACTTTAACCCTATGCACTCGAGCCTAGTAACTCATAGAGGATACCAATAATTCCAGCACGATATTAATGACAAGTACATACCTGTAATGTAAAAGAAAAATGGAGTCGTTGCAATAAAAGAAAACATTTATTTTCTTAGCTATTTTATAATGAAACATATTCTAACTTATATTATAGGAGGCACATCCAGAAAGTAAGTTTCCCGATGTTGTCCCCTTCAAAGTAAACGTAATTAGCCGTGTTAATTGCTGGTGCGTAATAGGTCTACGACGTATTAATCTTATCCCAGCTGGTTAAGTCCCGATTCGTGCCAGTAGCGGGGTAGGAGTGGTTCGAAATGGAAACCTTAATTTCTACTCCTGCCGCCTTCAAGGTTCAGTCGGTGATCTTGTTTAAACAAAGCATTGCGCCAATTGAAATTCATAGTCAGATCTGTCAGGTCTATGAGCTGAAACTGACACTTCAACACAAAATTCAACGCTTAGAAGCAGCACTGACATTTCTGCTACGGTATCAAGATGAGCAATGAGACTTGGATTTCGCACTTTACCCCGGAAAACAAACAGCGCATTGGCATTAATGGCAAATCAATGCATTGGCATCATAATGGAACTTCGGTCAGAACCAAATTCAAACAGACGCTGTCAGTACGTTAAGGGATGTGTGCGGTATTCTGAGATAGGAAGGCTGGTTCCATTCACAAGCGGCAAAGTTCTACGACAGAGGTATACAAAAGTTGATCTCACAATACGAGAAGTGTCTGAATTCTGGTGGTGGTTATGTTGAAAAATAGCTGAAACTTTACTGTATTTGTTGCCAATGAATATGTCCGTGAAAGTGTGAGTTCTTTTTTTTTTTACTTTTAAATACGAAAACTTACATTCTGGATGCAGCTCGTAAAAGAAAAACATAAATTTGATGTCTCAATAATATCTCATATACCTCGACAACGGAGTGCAAATGGCTAGAAATAAAATTTAATGTGGTGGATTTTAGTGAATTAGGGACTCCCAGGATTGGTAAAAAAATTAGGTTAAAACAATGTCTGCAAAATTATTTAAACTGATATTGTGAAAAATTTCACTTCAACAAATTTTCAGAATAGCGATCTCTTATTATATATATTTTTCTTTAGTCACCCATATCACTAAAAATTACTAAAACCAATTCGAAGAAAATACAAATTCAAAATGACAAATTCAGTACAGAAATCGTCAAACAGGAAAATATTGTATTTAAATGTTTTAAATAAGGTTGTATAGTAAAGGATTTTATTATACAATCAATAAAAATATTTTATTTTACAACCCTATATTTTTAAAGTAAAATAATTATGGTATTCGTATAATACCATTTCATAACGAAGCATGTAGTTAACTTGATTTTCTCTTTCAGAATAAAAAATGATTTCACATACGTTGGTTAAAATCTGTAGTTTAGAAGGTTTCTTGTCCTTAACATTAAAAAAATATTTGTTTATTTTATTACCGTTAAAAGAATCTGTTGCATAGTTTGATTCAAAAAGTATTACTTTCAGACTAAACATGTAATAAAATATATTTGTTGAAGAATTTTGTGTCCGGGGCTGTATTAAATTTCAAAATGCGGTTTCGTTTTATATAATTTAAAATCAGAGATAATTTTTTGAGCTATGAGAACAAAACAAATTCTTTCTTAAAAATTTAAAAGAGGAAATACAAGGCCTTTCGAAAATACCCGTCAGACACAACGGTTTCCAATTGAAGCACCTATATGGTTGCCATATATTGGGCAGGTTTTCCTCGAAAATTTGACTCATTGCACTTTTGGCGTCCTAAGGAAGAGAATAGTCGTTCAATTTACTCTTCAACAAGGATATCTTCGACCAGACAGGCTGGCCCGTTTCCAAACGCAACAAATATAGAGTCGTCTGAAAACCAAAACTTGAACGGTAACAGCAAAAAACAGCCAAAAAATGAAAACACACACAAATCGGTGTCTCTCGAAACGTTATTTGGCACGGTTGAAAGAAGTGAATGTCCCATTAAACGCCTTCCGTAAAACGAAAAACGAAACAAAGTCACGCCGCTCGCCCTATCCAGGGGCTGTCGCCAATAGATCTATATTATCTCGTATACAAAAATTGACGCGGATACAAAAATATAAATTTCGAATTTCTTCTTCTTTTCTGACCAGGAAACCGAACCTGCGTTACGTCTGTATAAAAAAACAACTTTTCGATCGGTTAAAAACTCTGGATTTGTATCAAAAGTGTTCCGGGCCTCAACCCGATGTCACGTCGTGACTAATCGCCGGAAAAGATGTGCCATCCAGAGCAGGCATGCGCATACGAAGGCTGCCTGGACGTTGAGCCGGGTGCACTTGGAGGCCGACGAGTAGGGCCTCGCCACGCTGATGCCCGTCGTGACGCCCTTGGTGCCGTTGTTGGGCAGGGGCTCCATGCCCAACAGGTTGCACAGGATGTTGTAGATGTCCACCATCTGTAGTGGGGGTGATATGTAGTTGCGCCTCAGTCCTGAAAATGAAAAGATACAAAATTCATAAAGAAAAAATATCCATACGAATTAATAAATAAATATGTGTTTGAAGGTCATCCAAAAGAGTAAATTTCTCGTATCACCAAAAAATGGCACTAATTAAGGCTCAAAAAGTGGCACAAGGTAGGTTGATCGTGAGAACGGCCACGTTGTAAACTCCTACCAACTCATCTCTAGTGCACTATGCCAATTGGCTGTCTCTAATTTCTGTTGCCATATTCCACAGTTGAGTTTCGATTTTTAAATTCAGTTATTATTACATGCTTCTAATTCCAGTGAATGTTAATCTCATTATTTTATAAATAGTATAATACTTTACAATCATTCAAGTGGAATAAATAAATATTTGTTGTGTTCTAAAAGAAAATATTGGGCATTAGTTTTAAAATTTTCAACAACCACTGACTAATAGAATTCTGCAGTTGAAAATACAGTTAAAGATGCCACTTGCTCTATTGGCGATATTTTTGTCCCCAATAATGATATCATAGTCATTTGAAATGGCGTCGATAAGCATAAACATCTATAGAGATAAGATCAATAAATAATAAACTATACTTATTAAAATAGTAACAAACACAGTACTGAAAAAATGTATACACATATATTACAGGATTCTTAAATTTACATATATATTAGGTTGGGGAAAAAGAAATTCATTATTTTTGCGTGAAATTAATGATTTTATTTAACGTGTTTTGAATTGTCCGATTTGGAACAAATATGCACCGTTTTGTTGTATAATTTGTTGCCATTTTAAAGGTAACTTCATAATGCCTCTCTCATAGAAGTCTTGGTCCTTATTGGCAACTCAAGTAATCGATTTTCAGAATCCTCTCTTGATCCCAATTTTTTATCACTCAGGAACATTTGCAATACGAGAAAAAGGTGTAATCGCTTGGTGCCAGGTCCGGACTATATGATGGATGTATTAAAATTTCCCAACCAAGCTTTCTGAGTTTCTGGCGAGTCACTGCCGAAAGCTGGACGATTGGTTAGGGCGCTGATCGTCGGTACCGGAGTTCCTGGGTTTGAATCCCGCTATGGCATGGATGTTAGTAGCCGTTCGGAATCGGCTTTAAGCAGTAGGTCCCGGTCTCATTAGCCCTCGTGTGCAAAACAGTAGACCGTAGCGCTCCAAACCACACCAATCTGGTGAGTCACTACAGACGTGTGTGGTCTGGTGTTGTCCTGGTGCAACACAACACCTCTTCTGTTAGCTAATTATGGTCAATTCTGGTCAATCGCTAGCTTCAAACGGTCCAGTTGTTGACAGTAGAGATCTGAATTTAGTGTTTGGCCATACGGAGCAACTCATAATAAATAAATTCCTTCCAGTCCCACCAAATAT
Source organism: Pardosa pseudoannulata (assembly GCA_032207245.1). NCBI lineage: Eukaryota > Metazoa > Arthropoda > Arachnida > Araneae > Lycosidae > Pardosa > Pardosa pseudoannulata. Next base: position 180,941,681 of record CM063505.1, on the reverse strand, counting down.
ACAGTACAACCTCCCTGGCCGTTAGTCCTGGTTTGGCCACCGTTTAAGCTGCTTCACCGCGCTTTGACCACAATTTCGCACAATATTGCCGTATTTGACCCATTTCTCATATCCTGTCACCATCCGTTTAAGAAATGGGTCGATTTCATTCCGTTTAGCCAAGGCTTCGCAGACGGAAATTTGATACATAATGTGTTTTGGTGTTAATTGGTGTGGCACCCAAACATCGAACTTCTTTTTTAATCCAACTTTGCGCAAATGGTTTGAAACTGTTTTATGGTCGATCTTTAGGTCTTGGGCGATGCTAAGACTCCTAACATACCGGTCAACTTATTTATGCGATTTTATGGACATTTTCGATGACAGGCCTGTCTGTGCGAGGTGCATCTTTAACATAAAAAACGCCTGAGTAGAATCGACGAAACCAAAATTGCACGTAATTAGCTGTTACAGTATCGGCACCATAATCACCATTCACAATTTCAGATGCCTGGCTTGTATTTTCACCTTTATCATAGAAAAGCTGTAAAATGTTTCGAATTTTCTCTTTGTTGACTTTCATATTTAACACCCTGTAACTCACAACTGAATAACAAAAAACAGTAAAAAATATTTTTGTGTGAAATGTTACCTTGACAATGAGCATAAATTTGAAATTGATTGACCGGTCAAACAATACATTGGTCGAAATATCGATCTCTACAGCCATCTACCGAAATAAATAATGAATTTCTTTTCTCCCAACCTAATATGAAGTATATATTTTTTTTAATTTTGTAAATCATACGGAGATTTAAAAGAACATATTAGTACATAATTTTTAAAAGTAAGGAAAATAAACAAAAAACTATCTACGGATAAACTATGAGTTTTCACATATATAAAACTGAATGTACAAATTTTACACACATTTACACACAACCTCTGGGTTGTCATATGTAAGAAAACTTCCATATTTGACGATTAGAAATATAGAAAAGAATCAAAATCAAGAGGTACCCTAAATTCCTGTGAAGCTCTCTACAGCTAATATCTACCAATTTGTACTCTCGTCGTCAGATTTTGAATCCACAACAGGTAGTGCCAATCAAAATTCACAGTCAAACGTGTTCAGTGTGTGGTCCGAAAAAAATATGTTTATTCTAGAAATTCAAGGAATCAAGCCAAATGATGGCAGAGTGCTGCTCTTCGGTAATAGACTTGAAGGGTTTGAATTACGATGCAGGCATAGGTGTAAATAGCCGTTCGGAATCGGCTGTAAGCAGTAAAACCCGGTATCATAAGCCTTCGTAAGCAAAACGGTAGACCTTAGTTCTCCCGACCAGACCAGACCAAACCAAACAAAATCAAATGAAGAGATCCAATTTTGGCATTCTCCTACGAAAAGTTCTACATTCACTAATACTATGTAATGACATAAGTGAGCTATCGAACGAGTATTTAGGATTACTCTTAGGATGACTCTTAAATGTAGAACATAAAGGAGTATATGAGAATAATTGAGCTGAAATTTTTTGTTCTCCTAGTAGCTAAATTTTACCATTATTAATGGAGAAACAGAAATTTTTCTAAAAGTTGTAGAATCGATAGAAATTTATAACAGAATACAATTATTGAATTTGGTTAAATTATCATTACACAAACTTACATGCATATGTATGTGTATATATATATGCATATATATATATATATATATATATTATATATATATAAATATATATATATATATATATATATATATATATATATATATATATATATATATATATATATATATATATATATATATATATATATCTATATATATATATATATATATATATATATATATATATATATATATATATATATATATATATATATATATATATATATATATATATATATATATAGATAGATAGATAGATAGATATTATACATACATACATACACTTACAGACACGTGTATATATATATGTGTGTGTGTGTATGGTGTGTGTAGAGAGAGAGAGAGAGAGAGAGAGTGAAACAGAGAGACAGAGAGAGAGAACGAGAGAGAGAGACAGAGAGATAAAGAGCCAGAGAGACGAACGGAGGGACGGAGAGAGAGATAGAGAGATAGAGAAAGAGAGAGACAGACAGATAGGGAGAGAAAGAGTGTGAAACAGAGACACAGAGAGAGAAAGAAACAAAAAGGCAGATACAGATGGACGGACGGACGGATAGAGAGATATAAAGAGAGAGGGGAGAGAGGGAGTGAGATATTCATTTATAAATAAAAATTATTCTAGATCTGTTAGCATATATATATATATATGTATATATATATATATATATATATATATATATATATATATATATATATATATATATATATATATATATATATATATATATATATATATATATATATATATATATATATATATATATATATATATATATATATATATTTACTTATTTACGTATATATATATATATATATGTGTGTGTGTGTGTGTGTGTGTGAATAAATATGTGTGTATATATATAGAGACAGACATATGTGTGTGTGTGCATTTTTTTACAGATATTCTTGTATAAGGTCTTTGTTATGAATGGATAGATAGTCTCCTGCTATATGCAGCGTTATCAGTTTAAAACATTTATTATATCGTATCATATCAAAAGAAAACAAATTGTCATTTGTTGACATAATAAAACTGTTTATATCGCTGGGTATCTGCCGCCGCGAATGAAATAAAATAATGGATTTTAGGCTTGACTGATTGTTGGCACAAAGAAAAACAAACCAGTTCGTCGATGAGAGAAAAAGAACTTTTTTTAAGACATTGGTTTTAAGGCTTCAACGAGATGAAACTGAGCTAAAAATTCGATATCTCGATTTAAACGAATGAGAGAACGTCTTATCGATACGAATGAAGAGAAGAAAGAATATCAGCTTCAAATGCATTTTCAATTCGATTACTACTTATAACTAGCATGTAGACCATCCTATGACGGAATCAATAAAATTTTTAATTTTCTAGAATTGTAAAGTACTTTATAAAGCAGATAAAAAAATGGTTTGTTTTTTGGCTGAGAATTCTCTGGTACACGGTCAATAATTTGTTTATCTTTACTGACCACTTGTTAGTTGCCAACTTAATTTATCTTATCATATTACGTGATAGAATGGACAGCAGAGATTTTAATATTAGCAGTGATTATTTGGCTGTATATGTGAATGATGTCCAAAATTGAGCGAATCAATTCCAAACCGTGTGGTTATGTATAAAAAATAAACACACAAACGGACGAATTTCTTAATTTTCAAAGATATATAACTTAGACGCTAGATATGTATTAGTCTGACAACTGAACAAACAACAGAATTAAATCTACTTTCCACAAGAGGTAGACTAGAAAAGTACATTGAATATTAAAACAGGAAATCGGGAAGCAATTTCTAAATTTAATTTAAGTTCTACAAATAGTTTCATGCAAAACTGAAACAGAAAAGTACTAGTGAGCATTAAAACAGGAAATCAGGAAGCAATGTGCATGTAGTCTGGTTTGGTTTGGAGCACTACGGTATACATTTTTGCAATACGAGGATTAATGAAATAGGGCCTAGTACTTAAATCCGATTCCGAACAGCTACGAACTTACATGCAACAGCGGATTCGAACCGAAGATAGACGTCCTAATCATTCGACTATCATTCAGCACAATGGATATGTAATAACGATAGTTATAAAGTTCACGCTAAATTAGAAAATATTCATAAGTTTTAGTAACAAAATGAAGATTTATCGAACCGAAATAAACCGATATTTTTTCGATTTAGTTCCGGTTTTCGTTCGGAACTAAATAAAGTTTATTTTGGTTTTCGGTTCTGTTTCGAGTCGAAGCTCTGCTCATTTATTCCAATGTTTCCACACATATGATCCACACAAAATGATACTATATGCATCAAAGTTATAAGATTATTTTTACCATATGGACAAAGTAGTATTTATATGTTAAAATAATCGAGCGTTCTAATGTATCACGTGTTCCTCATTTCTTTTCGAATCAAAACTAAAAATACAGTTTTATTCGCTTTCCCTGTGTTACACTTTGTTATATTTAATGAATAATGTGAATTATAAAAAGAAATATTTGGACAGGGTTGCATGCCTTAGACAGCTAGTTTACAGAGTAAAAATGAACTATATTTTAACAACTTCCGATTATGTACTTTACGTAATATGATCTTGAAAGAAGTGTTATAGATATCGGAGAAAAAACAAACATTTTCATTCCTATTTTGTTTTTAAATTAATGTATTTCGATGTACTTAAAATGATATATATTTCTAAATTAAAATCTTATATAACAAATATGTAAAAAATGACCTTATTAAGATTAAAAGGAATGCACGGAGAGTCATTCCGGGATATTTTTATGAGGCAGTAAATAAAAACTCCCTTTAGAATAAATCATTTACCTTTTTATTTACATAAATATATTTCTCATAACTTTTTCCTTTTTTCAAGTTATGGGTTTAGGTAAAAGTAATATTTAAGACGGCCACATTAGAAGGCTTTGCGAAGACTTTTTATTCCCCAGCTACATATTTATGCGTTTGTTTCTGTAAATATAAATATGTTTTGAAATCATTGAAATTTCAGTTTAAAAAAATTAAGTCTTAAAATACAAATACGTTTTAGTTGCAATATAAATTACGAATGAATTCCGTTTTACAAATAGTTTTTCTCTCTTACACAAAGAAATTGTAATTTGTAATCAGGATTTGTAAAATTCTCTTATTAATTTTCTAATAATTTATTATTAGTATTGGAATTTTTTTCAAAATATCATTTTTTGTTTATGAAGAGAAACGACAACTTGTCATAAGAATTTATAAAAATCCTACTTACGAATTTTTAATAAATAATATAAATTATGCAATATGTATTATTAAGGGATTTATAATTTTTTGAATTTTTTTAGGCACAGTGAGCACATTTAATGGCCAGTATTTCTGAAATTATTAGTTGTGATTTCTTTAACAAATTAAA
>CM063505.1:180896719-180934057 GCA_032207245.1 Pardosa pseudoannulata | reverse complement strand
TACTTAAAATTGAAACTGATCAAAATGCATCGCATAGAAAAAAAACAAGAAAGAAAAATCAAACAAGAAAAAAGAAAAAAAACGACCAGCTAAAAAAAAGCCATTCAACGTCGAAAAAAACCTCAAGCAACCATCACCGTTTAAATACAAAAACTGGAAAAAGAAAAACATGTTGAAACAACACAAAAAAAACTAACACCCATTATCGCGATAAGAATTGATACAAAAATTAAAACAGGAAGTTTCTGTTATAGGATTATTATAAAACCATAATAAAAAACAGAAAAAAAGTTTAAATATTGGGATTTTCCGAAAACATAAATTCGTTTTGTATTGATTGTTAAAACCATACTTTAGTGAATGTGTATATCTAAGAAAAAATTATAAGGAAATATTAAAAGAATATTATACTTTAAAAGCATAGAAAGTAACAATAGATATTTCATGATTTTGAAAGAAATATTCAACCATTTAAACAGTGAATATTCTTGTTTTTCTTTTACACCTTTGAGCCTCGGTAGCTCAGTCGGCAGAGGCAAAGCTCTCGTAACTGAAGAGTTGAGGGTTCGGGACCCGAGCCGGCCTAAAATCCGCCGTGTTCGCTAAAGGTGACAGTGGCACATAAAGTATGTTTGTGGTCACAGTGTTCTCCAAGTTATATTATTATTTTTGAATAACCTTACCTTTCATTCTAAATCTTTTTCCCTCTTAAGGTAACCGACCACGTTCGAAACCAAAATTTTTAAATAAGGTTTTTATGGAAATATATTTTTAGGTATGGCAGTAATAGGTTATAAAACATAGAAAAATATGAAAATAAACATAAATACATATATATTGTCTTAAAAATTGGCAAAAATAGAGAAAAAAAGCATTTTTGACTTTATGCCAACACCCCTAACTAAAAAAATACGTAAAACATATCACTTTAACTTGGATAAATGTAGACATATATCCATTATGTATGCATTGAACCCCCAGAATGAAAATATTCTAAAGTATAAATGAGTTTTCTCTCACAGGATCTCACAGGAAGATTTCGCAACAGTGCTCCCTGGGCCAAGCACTCTAGTACTGTAGTAGCTATTACTGGTAATGCTTCAGTCTATGAGTATTAGTTGGCATGACATTTGCAAAAAGTTAGAGTAAGGGTACGGCGAAAATAGAAGAGAAAGCTTGAGTTTAGGCAATAAAAATTGCAGCACAATAGGTAATGAATATAAAATCAGCTGAAGTACATTGAGCTCATACAAGAACGAAAAAGCTTGTCAGTTAAAATGCTAGAACTTATCACATAATAAATTAGATGGGTTTTATTTTATTTATTTATTTATTTTTATATTAAATTAAAAGCAGAAAGCAAGTAAAGATCCCATAAACTGTGCCAACAGCCACAGTTGGGATCCAGAAACATATGTGATAATTTTAATCAATTATTTTTGTTGAAAGATAATTCTCAGCCAAAAAACAAACCATTTTTTTTACCTGCCTCATAGGGTACTTTATAATTCTGGAAAATTAAAAATTTTACTAATTACTAGATTTATTTTAATAATACTAGATCGGCCAATAGAATTCAAGTGACCGTCCAATCGCAATCTTAGGAATTAATCTCCCTTCCCCGAATAAATGAGTTATAGCCAATCAAGTAATTTAGAGCAAAAATTCAAGAAAAAAATAGTGAAGTTTCTAACATAAATGTCCATAACTCATCTCAAAATGAATATATTTATAATCCTAAGGTTCAATGCATACATAATATCATTAAAAATATACAGTTAAATTCTAATTAAACTCTAAAAATTATTTTAGCAGTTATGACTGTTGAGGGGTGGTGGTTTAGCAAAATTCACAGTTTTTCAGAAATTCAATTTAAAGATTTTATTGGATAAATTCATTAAATATTTTATAATTTAATAAACATTCAGAAATATGGTGGAGTAATTTATTTATTCATTTATAAGTTATAATACGTTATTTACGATGTTTTTCATGCTAACACTCAACGTTAAGCCCTTTAACTGCACTCTTCAGTATCTTTTCGACACTTCCGGTGATGATTAAACAGCTGTATCATGACTTATAATGACTCTAGGAACAAACTGAAAACTGTTTTCGAAAACTAAAGGGCTGATCTTTAACATAAACGAATAAAATGTTTTCGATATTTTTCACGAAAATCGCTATTTGAACGTGGTGAAAATTTTATATTTACAATTTGATCCTAAAAACTAGGATTTCTGTAAAGTAAAAACATTTCAGGAGTAATTCATTTTAACACGTAAAAGAAAAAAATATATTGTTCAGAAGTAGTTTGTTCACATACTAAACAGTATTGCTTATTAAAATTGGTAACCATAACTGCTAATTTATATTACCTATTTATGCCAAATTATTTTTCTCCCAAATTGAAATTAGACTCCTTTCATTGATAAACTGATCTTCGGTATTGTATTCCGCAAGTTCAAATTTCTATCCCGACATGGGTGTTCGTAGCTGTTTGGAATCAGCTTTAATTAGTAGATATAAATGAATAGTGTTTGTAGAGCAAAAATTGTAGACCATAGCTATCCAAACAAAAACGTTTTTTTGGTCCAACATCCGACAGGCGAAGCGTAACATGACCTATAACTTTCAGTGCGTAGAACTGATAAGTTACAAACAAAACATATCTCTAGGGTATTCTTCATCAGTCATACTCATTAATAAATAGATTAATTTTAAATTCTGTGATCATTATGGTCGAAATATTTATAAAAGCTATTAAGATGTAAAACAGAAATGACCGCAAAAGAAACTATTTAGCAATGCTTCGCTACTTTACATTTTAAATTTTTTTTGTAATAGTCTTTGTATATTATCTGGGAGAAACAAAATAATTGTATATTTCAGAAATTTGAATTTCTATAGAAAAGGATGAATTTTGATAATTTTTTTTAAACTCTTCATTTTTACGAACTCTTCGAACACAATACAAATTCCTCCTGTAATTTACTTTCTTAAATTTAATGCAGATATCTTTTTTTTTTAATTTACAAGAATAAAATTTCGATCCATTGAAATTCACTAAAACAAAATTTGAAATTAATAATAAATTACTTAATAAATTGTAGAGCTGAATTTTAATATTGCTATTGCAATATTTAAATTATACCAATATTTGACGATATATTGATAAGCGATCTAGCCCTATTAAAGGGTACACTATTAAAAAAGTACTACCCCTCATATTTTTTTAAAATTTTGTTGTCGTGCAAGATATATAAAGAAAAATAAAAGAATGTTGTAATTCTTTTCTCAGTATTTTTTTCTCTAGTGATTTATAAAATTCCTTTAATTTAAATTTGCTGGTAAAAACGGAGACCGTAAACTAAAAGTCACAATATGATTCGGAATTTTCTAAAGATATAAGGAAATTAATTACAGAGTGGTGAATCCTACAAGACCTATAAGATGTAAGTTCAACTGTTTTCTCTGGTTCGAGCCCTCTAAAAGAGTGGTGGATCCATTTTATGATGTATTTAAGTATGCATTCAAAACTATGGATATATGCATAGATAAGACATAAATATGTAAAACTAGGAAATTAATCCTCCTGCTACACTTCAATTTTTAGCGTCTATTATTTTTGATTGCCCGGGCTTACTGGGCTTTAATAAGCCCAGGAAGCCCGGTGATTACATAGGAGGAAATAGCGACTCCATAGTGAAACTTTACTTAAAGTAAAAGACACCTTTTTTCACCAAAAGAAGAGCAAAAAATGACATATGAAAACTTTTTTCGATTACAGAGTTGGGCCCCACAGTGAGATGATACAGAGAATATTCCCAAGAGAGAGAAGCTTAGTCAGCAACATTAACTGTCAGAAAGGAACTTAGATCATTGGGAAAGTGAAGCATTTGTTTTAGACAGTTGGAAAATGTGGCAAGTGGATAGAAAATTAGCATTTATTTCAGAGTTAGCTTTGGGAAATAAGTTTAAAGAGTTTAAGTATCAAGTAGCGAATGCTCCTTTGAATAAGATATTAGATAATAGGGAAAATAGATAGGAAAGAATGAGAAGAGGAAAAAGAAAGATTTTAGAGACATATTTTAAATGCAATAATTTTGATATATTACATATATATATAGAAATAATAGGCGAACCGGACCCACATGTATAAGGGAAAACTCCTTTGAATTGCCTCTTATTTTCCTCAGCCTGGGCATACTGAGCTACCAAGTGTCCCGTTAAACTTCTGTCATGAATAATTACATTACTTGTCGTGGCCAAATGTAATTTATATTTCATCTCATCTCATCAAAATAAGGACAAAATCCATAGAAATCTTATTTACTGATCCGGATATTGTCAGAATACTCTATGCATAGATCTCACGCCAACTTTGAGCGAGAGAGAACCAAGAACCACGAGAGATTTAAGTCTGGCGGGAAAATGCTAAGACAACAATTAATTTCTTAAAGAGAGTGACTTTTGACTACAGACAATTGCGAAAGTCGGGAGTTCAGGATGACAATTATTGCTGATTTTTCCTGGGAGAGTAATTACTTTTTTTATTAAAGTGTCACCAATATCAATTTTAGCTTTGAGAATCAGAGAAAGAATTGAAAACTTCCTCGTTCAAATTTGATAGCTGGAAAAGTAGAATTTATATAAAGAGGAGAAATTAAGATTTAGAATAATAGATGGGGAAAAGGATAATTTTGGATACACTTTAGGGGCTTAGATATTTATATTATTACATATATATGTGTATGCATGTATATACTTTATATTTGTGCGTGTGCGTGTGAAATAAATGTTTTTTATGAAGTTGAAATTTCACTCACTGTAATTTAAATTCAAACTTTAGACCTTTCCCAAAAAAAAAAATTCTAAATCACTCTTATTTTCCGTATTTATAGAAATATTTATGTAACTAGTGAAAATATTTTTCCCTAACTACACTGAAGATTAGTCGCTTCATATTTAATTTGCCCGATCTCACTGGGCAATAAGAATAATCTAATGCAATCGTAAAAACATCAGAGGAAGCGAAATCGAACATTGTGGAACTCTACATTTATAAAAGATCGAAAAGCATGGGTTTAAGCTACCGTCATGACAGGACAATAGGTCTCCAAAGAATGCTACAAGAATAATACATCTTTCGGCAATTTGGGACCCTAGAGCGAGAATTAAGTGATTTTGTTCCCAAAAGACTAAAGATTGTTTAGCACTTTTAAAGAGGCAAGAGTGAACCTTGATCATATAGTTTAGCTCAAGAAACACACAATTTTCTAATTTAGTCATTGCAAAAGGGAGGTTATTTTCCTGGAACAGCTGAAAAATGGGGCCAGTGGACAGAAAATGAACATTCATGCAAGCGTTAGTTATGAGACACGAGGAAAAATAATTGAAGTCGGAGAACACTCCTTTAACTGACATTTTATGACTGGGAAATTTATTAAAATTTCAGAAGGGGAAAAAAGATAACTTTATATAGATACTTAAGGGGTAATAGTTTTGATATATTATATATATATATATATATCCCCACACATGTATATAAGAATTATGTAATTATTTTTATATATATCAATCATTATTATACATATTATTAATACATATATCTGTATATATATATACATATATCTGTATATGTTCAAATATATACATTAAAATCTCGAAATTTAGAAAACGGAATACACTGATTTTTAAGTGAAATGGAAATGACCACACATCTGGAAATTCGATTTCTAGGTATGACCCTGGGGCAGTGTAGTGCACGTGTGATATTAATAAAGGAAATCTCGGAACCCCAAAGGGAGTTCAGCGTACCGCTTGATAAGCATTTGACCGGGAAATTTCGGGACTGGATCTGACGAACGTGTGCGGGGTTATTCGAATCTAATTTATTTCTGAATATGATCTCGTAACGTAGAAAGGACAATGATTTTGAAATTTTTTGCGATCATTTGAAATTTTATTTACTTATCTAAAGGATATTTAATCTATAATATGAAATAAATTTTTTATAAATTTAAAGAAAATAAATAGTAATAAAATAAATACGGAAATAATTTAAGAAGACAGTTAATTATAATTACAACATAAAATAATGGTCAACGTCTAATGTTTCAGCTGCATTTATATCTACAAATAAAAATAACTTTATTTTATAAAAATATTAAGGTAAAGTGAGCATAGGAATAAATTAATTCAAAATTTTGGTACAGGGTTGGAAAGTTGAGATTTAGAAAGAATAAATTACGTTATTTTGATCTATCGCCGCTCAGTCGGCAAAGCCGTCGATCTCATAACCGGAGGTATTTGTGTTCGAGGCTTATCTGGCCAAAGATCCGATTTATTTATAAACATATTAACTGCCATGGGGGTCACCGGTGACCGGCACTCGACTTGGCTAATTGTAACTGTATATATATGTTGAATCAGAATGTGGGTCTTTGTGTTTATGTAGATAATTTTGTTATATTCGGTCAGACAACTGAAGTATTACAAAATGCACTAAAATTAATTAAAATCAAGCACCTAGGTATTAAGGATAAACTTATTAGGCAAATGTTAAAGAAGTAAAAATTTTATTGTATTACTAGCATATAGCCCATCATATGACGGGATTAGTAAAATTTTTCATATTCCAGAACTGTTAAGTACCCAATGAGGCAGGTAAAAGAAATGGTTTGTTTTTTGGCTGAGAACTATCTGGTTCACTCTCAATAATTTTTATTTATCGTCATACTCCTCTAGAGTCTCCCGATCCTGTAATGCAGTTTAGAATCACATTGAATTCATTTAGTCAAACCGTGTGGTTATGTATAACAAACAAACACACAAACGAACAAACTTCTTAATTTCCAAATATATATAAATTAAAAGTTAGATATTTATGAGTCCGTGAAATAGACTCCTAGACTTATATGAAAATGAAAAATAGAGGCTTATTAAGTTTTAAGCCGATGGGGTCGTTTGTTGGAAAGTATGACTCCACTCCTTTAGTTTCGGCCGAAAATGTAGGCAGATTTTTTTTTATTCTCAATGACTGTTCAACCTATAAAAAGGACCCCATGTGAATCTCCAGTATCAGTCCGTATTTGCCTGTTCTTCTTTATCTTTCGGTAATTATGCTGGAGTTGCAGAGTGTATGTATATTTTAAAAGATGTGTCTTTTATTAAAATGAGTTTTGTTTGTTATTCTACGTTTGCTTATTCGTCTGTTTATCTACAGATTTAACCAACAAAGTTAAAGGAAAAGGGATCTTGTCAGAATTGCTTTCATAACGAATTTATAGCAGATTTGTTGTTGTTACACTAGAGGTGATTTTGTTGTAGTAAGCTTAGTTCTTGCACAACACCTCGGGGGAATAGTTCAGATTTGTGACACGTAAAGTAAACAATATATAGTTTAGTTTGTTTTGGTCAGAAGTGCTAAGGTATAATGTAGCGTGTCAAACCAAACCAAACCTAGTTTATCTTACGTGACACAAATCTAAACTTTTCTTCTTTGGTTAACCAGTAAAATTCTCTCATAGTTTGCCCAATTGATTAAAATCCGTTAAAATTTTCCACGTTAAAATCAGCCTTAACCTGATGAGCTATTATTAATCTTATTCAGTTTATGTGCTGTCATATATTTACATTGGTTTGAAAAGTCCGGTGGCACTTAATCTACTAATTGTTTCTTCTGCTTTTATGTACATAGCTAGTATGTTTCCTTTAAGTAGTGTGGTTTTCTATCCATTATGCAATAAATTCATCCCCCCTTTCATATATCTGACTAAAAAAATTCGATAATCTAATATCCATCAAGCCGGAGCCTGAAAACAAAACATAGTTTAAATCAAATATTGAACACGTCTGCTTTTCAACAGACGCCAAGAATTTTTTTTCCTGGCTGCTTAAAACAATCGAAAGGAAGGCTGTTCGGCTAAATAAATCCGACTTAGCATTCATCATTCGAAACCTGATGCAGACATCGGGGCTTTACACCGGTGTTGGCAATACAAACAGCGGGGCATATTGAAATATTGACTTTCGCCCCGTTTTCCGATACCAAGAAAACTTTGCGCTTCTCCAGGAATAATCGTTTTTAAGGCAAAAGCTGATACGATATCCTCCGATATGGAGGGGAGGAATCGATATTTTCATATAAATTCTTTTCATAAAATGCACTTTGTGTCCTATCGGGGACATATATATGAATATAATGGATTTTTAATTAAAAATCTTTAGTCAGATTTATCCATCTATTGTGCGAGGACGGATTAAGAAAAGAGAAAGAAGCGCGTGCGGTCGCCAAGATATTACTCGCATAACGGGGAACCCCATGAAAATAATTATTTTTTGACTCATTATCGCGAGATTATTGAAAAGGAGGAGAGAAATGTGTCTTAGCCATTTATCTTTAGACGCGAGTTCAGTCTTGATAGGGAAGACGTCAGAACAAAGCAACACTGTGTCGGATTTCTGGTGCATCGTCGTGATAAATTACTGTAGAAGTAAGATTGTATCGGTTTTATTTCAAGTTGAACTCTCATGAATGTGAGGATTCCTTCTCAGTGAAATATTTTTTTCAATATTTTCTTGCAGTTGAACTATAAAACAAAGATTAGACATCGAGAGCTACACAATTTATTTCTTCTGAATCTAGGCGACTTTATTCACAGAAAAACTGTTTAAGAAGTTTTGTAGGTTACGATTGACTATTTCACGGAATTAGTAACGAAAAACAATCTACACGACGTTGGTGGGAGAAAGAGTGGTGCGCTTATGTCAGCACAGGAAGATGCAATACTTCGGAGGGTGGATGAATCTCTAGAGTTGAGTGCACGCGCACTAGCCACGGATATGAATGTGCACATGCTATTACAGGCAGAGGGGCTCTACCCATATAGTTACAGAACGTGATTTAACGGTGTGTTTACGTCAAAGAACTTTGCTTTGAGAAATGAACTTCACTTATATGAATACAAAGGAGTTGTTTTCCCCGGCACCAAGATGTCTAGACTTTTGTGTCCTACAGGAGCGAAACAGCAGACCAGATAACCGGGTGCCCAGACTGGCAGCCAGAAAAATGACCGTCGAAACCACAAAGAAATGCCCGACATTGGATCTTCGCTGACACGAAATTCCAGAGACTCCCGAGTTTGCGGCTGGTGATTATCTAGCCCAGACCAATCCACTTGATTGAAAGTGAGGTCATCGCCAGATGATCCAGTAATGAAATTGTGGGTGAGGCCCCCTCTCTTAGAGGCTCCTCCCCTAGAAAGAGACGAGAGAAGATTTTTTAGAGAAGTAGTTAGCTAGCAACCAGCTAATTCGGAGGTCGCCTTGACCAGTCTCTCTATCGCAGAGTTTATTTAGCTACAGTCCCACCTTGGGATCTTTTCTTTTGAGAATTAGCTAGAGTCAGCTAACTCGGAGGTCTAGACCAGTTTCTCCATCGGAGAGTTGTTTTAGCAAAAATCCCACCTTGAGATATATCTCTTGCTGAGATTGAGAACGATACCATGTGCCTTGGGTTTTCTTTTATTTTAATCCTCTTCAGGATTGATTGCATATTCCTCTTAGGATATATGTATATATATGTATATAGATATGTATGTATGTATGTATCTATCTATCTATCTATCTATTCATCTATCTATATATATAATATTTTTCTCTGTGTGAAGCTATCAAATGATTGGTGCACCTGGTCCCGGAAACTATTATTCGTCATAGATAATTTGGAGGAAATTTTTATTTTGGATTGGCAACCCAGCTGCAGAGACATGGTACCTAAAATAAACTAAATATCCTGGAGGATATCTCTCAGAAATTTAATTTAGTTTAGTTGCATCTGAAAGGCAAATATTGCCTATTGAGATCCATCTCGGACTTTCTTGAAATCGGAATCATAATATAAGTGACTATAAACTATTCCTACGAACTTTTTCTCTTGTCATTTTTAATTTGTAAATAAATGTTGTACATATAGGGAAGTTTTTGGACTAATTTAAATTATTTTCGACATTCAGGCTGTTCACCATATTACAATATCCTGTACCACTGTACTAGTAACAACACTTGTGATTTAATACAATTTAAAAATTTCCGTTAACTATGTAAAGGTTTAATTTGTTTCATAATTTTTTTTTATTGAATTGTTAATTATTGCAGTTCAGAGTTTTCTCTAATTGATTTTTATAGAAATTAATTGTTTATCTGAGTTTCTACATTTTGTCAATCATTGATATAACATATACACTTCGCTGTAGCTTTTTTTTCTAAATTTGAACTAACATGAATGTGAAGGCAGTTTAAATTCCTTCTCTGGGAATTATTTTCAATATTTTCTTACAACTGATGTAGAAAACAAAGCTGAAACGTCGTAAATCCTACACATTTTATTTCTTCTGAGGTTGATAGACTTTATTCAGGATGAAAGCTGTTTATTATTATTTTTTTAAGGTTACGATTACAGATTATTGAAATATAATTGCGTAGAGTGGTTTGGAGCACTACGGTCTACTTTTTTGCAACACGAGATATAATAAGATAAGGGCTTACTGCCTAAAGCCATGTACTACCTGTAACCAGCCACCCACCCGTGTGTAGGTTGTTAAATTGCTGGTTCTGTCTGACCGTTCTGCAACAATGCGTTATGCAGGGGCTAAATCAGCATTTCGCATATAAAATTTAAAAAAGTAGACAATCTAGACAAATAAGTACAACCAATGCAGTTTCCGAATGTGCACGGGATACTCCGCAGGAGTTCTGCCCAGGTTAAAAGTCCGGTTGCCCCGGTGTACTACATGGAACTTTTTACATGAGAGCAGGTGTTGGTGAGGAAAGCAATATCTGTACAGGGCAGTTGTGATGGTCATTAGTGAAGGGATACTTTGACCCTTGCCGTGTGGTTTTAGGTTAAAATCTTCATGACCGCAAGATGGGGCCTTGATTAGTGGTGAGCCAGTCAACAAGGTTCCTAGCCTTCCTTATCAGTACCGGATTTTTTAGGCTTTCTGCCCAGAGTTCCTTGGATGTGTGAGAGGATTTCTTAAGATGCAAGTCGTGTATTAGAGGGCAGTCGTGCAGATAGTGATAACTGCTTAAAGCCAATTCCGAACGGACCAAGAAAGTCCATGCCACAGTGGGATTCGAACCCACGAACGCCGGTACCAAGGATCAGCATCCTAATTGTTCGGCCCTCATTCGTCATATTATTTGCGTGAATATAATAATTATAGTAATAATAATAATAAACTGAAGTAAAAATACTGAAGAAAATATCTTGATAAATATCTCCAAATGTTACGATATTTACTTTAAGACGAAGGTAGCATTTGGATGATTGTTTCTTATACGGGGTTTTACACACATGCGGAGACTCAATCGCTTTTCACGAGCCTTATACAGATTACTTCACCTATATGAGGGTACAAAATACGCCAGTGGGAAGCTAATTGATAGATATTCAAGGAAAAGGAAAGTCCACAAGCTTGTTTCCAAACAAATGGTGTGCAATTCCGGATAATGTATTCATAGCCAGTGTGAGAAATCATATACGAAGTTGGTTTCGAACTATAGACTATGCAGCACAAATGCCCAAGAATAACGAACTCAGTAGATATGTGCTGAAAGTGATGTATGATTATGTACTGTTCCGGATAATGTGCTCTTAGCCAGTGTGAGGAACCATATACTAAGTTGGTTTCCAACTATAGACTAAGCAGCACAAAGGCCTAAGAATAACGAATTCAGTAGATATGTGCTGAAAGTGATGTATGATTATGTACTGCTATATGCTTCTCATCTTACAAATTCTATTAATCGCCATTAAATTGAATCTTCTCGATGAACGTAAATGGTTCCGTACTTTTCGCTCCTAGAATTTAAATTTAAATATAAAATTCAACAGAATAAGATCTATTTCCTTAGATGATATGTATTTAATAATGAAATAAAAAAACCCGGGAGGAATTCAAAACCGAAATAAATGGAGCACGAAAGGGTTAAGAAACTCTTCAGGTGTAACTTCTTTTCTTTTGAAACCAATTTTATCTGTAACGTAATTTATCTTCAGAAATATTTGAAAATGCAGTATTTTAAGTTTTTTTAATCCTTTCCAATACTGTGGTAACTGTATTGACCATTAAAGTGACTATTATTAAACTAGCATATAACCCGTCACATGGATCAGTAATAACTTTTACTTTCTGGAATTGTAAAGTATCCTATGAGGTAGATAAAAATGGCTTGCTTTTTGACTGAGAATTATCTGGTACACGCTCAATAATTTGTTTATCTTTACTGACCGCATGTTAGTTGCCAACCTTAACTTATATTGTCATATTACGTGATAGGATGGAAAGCAGCGGTTTTTATATTGACAGCGATTATTTGGCGGTATATATGAATGAATGTCCAAAATTTAGCAAATCCATTGCAAATCGTGCATAAAAAATAAATACGCAAACGAACAAGCGTCTTAATTTTCAAAGATATATAACTTAAAAGTTCCAGATACTTTTAGTGAATGAAGTAGACTCCTAAACTTTTATGAAAAGAATTTGTTGTTAATGCCGGTGATAAAAGTTTCATTGCAACAAAAAGTAATCCATGATTAAATTTAAAATTATCACATATGTACCTAATCTATTATTTGAAACAAATAAAAAAGAAAATTATTTACGTAATATCTAAGTTCAGTGATCAAACTTATGAAAATAATGCAGACGATATTTAAATAATTTAATATAAGAAATGATTAAATGGGATGTTTAAAGTAATTACGTCATAATGCTAGAAAAAATGTTATTTTTACCTATTTATTTTATTATGTGATAAATTGGTAAATTTAATCGCCTGCTCTTAATCGGAGAAAAGAGGGCTTGAAATAATGCCATTAAACACTCGAAAAGGGGTAAAGGGGTGGATTTCGTACGTTTTAAAGACGACAGTATTTTTCTCTGTGATATGAAGCATATTTACACTAATTTATTTTAGAATCAGATAGATAGTTTAGAAGATAAATTTTAGTCACTTTGAATTTTGCTAGCCCTAACTGATCAAGAATCCAATATGGATGCCTCTATCAATTCCAAGTTCAATCGCTTCATAAATTCAAGGACAGATGAACAAATAACTTAGGCTTGATATATATGGGATGTTCAGAAGTCATTTCGCCGTCCCCCATCAGTTTCGTCCTTATTTATAAACTTCAGAAAAAAGGAAAACGGCCAATAAATTGAATACCTCATGATATGTGTTTAACAATTAACACTAGATCTACGGATAGCGTCACTTTGACACATTTCGAATTTTATAAGGAAAATTACAAAAACCTTTTGCATTTTTATTTTATCTCTTGTACAGACTTTTATCCATTGAACGAAGTAAATATTTATTAGTCTATTTTTTCTAAAAATGTGTTGAAATATTGAAATTTTCTATATGATGTACACCTATCTCTAAGGATATGAGTCAATTTGAAGCAGTCGTAATGTGGACAAATGTTTTAGTAAATTAGTTCTACTCATGTACACTTTACAATAATAATAAATAGAAATAGGAACATACTGACAGTAATTCGATCCGTTATCCGATATTGTTATCTCAAATGAAACAAGAAATAAGCAACAGTGAAAAGAACAAAACGCAGCATGTCAATTGGAGTTGGAGTGTGAAGAGATTTTGGAGGTTTTAGTTGAATGGTTTGAGTACTGGAAAATAAAATTCTAGAATATTTTTAGAATTAGTAATATTATTGTGAACCTCGACCTCAATATTATTTCATATTTTTCCTTTTTTATAGTGTATAATTACATTGCTTTCTCAGTGTTGATATATGTATTCATTCATGCTTTATATTGACTCGTGTTCGTAGAAATAGGTATATAAGAAACTTCTATAAAAGTAGTGTTAAGGTTAGTTTTGGATGAAGAGGAACTAAATTTCCTCTGAACATGATATCTTCATTCATTTGATACAAGATCAATATTAGGTTGTTGTACTTTCAACATATGCTTTATAACTATTATGCAGTACGACGTAAAGATAATATTTTTCAATTCATCTGGCATAACACACATATCTTTATGCCAAACATAACTACGAAGATTGTACTCATTTACTAACGTCCAGGAAAGCACGCGTAGCTTAAGGAATTCTACGAGCAGCAGTAACATTGGGTGCTACCATATTATGGTCGACATATGTCGCTGGTGACTTCTGCGTCAGAATGATGTCAGAGAGGGAAATTTATGGTGCCAAATTCCCGTCTCAGGCAATTTCTGACGTCATTATGACGCAAACGTCACCAGTGACATATGTCAGCTGTAATATGGTAGCAGCCATTGTTTCTCGTCATTTAGAACCAGGGACCAAGCAGAATACCCTGAGGTCATAGTTTGCCGCTTCCAGAAATATTGTCTGAATTTGGTGGACATGGCGACCATGGACCTATTTTACGTGCCCCAACCGCTATTGATGAACGCGACCGATCTTTGCCGCCTCAAGCTCACAACTCTCCGGTTCCCTACTAGATGACTTTATCCACTGAACTAATGCTCCTCGTATATAAAATAAATATGATTGGTCTGTTTTGGAGTGCTACGGTCTACGTTTTGCAACACGAGGGCTAATGAGACCGGGACCTACAGTTTAAGGCCGATTCCGAACTGCTACGAACGTCCATGCAACTGTGGGATTCAAAACCACGAACTCCTGTACCGAAGGCCAGTACCCTAACCAATCGGCCATCGTTCGGCGCAAAATAAATATGAAGCATAAAATGTCTTACTTTTTATAATCAGCTACTGGGTTAGAGCAAAATGAACTCCAATAGAAAAAAGAAATTCAAATTATCTTAACACTCAATGAATTTCATATCAAATTAATCAGAAAACCTTACATGTTATTAAATAAGTGTTTTCCAGTGATGAAGTCACAAGATGTTAAAATTTATTTATACACTCATCTGTTAAGTTACAAAATTAATAAAAAAATTCAGTTATAAAAATTGTTTAAAAGCTTATGAATCAATTTAGCTTTTATATTATCGTACATGCTAAATATTTACTGAGTTCCTCTATCAAAAATTTTATTCATATTTTTTATAAATTTTTTATATACACACATGTTTTTTATATTATTTATATATTATTTTATATCTTAAAATTATATAATAAAAATATATTTATATATATAAATTTTATATTTATATTATTTATATTTATAAAAATGTTTATATAAAGTATTATAATAAAATTATAATATATAATATATATATTATCTATATATATATACATGAATATATATATATATATATATATATATATATATATATATATATATATATATATATATATATATATATATATAATATATATATAATTATATATATATATATTATATATATATATATATATATATATATATATATATATATATATATATATATATATATATATATATTTATGTTAGCCGATCACAATAATAAAGTCATAATCACATAAGGTAGTCGTAGTTTAATAACTTTTATTTCCGTATCGAAATACTTAGACCTTACGCTACACATCTAATGGAATACTCTCTATGTCATGACCATCAAAACCGGAAACGCAACGACGCCACTCTCATAATTTGAGAACCTTGACCACTTCAATTTTTATGTTATGTATATTGAGATATGTATATATATAAAAGTAGAGGTATGTATATATATATAATGTATATAATATATATATTTATATATATAAAGTATATATATATATATTATATATGTATTTTATATATGTATGTATATATATGTATATATATATGTATATATGTATATATGTATATATATTATATATATATATAATATATATATATATATATATATATATGTATATATATATATATATGTATATATATATATATATATATATATATATATATATATATATATATATATATATATATATATATATATATTATATTTATTTATTGCTTTAAGTTATGCAAGCCGAATATTTTAAAATGAACGACATAAATTTTTGACTTACTAATAAATATTATTTATGAGATATCGTACAAATCTTCATTTATTGATGAAAGAGAGAATTTTTAAAATGAATGTTCTAAAGCATCACACGTTGCTAGTCTATAAAAAAAAGTAAGATATATACTGCTTCAATTTATGAAAAGTATGTTTCCGAATCGAAAACTACTTATGTTTTCCTTACGAAGTTCGCATATTTCTTTTACCAAAAATAACTTCCTTTTCCCTATTATTTTTTCCTCTATGAACGACTACGGCATCAGACCTCTATTAAAACAAAGTGCGCCCTTTCAGGTATTTTTGTGACGTTCTGTTCCCTGCCAAGATATTCGTAATTTATGGCTGTTATAAAATTCGAAGAGCTTTATTAAAATCGCTCTCAGTGACATTCTACTTGAAGGGAGCGAGGGAAAAACTTCATTTTCGATGCATTATTTCTTCTTTGCCGCCGAACTCAAATGAAGTATGCAAACTGCGTTTCTGTCTTATTTTTTTCTTCATCCCATGTGTCAGCATTTATTTTGTTTCCTTTCTATTGTGCGATGGTTTCGGTGTAGAAAAAAATATCCTCTGTTTATATGGGAGATCTCATCGACAAAAGTAAAAAAAAAAGTGTTCGATCAGTCTTCACGTAATAAGGGAAATATTTTCCTTACAAGGAAAAATAGTAACATTGACGTTGAATATTTATAACAAATTTTTGAGTCTAGCTCTTTCTTTAAAGTGTCATTTTCTCCAGGTTGTTTTAACCTCTATTTACCCTTAAGCGTTCAAAACGATTTTACTTGTTCTGTAAGGCTATGTAGAGACAATTAATCTTTAATTAATTTATAGTGCTGACATTTTTATTCTTAAATAGTTTATCAAGGTGTAATGTTTTAATTAATAGATAATGTTTTAATTTTTATTCTTAGTTTATAATGCTATAATTTTAATTCTTAATTAATTTGTAATACTATAGTTTTTACTCTTAACTAGTTTATAATAGGGTAGTTTTTATTCTTAATTTAAAAAGCTTTAATTTTTATTCTTAACTTATGCTATAGTTTTTATTCTTAATTAGTTTGTAATGCTGTAATTTTTCTTTTTAGTTTATAATGTGGCATTTCCATTCTTAATTAGTTTTTAATGTTAATTTTTATTCTTAATTACTTTGAAGTGTTGTAATTTGTATTCTTAATTAGTTCATTATGCTGTATTTTTATTCTTAATTAGTTCTTAAGGCTGTAATTTATATTCTTAATTAGTTTGTAATGCTGTAACTTTTATTCTTAATTATTTTATAATGCTTTAATTTTTATTCTTAATTTATAATGCTATAATTTTCATTCTTAATTAGTTTATAATACTATAGTTTTTACTCTTAACTAGTTTATAATAGGGCAGTTTTTATTCTTAATGTAATACGCTTTAATTTTTATTCTTAGCTTATTATGTTATATTTTTATTCTTAATTAATTTGTAATGTTGTAATTTTTCTTCTTAATTACTTTATAATGGGGCTGTTTTCATTCTTAATTAGTTTTTAATGTTAATTTTTATTCTTAATTAGTTTGCAGTGTTGTAATTTGTATTCTTAATTAGTTCATTATGCTGTATTTTTATTCTTAATTAGTTTTTAAGGTTGTAATTTATATTCTTAATTAGTTTGTAATGCTGTAACTTTTATTCTTAATTAGTTCCCTATTCTGTAATTTTTAATTCTTAACTAGTTTATAATGCTTTAATTTTTATTCTTAGTTTATAACACCATAGTTTTTATTCTTAATTAGATTGTAATGCTGTAATTTTTCCTTTTTATTAGTTTATAAGTCAGCAGTTTTTATTCTTAATTAGTTTATAATGTTAGAATTCGTTTGCAGTGCTGTAATTTGTATTTTTAATTAGTTTATTATGCTTTATTTTTATTCTTAACTAGTTTTTAATGATGGATTTTATATTTTTAATTAGTTTGTTATGCTTTATTTTGTATTTTTAATTACTTCATTATGATGAAATTTTTATTCTTAATTAGTTTATAATACTTCAACTTGTATTCTTAACTAACTGATTCTGTCGCACAACAATCCGTGTTTAACCATGGACTTCCAAAGGTCATCTGTCTTTTGTCATGTTTCTCCAGTTTTGTTATTATCAAAATATTTAAGTCTTTCTCCTCAATACCTCATCAATGAAATTCTCCACCGATTTCTTATGTATATACTTGTGTGTCTGTATTTCCTTGTATTTTATTTTGTATGTCTTTGGTACTTATGTAAATTGTCTTTGTACCTAGACTGTCGTCCCTTTTCTCAACATGTTACATTATATTCTTAATTAGTCATTACAGCACATTTTTATCAGTTTGTAAGGCTGTAGTTCGTAATCTTAATTAGTCGCTGTAATTCTTCTGGAGTAATGCTATCGTTTTCGGTGACTACTGAAATAAAGTATTTAAAAACTTCTATGCTGTATCTCCATTTATCTTTAGTTCAGTTTCTGTATGCATCAGTTTCTTTACGATCCGTATTCATGTATTTAGTACTTTTTATATTAAATTCCAGACCAAAAATATTGGCTTCTCTGATTAACTCATTAAGCAGAATGTTTATCTTTTAATAGTTTATAATGCTGCAAGACAAAGATGATAATTCTAGACTTGCGCTTAATGTACAATTAATTTCTCATTTAATGTTGCGAATAGATTGTCATTCAGTAATAATTGACAATTTGGTGAAAATGCAGTTTAGGGTGCCCCCTTGTTTTATTGGAGATATTTTTTGGTGCCAATAATGTCAAAATGCCATTTAAGATGACGGCGATGGCTTGACACAAGAACAGGGTACTCTCGCCAACTTAGTGATAAAGCTCTAAGCACGAAGGCCTAACATTTTCTCCTGATCTCGCTGTGTCCATACAATCTGTATCTATATTTTGATTTATATTATATTGGTATCTAAATCTCCTCGACAAACTCTTTTCTTATTTATTCAATGCACGTAGAGCTTTAAAAAATTAGGTATAGTGAACCGTTAATGGTTCACTATGGCTCATTTTTAACAATTAGGGTCTGTTGGCGTTGTAAACTGTTGAGGGATTAATTGCCCATAAATATAAATAACTTCTTTCTAAGTGGTTTGAGTTAATTAAGAGTGTATAAATTCGATTGGGACTCAGCCTGCCTTATATAGGCCCGAATAAACTGCTAGAATATTCCAGAAACCAAAACTGGAAATTGTCATGCATCGACACACTTGGCAACATTTGGCGACATTTAGCGATATTTGGCGACGAACTTGGCAACAAAAATAAATTTCCAAAACTGTTGCCAACGAGCAGGTATTTCTCCAATTTGGCGAGATACCCATAGAGTCCCATGTTAAATTTAAGGTTCACTTACAAATTCGTAACAATATATTTAAAACTTCCTACAAAAATTTTATACACAATTGCAGCCGGAAAAACCTTGAGTCACCATATGTGAAGAAACTCACCTACTTGGCTGTTATAAATATAGATAAATAATTAAAATCCAGGGCATGCTAAACTGCAGTGAAGCCCATAACAAATTCAACAGTTAAACTCTTAAAGGAAGAAGAAGCATACACAAATATTGTCAATTTAGCAAAAAGATTCCAAAATCCGAAGCCAGTAAGTAGTATAATACATCCGTACCGGAAATTTTAGAACTAAAATATTTCCCAGTAAATAAAAAATAGTCACACAGCGAGTAAAAATGAAATGTCTCAAATAAGAACAACTCATAAATAAAAAAAGTTGTAGCAAATAAGTTAAATTTTAGAAATAAAATTGAAATACTCCATATAGGTATGAATAATCAGACTTAGTAATACTTTATTGCGGAATGGTCAAATTCTTAAATCCGTGTTTAACCATGGACTTCCAAAGGTCATCTGTCTTTTGTCATGTTTCTCCAGTTTTGTTATTATCAAAATATTTAAGTCTTTCTCCTCAATACCTCATCAATGAAATTCTCCACCGATTTCTTATGTATATACTTGTGTGTCTGTATTTCCTTGTATTTTATTTTGTATGTCTTTGGTACTTATGTAAATTGTCTTTGTACCTAGACTGTCTTCCATTTTCTCAACATGTTACATTATATTCTTAATTAGTCATTACAGCACATTTTTATCAGTTTGTAAGGCTGTAGTTCGTAATCTTAATTAGTCGCTGTAATTCTTCTGGAGTAATGCTATCGTTTTCGGTGACTACTGAAATAAAGTATTTAAAAACTTCTATGCTGTATCTCCATTTATCTTTAGTTCAGTTTCTGTATGCATCAGTTTCTTTACGATCCGTATTCATGTATTTAGTACTTTTTATATTAAATTCCAGACCAAAAATATTGGCTTCTCTGATTAACTCATTAAGCAGAATGTTTATCTTTTAATAGTTTATAATGCTGCAAGACAAAGATGATAATTCTAGACTTGCGCTTAATGTACAATTAATTTCTCATTTAATGTTGCGAATAGATTGTCATTCAGTAATAATTGACAATTTGGTGAAAATGCAGTTTAGGGTGCCCCCTTGTTTTATTGGAGATATTTTTTGGTGCCAATAATGTCAAAATGTCATTTAAGATGACGGCGATGGCTTGACACAAGAACAGGGTACTCTCGCCAACTTAGTGATAAAGCTCTAAGCACGAAGGCCTAACATTTTCTCCTGATCTCGCTGTGTCCATACAATCTGTATCTATATTTTGATTTATATTATATTGGTATCTAAATCTCCTCGACAAACTCTTTTCTTATTTATTCAATGCACGTAGAGCTTTAAAAAAATTAGGTATAGTGAACCGTTAATGGTTCACTATGGCTCATTTTTAACAATTAGGGTCTGTTGGCGTTGTAAACTGTTGAGGGATTAATTGCCCATAAATATAAATAACTTCTTTCTAAGTGGTTTGAGTTAATTAAGAGTGTATAAATTCGATTGGGACTCAGCCTGCCTTATATAGGCCCGAATAAACTGCTAGAATATTCCAGAAACCAAAACTGGAAATTGTCATGCATCGACACACTTGGCAACATTTGGCGACATTTAGCGATATTTGGCGACGAACTTGGCAACAAAAATAAATTTCCAAAACTGTTGCCAACGAGCAGGTATTTCTCCAATTTGGCGAGATACCCATAGAGTCCCATGTTAAATTTAAGGTTCACTTACAAATTCGTAACAATATATTTAAAACTTCCTACAAAAATTTTATACACAATTGCAGCCTGAAAAACCTTGAGTCACCATATGTGAAGAAACTCACCTACTTGGCTGTTATATATATAGATAAATAATTAAAATCCAGGGCATGCTAAACTGCAGTGAAGCCCATAACAAATTCAACAGTTAAACTCTTAAAGGAAGAAGAAGCATACACAAATATTGTCAATTTAGCAAAAAGATTTCAAAATCCGAAGCCAGTAGGTAGTATAATACATCCGTACCGGAAATTTTAGCACTAAAATATTTCCCAGTATATAAAAAATAGTCACACAGCGAGTAAAAATGAAATGTCTCAAATAAGAACAACTCATAAATAAAAAAAGTTGTAGCAAATAAGTTAAATTTTAGAAATAAAATTGAAATACTCCATATAGGTATGAATAATCAGACTTAGTAATACTTTATTGCGGAATGGTCAAATTCTTAAACTAAGAAAGAATGATGATATGGAGAGAATTTTAAGTATGTAAATAAAGATTCTTATTCAAAGAGAAACATTAACATTTCCCAAATCAAGAAAAGGAATTTATCCATAATGAGCTATTCAGAATAACAAATACTTTAAAAAAATTCTGCAAATAAAAAGACGATTAAAATGGTTGCCACGAATAATTTTAGATAATTATAACAGGAATAAAAAGCAATCTGTAAAAATTATTTCTTAAACAATTTAATTGTGACATCATAATTAATTCCATGTCATTTTTTAATCCAGAAAGTGAAATTCAATTCGTTTGAGCATTTAAACCAAAAACTGACTTTTGGGTGGTTATCATTTAATATCTTTGCCAATTATTGTCCTACAAAGAAAAAACTTACAGTTTTCAAATCCGTAGATATCTAATTCAATCTCAAACTCCTAATAGCATGAAAGCTATTTTTTAAAAATACCCATTTTAGTAACTTAGTTATGACGTCATAAGTAGCAAATTCTGTCAATAGTTTACTCTGAATAACACGTTTACACCCAAAATAATTCGAAATTTGAATGGCTCTAATCAATATTCGTAGATTTTGGACCTACAAAGGTGGAACTTTAAATACCACAGAAATTTTTAAATCCTTGAACAGTCTCGATCTCAGACTCCAAGTCATATAAAAGATATCTGGTAAAGTTAATTTTTGCAATAATTTGTCTACTTCCCGAAATTATTTGCTTTTCAAAACACAAGTTTAGACTAAAATAACTTGGATTTTGGGTGAGTTTTTAGTTATTATCCACTTTAATTATGGTATTAGAATGATGAGACCTGGTGAAATGAGTTTATAAGAATTTTCAAATCCATGGATGCCTAACTCTCAGCCATTTTTGAAGAGTTGAAGCCGTTGAAAAACAGACAGATTCGGGTATATTTTAACAATTGCAAGAAGTATGTAGTTTAAGGCATCCGTCTACATTCGAAGAACTCTTTTCTTTAAACTTAGAAACAAGTTCATGTTTTTACATTTTTAGGTTTATTTTTTATGTTATCATAGAGAATCGTACTTAAAAAATTTGTTTTTGGAGAAGTTTTTATAAAATTTCTAATAAATAAAGAAAATTTAGTAAAAAAATTGTTTTTTTTTTCAAAAGGTCTAATTTTTTAATAAATTAAATTATTTCAATATTTTTTGATGCAACACATTTTTTATACACTGGGCTAGTGAATCACCTAAAATCTTTGCTTAATTTACATTTGGAAAAAAATTTTGGTCTTTCAAAATCATACACATTGAATTTTTAACGAATTTTCACTACCGTTATATATAACTATGAGTGTAAAATCATTAAAAATTATCCAAATTTAAAGCTTTTAGGTCATTTACTAGTAAATACTATCAAAAGCATTCATAATAATTTTCAACAAAATATTTTAAGAAATTTTTGAGAAATCACATTTTAAGTTTCAATATTTTATTAAAAATACCGTTCTGAGAAAAACGCATTTGAAGTTTATGAAAGCAACTTTAACTGTTAAAAAAATTAAAATACATGTCTAAAATTCACCGCACTTTCTTGCTTCAAAACTTTCTAATTGCCAAGTTGCTAATTATTAAAAATACTAGAAAAATGTTTAAACTAATCTTCATGAGAATTTAAAAAGTTTTGGCCAAAAAATGCTCTTTAAAAGGCTTTAAATTAACTACTTCCGGTTCCGCAGACGCTACTTCCGTTTTGTTTTGACAGCTGTCACTGATGTTTAAACAGCTATAACTTTTTTTAAAGCCATAGAGACAAAACAAAAATAGATTTAGAAGCCTAAAAGTTGAAATTTTACAATAGCGAAATAAAAAAAAAATATGAGTTTTGGCAAAAAATGACGTTTTTAACGTAGACGGATACTTTACTGAGGATCCATCAATACTTTCCTGGCCGATTCGGCGAATGAGTGTTCAAACCTGGTCTAATGGTATAATTTACATAGACTTCATCAGAGACTAAGCATATCGACTTATCAGTATCAATCCAAAGATATACTCTTCAGTTCCTTGCACGGTTAGGAAAATATTGTCAAATGTCATAGCAAGTTTCCACTCTAAATAGGTGTAGGGTTGGTTGAGAACGCTATGGTTTTCTTTTCTGCTATAAGAGGTCTAATGTTTGATTTCGAGACCTATGTTCTAATATATTGCTATAGGAGGATTAATAACTGGTTTAGAGAGATATGGTCAACTTTTTAGTATATGAGGGCTAATGGTTTGGAGAGCTAAGGTTAATTATTTTGCTATACGGGGTCAAATGATTGGTTTGGAGAGCACTACAGTCTCTTTTTACTATACGAGGGTTAATGATTGTTTGGAGCTATGGTCTACTACTTTTCTATACGAGGTCTAATGGTTGGAGCACTACGGCCTACTATTTAGCTATAAGATGGCTCATGGTTATTTTGGACCGTTACGGTCAAATATTTTGCTATACGAGATCTAATGTTGGTTTGGAGTTCCACGGTCGTCTTTTTACCATGCAAAGGTTAATGGCTAGTTTGGAGGTATGGTAAAATAGTACACTACTTTGCTAAAAGAGATCTAATGGTTGTGTACCGAGGTACTTTCCCACGATGATCTGCACTTGCATGCACAGCTGTGGGAGAAATTTCCCAGAGGAATTTAGGACTTCGATTCTTCACGTCGAGTTTAGGGACCCCTGCAGAGAAAGTATAGATCACGGAATGGCAGCGTAACGGTCAATCTCGCACAGAGATGTAACCGTGAGTTATAGGGCAGGGGCTAAAAAATAATGTCAGCTTGCACAAAAGGGGCTACTTTAATGAGCCCATCTGCACTCCCGAAGGGGGTGCAGATGTGGGAAAATTTCACGAAACAAGCGATTGGCAAAGAAGAAAAAGGGGCGTTAAAACCTAGGTGAGGAGTTGGGAAACAGAGTTAAGAAAAGGAGTGGAAGTCGGGATTGAAGAGAAGTGGGACAAAAAAATCCCAAGCCCCCCTCACCAGTACCGACTCCTCCCGTGCGCCCGAACACCCGGACTGACACACCGCATAAGGAAAGCCTCTACCTGATCCTCTGTACTGACTGGAGGACCGACGCACCACTTGAGGAAAGCCCTTACCTGCTTCCCTGTGCCTTTAATAGAGGTAAAAATAAAATAATATTTACAACGGTCATTTATGCCTCTGTTAGTAATTTAACCTTGTGATTAAGTAATAGCCCATTAGGAAAAGAATTGAAAAATTATGGTGTAAATATAAGACATAAATAAATGATGATTATGATATATGATAATCAAGGATAAATTTGTAAATGAATGTACAGAGTAAATGTCTGAATCTCAATATAAAGTATTATATTCTTACTGTGTTTCCCCTTTGCAAACGAACATTGGTGTTAAGGTTGTAAGTACATTACAACAGATTGATTGGAGCAATGGTATACTATTTTGCTATATGAGGTCTAATGGTTGTTTTGGAGCACTACGGCCTACTATTTAGCTATAAGATGGCTCATGGTTATTTTAGACCGTTACGGTCGAATATTTTGCTATAGGAGATCTAATGTTGATTGGGAGTGCTACGGCCTTTTTTTTTTTTTACCATACATAGGCTAATGGTTGGTTTGGAGCTATGGTGTACTATTTTGCTATAAGAAGTCTAATGGTTGGTTTAGAGCACTACCGTCTACTGTTTGGCTATACGAATGCTATTGGTTGGTTTGGAGTTCTACGGTCTACTATTTTGCTATTGTTCTACTTGATGTAATGAGATCAGTGCATATTGCTTAAAGTCAATTCCGAACAAATACAAACATCTTTGTCAGTAGTATAATTCAAACCCAAGAACTCCGTAGATTTGCTACTATTTCGGAAATCATTCTGCATGATTAATGAACTAATTTCACCGCAATGGGGATTGATATTGAGGAAAATGATTTAGTTACTCACCACAGTAATATTTTAATACATTGCACGCACATATATGTGTTAGTGCTCTAGCGTTCTAAATTTGGATAGTACCTTTTACTCTGATCTCAAAATAACTCGCACAGCAAATACATTGAGTTCACTCTGCATTACAGAGAAACTGACTTACATTTCAATATTTCGTGATTTATATTCTACGTAAGAGCAACTGAAGCAATTTTTGGAGACGAAATTCCTTTTTTTCGCTTCCTTTTGTGAATAGGCAATGATTTTAAAGGAAATACAGACGTAGGTATGAGAATTCTACAAATATGGATATTTATGCTCGACGACATGCATATATATATAAGTGAGTTTGTTTCTTTGAGAAAACGTATATTTGTAAATAAACGCAAATATATGGACTTGCCTGCAATAACACAGCATAAGTATATGTATATTTGTATATTTATCTTTATATAAGGCGTATTTGTTGTCTGTCTGTTTCCTTATAACTTACGATCCAGACAACCAAATAAAGTGAAATTTGGTACACGTACACAAAATTACATGGGGAAGGTTCTTAAACAGGTTTCGTTCCATCCCAACCTCACTATGGCTTCCTCCAGCCAAAATTAATACTCCATGTGCCTGTTCTGAGCCGTGCGATACTCTCTATATATAAGACGCATTTGCTGTCTGTTTGTCTGTTCTCTTATAACTCAAGATCCAGAGAACCAAATAACGTGAAATTTGGTACACGTACACAAAATTACATGTGAAAGGTTCTTAAACAGGTTTCGTTGCATCCCAACTTTACTCTGGCCTCCTCCAGAAAAAAGTAATACTCCATGTGCCTGTTCTGAGCCGTGCGATACTCTCTCTCTATATATAAGACGCATTTGCTGTCTGTTTGTCTGTTCTCTTATAACTCAAGATCCAGAGAACCAAATAACGTGAAATTTGGTACACGTACACAAAATTACATGGGGATTGCTGGTATAGATTTGCAGACACCATGCTTTTCTCATGTTGTTCTCAGACACATCAGTTGTTTGTGGCCTGCTCCAGAGTGGACAAAGAGGAAAATCTTTTTGTACACACACCAAATGGAACTGCCAAAAATGTTGTCTATCACATTGCTTTAAGATAAATGTACCCTTTTATTGCATGCAAATAAACAGTTTTGTACGCTTCTACAGAAAACCTTATTTTAAACTCGGGAAAAGTCGAATCATTGCAGCTAGTATACATATATTGAGTGTAAAGTACTTAAAGAGGTACTGTTAGATTAACTTCGCCACGGAATGCTAGATGGCGCTATGAGAGAGGGAAAAAAACAAATTTTATGTGTAATAGTCTAAGCTGTTAGGATTCTGCGTTGGATTTTAAATGTAATACTGTTCATATTCCTATATTCTGTTCTTATTCATTTATGAAACGTGTTTAAAGCCTGACATAATTCATAATTTTTTAATCATTTCTCCATTTATTCTCGATTTATCGTGACGTGTTGTGTAATAAAAAGAAAGTGTGTACAACAGCCATTTTCTGTTTTCATCCCTAATTCAATTTTTACAGATTCTTCATGTAAATCCCACGAATAAACAAACGGTATGCAGTTACCTGATTTGATTCTTTATTACTATTTTATTCTTACTATTGAACATTTACCATTATTATTTGTGTTAAATAAAATTATTTGAACACAAAGTTCAAGATTTGTGATTATTCAAATTCGAAATTCATTAACTATTCAATCCAGGCTCACCAGGAAGATTTTTTTTCTTATTTTACCCCTTATCATATCCTTTTTAATTATTATCATGAATACATTGAATTTTTAGCATTTGTTATGAAATTTTTATTTAATTAGTTCTGTTGAATTAAATAAAATATATGTATAATTTATTCATTGTGTATCCCGCATGACAATTTTTTCAGATGATGTGCAAAGAAACTGTGGTATCAGTTTTTGAATCTAGTTCAGAATCGATCGATTCAAAACAGATTTGACGGTTTCTTAGCAAGGTCACTGATGCAACCGTAAAAACAGTTTTACAGGCAAATAGATTTCATCTGTTTTGGATAATACGTGCATACAGTCATAAACTTTAAAGTCTTTCGGCCTTGTCTCTTGGCGTCTCTAATCGATCAAAATATACTTATGAGGGAGACTGATCAAACCTCTGTTACTAATTAAACCCCTCCCGGGATTTTTGGTCTTCTTTCTTTTCACTCTGCGACACTTTTCCGTAGCATAATTGCATTGTAGTCACACACATATTATATGTAATGGTATTTTTACCCTAGAAAATAGACCTACAAAATTATGTCTACCTTAAAATAATTTTGATTGATTAAAATAATTTTGGTAATTCTATCCTTTTTCTAGGAAACTTGGCGACCATCTTTGTTCTTTCTATCGATTTGGCTATCTCGAAAATACAAAAGTTCCTTTTACATAAATGCTCTACATAAATAGTAACACTTAAACCACGTCACTGGCGCCACCTCACATCTGGTAATTAAGAATCCTGGTTAGATGGTTCATACGCCTATAAATTGAGATGTACGAGTTTTTCGTGGCAGTGATCTGTGAGACACTTTTTAATTCCCTCAGGAAGATAAGACAATTGAGTGAAGATAATATATATTTATATATTGTCAGTCTTCCCCTAATTAAGAGCCTAGAATAATTAGTACCGAAATCAAAATTAATTACAGAGATACAAAGATAACACAAAAACATGAATAACCGATAAAATAATATAATTTGTATCAAATCACATACGAGGAATACTGGTAATGAATATTCAGATATTTTAGCAAAGAACGCCACTAAATCCATAAATTATAAACCTATACAGCTCCTGGAATCAATACTTAAAAAATACATGAAAGAAAACATAAGTAAAGATTGGCAAGAATATTGGGATAAAAGTGAAAAAAGAAGAGCAGCCTATACTATAATGTCAAAAGTTAAACAAAAGTGTCAATTCGAAAATTTCAAACTATTTCATAACCGGTCATGAAAGTTTCCCAACCTACTTGCATAAAATTAGAAAACTAAAATCACCAAATTGTAAATGTGGAATGGTAGGTAACCCTCGGCATTACATGCAAGTAAGATGTAATCTTGTTCCTATGTTTATTAAAAAATACGAAAACGAAATACAGATCGGATACTTTAAAAGAATAGATAATAACCGCAATCCCATTAAAAAGATCACATTTAAAAGGAAATCTATAATACATTATTACTGTTTTATACAAATTAAATTTTGAAATGAATGAAAATATTTAATAAAAATAATGATAATAAAAAAGTTTTTAAATTTTAAGTCAATAATTCAGTGTATAATTTTAAAATGAATAACGTCGAAAGGTTTTCTCCACCCGCTTAGGCTTTCTCATCCATAAACCCTTGAGTTGAATGTGGGTGGGGGTCATCTAAGTCTGTGAGAGAAGATGCTAAAGTAAATTTCAAAGTTTAACATTCCAAAGTCTCTTTGTATTTTTTTTTACTCGACTATATTTTTAATTACGGATACCATAAAGGTGGATTTTCTTTCCTTTGTGATGGTACAAATTACCCATTACGCACACACACATACACACATATCTTCATATATATACATTCAAGAGCCAAAATATTATGACCACCCTTAATGTTTGCATTGAACTCGCCTAGATAACGTGGAAAGCACGTGATCAGGTGGAAGTGGTATTAAACTGCTGCTGGAGAGTGTGAAGAATCATTCGTTCACTTATTTCTGTGTGTCATGGGAGAGGCTGCGAATCTAAGCAATTTTCACAGAGGGCAGAATGAAATGACTCGAAAGCTCATAAACAAGTATTTCCGAAACTGCAAGACTCGTGGGTTGTTTGAGATCTACAGTTGTTAGTACTTATGCAAAGTGGATGAATGACGGTGAAACCAGCAGTAGACGACATGATGTTGGACCTCCACACGCTATCAAATAAAAAGGTCGGAGACTGTCTCGCATGGTGAAGCAAAACTGGAGCTAGACAGTGGCTCAGCTGACAACCCAATACAATGCAGGGACAAGTAGAATAGTATCGGAGCACACTGTTCAGCTGACACTGTTGGATATGGGGCTACGCAGCAAACGTCCCACTCGTGTGCCTTTGCTGCACAAGCGTCCTCGCCGACTGCGCCTACGCTTGGCTCGGGAGTATTGTGACTGGTCCATGGATCAGTGGCTGAGAGTTGACTGGTCATATGAATCACGGTTTGTCATCCGATGGCCGTGTCAGGATAAGATGTCTTCCAGGTGAACAGTTGCTCCCCCAGTTTGCATTAGGTCATACACAGGGCGGTAGTGACGGTATTATGCTTTGGGGGACGTTCTCTTGCGTCTCTGGAACCCGTGGTTGTGGTAGAGAAGACCATGGATGCTACAGGGTATCTGAACACCAGTTGCACCCTTACATGGGCTCTGTTTTTTCAGCTGGAAATGGAATGTTCAACAGGATAACGCTCCGTATCACAAGGCTAAAGTTGTGTTGGAGTGTTTCCAGGAACATTATGCTGAATTCCAGTTAATGTCCTGGCCGCCTAACTCACAGGATCTCAATCAGATAGAACACAGTTGAGATGTTCTGAGACGGCAGCTCAGAGTTCAAAGACCACGACTTCTCAATATCTCGGATTTGCGTAACCGTTGCTTAAACATCTGTTACAATCTGTCCCCGGCCATCTACCAAGTACTTGTGGCATCCATGCCAAGGTGATTTGAAGCTGTGTTGCTCGCCAAAGGTCTGCCAACTTTTTATTGACAAGTGGTAATAATGCTTTGGCTCTTGAGTGTATATATATATATTGATTTTTTAATTATATTTCCATTGTACCAAATGTTTCATAACACGTTTTATAAAAAAATTAATTCTAGGAACACTTTTAAAAACTATTGCATGTTTACATTCGAGTTTAAATTCATGTCTGATAATTTCTGTTCTATTAAAGGTATTAACTATAAAATATGTTATTTTCTTATTTTGGCTTTCTTCATTTTATTACCTTTAATTATTTTTAGAAAAAAATATTTGTCAGGAAGCGAAGAGGTTCAGTAATTTTTTTGGTAGACTGTACATATGATATAAAGCATTAGATGTGCATATCATATGGGTAATACAAGACAGGCAAATGTTTATGGAAGCTTGATGATTGGGTACTTAAGAATATTACTATATAAAAAATATGGCAATATAGACTTCTAAATGTTAGAGCTTTTTTTAACCATGTACTGCCATAGTTTTTATATAATTGCATTAGTTAATCTCCTATTGAGAAGTTAGATAAAAAACTGAATATTTAAAAAGTCAAGATTTAAGGTCCCTTATTCCGTTTACATGAGATGAAAACAGACTTCTAAAATGCTTATTAAAAAACAATTCTTTCAGGATTTTTTCGCTGTTAATATGAATGAAGCAGACGGTAGAAATTCTCTTATAACGAGCGGAAATGCAAAATAAAAAGTTTTTTAACATAGTTACTGCAAAATATTCGGAACGTCATTTGTATAATATTTTTAAAAATTTCGCAGAGGAAAGTTTGGAAACTCTTTAAATATTCCGCCGACAGAAATGGAATAAAAGTAAAACTTAAGAATTTACTTTCGAAAAGTGTAGTCTCGCGTTGACGTGACTTTCAGTCCCGCCACCAATTTTCTGGCGCCAAGCATTATTGTGGAGGCCAATTTCATGCCTGAATATCAGGCCATGCTACCGTAAAAAAAATTCACAAGCTCAACTTCCACAAAGAATGTAGCGGTGTTTAAAGATTCTTCTTTCTTTTCCTCGAACAAGTTTGAAGAGAAAATAATTTCAAATTTCATTTCTCTTAGGAGAAAAGAAAATATATATATCTTTGAAAAGTAAGACAAAAAAAATGAAAGTAAGTTCGTAAAGAAGTCAATTTTCCGGTTATTAAATTTTAAGTCAGAGAATTCGTCTCGAATTTAAAAAGGAACGACGTTCTTTAAAGTTCCCCGAAATATTTAATATGTCAAACGATATTTTTCACACGATGTTGCGAGAACTCGGTGGCAACAGAGTATCATTAAGATGTGTGTCCATATACGTTGGACAATTGACAACCATTGTCAGTAAATTGATGACCCAAACCCTGTAATACAAGCTGAAAAATATCAATAGCCACGTAAAATGTCAGTTAATCATCAAAAGAAAAAATATCCAATTCTTATGTAAATATTGAGATAATCGACAGTTGTTATTACATATAAAAATATTAAACAGTCACTTGTCTTCAGTTTGATCTAGAAGATACTAGAGTATATTTTACTCTTTTGGAATACTGTTACAGAAAATTTTCCTACTGTATAAAAGAGCAAATATCAGTTAGTCAGTTCTTTCTTTTGATAACTTAAATTTATGACGCTTGTTGTTTTGTCAGTTATAGAACACTCTTTACTCTACTGAAACATTATTAACAAACCGCATAAAAGAGAAAAGAGATCAATATGTAAGTCAGTTTTCCGTTTTATCAGTTTAAATACGATAAAATTACGTCTGTAACCCCTTCTCGGTTTTATCCATGCTGAACTCGGGCAGGCAAAATGTACCATCCTGGCTCATCCCAAGTGCAGTTCGGGCACTATGAAATTTTACACTGTGCAATCAGTCTTTCCCGAATTATCTCACATGGGTCTTTTATGATTTCAAATGCTTTTGTTTGCTTTTCTGGCTACTAGATTATTTGCTGCTCAATGAGCTCAGTAGAGAGAAGAAGTTAAGGAGAGAAACAAGGTTCTACTGTCAAGATTCCGATGTTGGATTCTGTGTAGTGCCGTGTTTCCGATTGTATCATACACGATCAAATTTTGATTAATAATTTCATAATCATTTGTGTAAATGCAAAGGATATAAATAAAATTTAATTCAAGATGAAAGTTAGGAATTATAAGCTTTATATTTATAATTAGTGTTAATTGACTCCGAAGTCTAATGACTTCTGACCCAACTATACAGGTAAATTACTCATTTATTTAAATTGATTTTTTTACATTAATTTTTGGAAATTTTGTATACGAATGATGCTATTATATTTAAAAAGCTATGTATGTATGAAAATAAGCATAAAAAATTGACATTTTTTGACCCATAATTCCGAAATAAAATGAACCTAAGTTCAAGAAGTTAGTAGAACATTCTTTACTTAATTGGAACAGTGTTCCAGAATATTCCTCCACCGTAAAAACAAGCAAATTGCCCAGTTTGTTTGTTAGTTATCCGTTTTGTAAGCTTGAACTTAATGACGTTTCTTCTTCTATTAGTTCTAAAAGATGCTAGAACATTTTTTATTCTACTGAAAAATTGTTCCAGAATATTCTCTACTGTATAAAACAGTAAATTGCTCATTATGTTAGTAAGTTCTCTAATTTTGATAACCACGTGTTGCGTGCTAAATAAAGAACTTTGCTTTGCATTGTAAAAATAATGCTACGTTGGCCTAGTGTTTGAGAAAGAAGAAATTAACACACATTAATAAACACATGGACAAATATGTCTGGATTAAATGATTTTATACAATTAAATAAATGCCTAAGGAATACAACTGTAATCAACTTAACATTTGTAGATTTCGAAGACTGCTGTCGAGTCGGTGCCGGGCCTAAAAAACAACATGGCGATGGTTTTTCTCAAAAGGTCTATCCCGCAAGCAGCGGATGCCAGCAGCGTTCACCTTCTACTCTCCTCTGGTCACAACCTTGTCCTCTAAAAAAAATCAGACTGCCCTGCTGAGAAAAAACAGGGGTCCATCCCGAACGGAGGTGTTAGAAAAAGTGAAACCAACGGGCCCTTCTATTGGTTGGGAGAAGTCCGAAGTTTCTTTCTAGTTCAAACCGGCCTTGTCCTAGTATATCTTTGACGTGACTCACGGGAAGAGGTAAAAAAAGCTGAACATAATGCAACTTATTGTTGGTTTGGTTTGGTTTGGTTTGGAGCGCTACGGTCTGCTTTTTGCAACACGAGGGCTAATGAGACCGGGACCTATTGCTTAACGCCGATTCCGAACGGCTACGAACATCCACGCCATAGTAGGACTCGAACCCACGTACTCCGGTTCCGAAGGCGAGCACCTTAACCATTCGACCATCGTTCGGCGTAACTTGTTATACACGTATATATGAGATTTCAATGACTATATATAACCAATGCATTTTATAATTATCAAGCAAATACACATTGATTTATGTTTAGCATTTTTCAAAGAAAAAATCCTAAAAAATAAGTTTATTAAGTATCGTAAACTTTATGTAATCTTTTAAGCTTTATATTTTTTAGATACATTATTTGTTAATGTTATTAGTACAAAATTTAAAAGGAGAAAAAATAAATAGTACATGAGTAAATTTTTTTAACATGCTTGAAAAGGTTAACTTTTTAAAAAATACGGAGAAAATGGCTCAAGTTTTTCTGAAGGTATGATAAGATATGTCTGTGAAATCTTTTTGAAAAGAAAGGAACCAGACAGATTATGTCATTAGGAGAGATTTTAAAAGCGTGTATAAAACTATTTTCGTGATAATCTGTGTTTGAAAAGAAATAGAAAAATAAAAGAGTGTCATATTTTTTTTTACTGGGAAAGATAGTGTACGTGTTTATGATCGCTTTCTAAAGAAACAACATGAATTTAATTTAGACCCTTATACTCATATTTTATTCGATAATTTGTTTGACAAAATATTCCATTTTTCCTTTGATTATTCAGTTAATATCCCCTATATGATAATAGCTTAAGTTGTCTGTCCATCTCTTCGTCTATCGGCGAATTTATGAAGTGGTTGTACTTGGAATGGATACAGGCATTTACATTGGATTTTTTATGAGTTAGCAAAATTCGAAGCGAGTTCGAAATCCCCCTATCCCCCCTTTTCGAGTGTTTAATGCTATTATTTCAAGTCTTATTCTCACTCTTATTCTTTACTAAATTCATTCTTCATAGGATGGCGAGGGCGGAGCGTAATACTTAAATTTCTGGACTGTTTCTACTCGAACCTCATGTACTCTAATTAATTCCCTCACCATCTGTAGGCGTGGCACGTTCGGTAGATTGTCTGCACATTTGACCATCGTACTTCTCGGGTTGACGGTTCTGTACCCGACGTAGCCAAATTTTTATAAATGTCAAATTAATTTAATATTTTTTTCCTTTTTTAGAATTCTTATTCCTAATTTTTTTATTATTTTTAAATTTTTATTTTTTTAAATAAAATTTTACTATTTTTTCAACTTTTTATGATTTTTAAGAATTTTATTTTATTAAATTCACGTATTGTTGTACGGATGTCCCTGGACACATAAACATTTCATATTTTGTATCCTTAAACTATCTTCTCGTAATGTAATAATAGCCTAAGTTATCTGTCCGTTTGTCCTCGAATTTATGAAGCGGTTGGACCTGGAATGGATAGAGCACCCATATTGGATATTTGATGAGCTACGGTTAGCAAAATACAAAGCGAGTAAAGTTTTTTTTCCTAAACTATAGATCCGATTCTAAAATAAATTGGTATGAATAAGCTTCGTATCACATCGAGAAGTACTGTCGTCTTTAAAACGTTCGAAATCCACACCTTCCCCCCTTTTCGAGCGTTTAATGCCATTATATCAAGCCCCATTTTAAGAGCAGGTGATTAAATTTATCAATTTATCACATAATAAATAGTTAAAAATAACACTTTTTTTCTAGCATTATGACATCATTCCTTTAACCATCTCATTTAATCATTTATTTTAGATTATTTAAATATCGTCTGTGTTATTTCCATGTGTTTTATCACTAAACTAAGATATTGCTAATTAATGTTCTTTTATATTTAGCTTAAATAATAGATTAGGTACATATGTGATAATTTTTATCCATTATTTTTGTTGAAAGATAATTCTCAGACAAAAAACGAACCATTTTTTCTTACCTGAATCATAGGGTACTTTACAATTCTGGAAAATTAGAACTTTTACTGATCCCGTCATATGACGGGCTATGTGCTAATGGATATATGTGTTGTTACATATTTTATGTGATCTTTAAACCCTTATTGCCTTATATAGGATATTAGGAATAATATTTGAAAAATAATTTTTATCGATATTTATTATCTATAATTGTTATCGATAGCAATAATTTTTATCCATTTAATGTTTGAGAGTAATTTTTAATCGATACATGTATGACAAATTGTGGTGGACTGTAGAATTCAAAGAG
The DNA here is from genome assembly GCA_032207245.1 of Pardosa pseudoannulata. Taxonomy (NCBI): domain Eukaryota; kingdom Metazoa; phylum Arthropoda; class Arachnida; order Araneae; family Lycosidae; genus Pardosa; species Pardosa pseudoannulata. The sequence goes on along the minus strand of CM063505.1, from coordinate 180,898,212 downwards.
TTTAAAATAGAGAGAAAGATATTGGGAGAAAGTCATAAAGAAGAAAAATACAACAAATTTATTTAAAATGAGTATTGGGTATTGAAATTCCACTTTTGTGGTAATTCTAACCCAAGTCAGAGTATTTATTCTATACAATGTATTAATTAATAATCTCGCAGACATACATTTCTAGGCCAGACAAAATATCAGAGATCCTGTTCTTATATCAAACCATTTCTTGAGCCGTGAAGTGCAACATAAAAGAGAATGGTCTCCGACTTCAATTTTTTTAACCGTCTCTCAAATCTAATGCTGCCTTAAATGCTAGTTTTCTTACCACTGGTCACATTTTCAACTTTTTTTAAGAAAATAGTTTCACCTCTTCAATAACTAAATAGCTTCTTGTGAGGTTTTCGGGATAACTTAAAGGATCAAGATTCCTTTTGACTCCCAAAAATGCGCAATCATTCGTAGTCTCTTGGGAACAAAATCACGTGTTCTCTTGCTCTAAAGTCCTAAAATAATTGGAAGACATATCTTTCTTCGAGTAGTCGATACGAAATTGTTGTCATGTAAAAACGGTTAGTTGACCCGCTCATTTCTATCCTCAATAAATTTAAAGTTACGGTGAAATGTAGTTTAGGATGCCCCTCGTTGATTGGCGATATTTTTTTGGCATGAATGATGCCAACATGCTGTTTAAGATGGTAGGGATAAACATAGATAAGAACAATAAAAATGCAATAAAAAGCATAAGCTATAATTATTAAAATAAAAAAAACACAGTATAGATAAAATTTATTCACAGATTATATTAAATTTTTAAATTTGCAAATATTAAAATTTTATAAATCATACTGAAACGTAACAGAAAATATGGTTATTTACTTTATAAAAACAGTTGAAAATGCAATAAAAAGCATTAACTTTGAGCATTAAAATATTTAAAACAGTATATAAAAATTTTATACAGAATATCAGTTTAAAGTGCCCTCGGGTTGCCATATGTGAGAAAACTCGAATACTTGGCGATGATAAAAAATGATAATGAATCAAATACCGGGGACACCGTAAACTGCAGTAAGTCAAAGTTTCATGACGCTAGACCTCGCGTTCTTTAATTATAGCCCGGCTGCAAATTATTTAGGCGTTCTTATTGTCCACAAATCCCGGTAATTAAAATAATAGTGACTCATTTCCCGAGTAACTGGTGAGATATTTTTACGGATTACATACACACACATATATATAAGATTTAAATATAATACTTTATTTCTACGACCATATTTTAAAATTTTCATTATTATGATTGGAAATTTGCTGCTCATGGAATAAGGAGCAAATATTAAGCCATAAGATGGTTGAACTCTTAATGACATAATGCAGGAGGATAAGAAAACGGCTCCACGGGGAACCTTAAAGAATTATCGTCATGAGGACATTTCGAGTAAACAGCAGTTAATTCGTTTTAAATAGGAGAACAGCTTCACTTCTCAGAGAAATGAAGCCAA
>CM063505.1:180841719-180889219 GCA_032207245.1 Pardosa pseudoannulata | reverse complement strand
TATGCATATGTGTATGTATATATGTGTATGTATATATGTGTATGCATATGTGTATGTATGTATGGATATGTATGAGCATATGTATGTGTATGTATGTATAGATATATATGAATGTATGCATATTGTATGGATATATATATGAATGTATGCATATATATATGTGCATATGTATATATGTATATGCATATATATGTGTGTGTAAATGAATAGATATTTATTCGTATGTATATATTCATGTATGTACATGCATCTAAAAGTATGTATGTATATACATGTGTGTTTGTATATATATATATCAAGGCACACGTTTGTATGTATGTGTATATATATCTATATATATTCATATATATCTGTATGTGTATATGTATGTATATATATGTATATATTGTAACGTATCCGGTCCCTGTTTCAGGAGACACAAGGAAGAATCAGATATATCTGGAGTAATATATTTATTGACACTTCTGCTATATACATCATTTCACAACTATAAAAAAACCATCTGATCACAGGTAAGTGATTAGTACACGTAGGCCTGAGTAGAGACGGGTACCTAAACTAAATTCTGTCTCTGCCGAAATATGGGTCCGTAGACGGAAGAAACAATTCTTAGCTCTCTCAATAATTTGCTGAAAGACAAGTAGAAGATCTGCACCGTTAATTCTGAAGAACAGTAGACAATCCTGAAGAGGATTATATTAGAATACGGAAACCCAAAGCACAGGGTATCGCTTAAATTTCACAAGAGATTTATCCCAAGGCAGGATTTCGCTAATGAAAACTCTCCGATGGAGAAACTGATCGAGGCGACCTCCGAATTAGCTGATGCGGGCTACTCCTTCAAGAAAAGATCCCAAGGTGGGATTATAGCGAAAAAAAATCTCCGGTAGAGAGACTGGTCAAGGCGACCTGTGAATTAGCTGGTTGCTAGCTAACTAACTTCTCTCCAAAAAAAAATCTTCTCTCGTGTCTTTCTAGGGGAGGGGCCTCTAAGAGACGGGCCTCACCCACAATTTTATTATTGGGTCACCTAGCGATGACCTCACCTTCGACCAACTGCCTTGGTTCGAGTTAAACCATCATCGGCTACAAAGCCAGGGGTGGCTAGAATTCTTAGCGGCTACATTTGAGAAGCGGCAAATCCTTTGTTGTTCCGCGATCATCTTTTTTAGATGTCAGAGAAGGTGCCGTGTCGTCTGACATATTGTTCCTTTACTATAGTGCACGGCCGTGTAGACTTCATGGTGCCGTAGAAAACAATCCATTTGTATCCACACAAGTCCACCTTTCAGTTCTTTGACGATACACTGCTAAATCACGCCGTTACAATATGTATGTATGTGTACATGTATATATGTGTGTATACATATACATAAATATATATTTGTATGTATAGTTATATGTATAAACATAGTTTAGCTCGACCTTAATTATAAGTGGTCTAAAAATATGAAAGAGAATCCGTAAGACGTTAGGAAAATGATTTGAAAATCTCGCAAGACAAAAGGGCTCTGAAATTTAAGTCATTCGAAGCTCACCCCGATGAATTTGAATGCACCTTTAAAATTATGCGCTACAGAGATAAGGTTCCATAATACCTCATTTAATTCAAAAATAATTAAGAAGTTATTATTAAAATAGTTATCTTAATGGCATTAAAGTTGCACCCTGAAGGGGAACTCGGTAATGAAAATAAATCCTCTTAATTACCGAAATTTAAGCTCCCGGAGAATGAAACTTAAGCCCGTCTAGACACACCTGAAGATTGCGCCGCCATTTGCGAGTGATTCAGATATTTGAGAACGGGTGATGACAAAAGAAGAATTTCAGAATATCACTCCTGTAATAAACCTGTAACCGGCATATTTAACTTAAAGCGATACATTACGAGGGAAGAATTATCTAATTTTTAGAGTAAAATGCCATATCATTTTATAGGCATTTCTGGAACATACGCGCAACTCAATGTTCAGAACTAGTTACTCCTGCGCAGATTCCGTGTTTGACTAGTTACGCGAGGTTGAACGTTAAAGCCTTATCATGCGTATTAAAAAAGCCGTACATAGCATGCACATCATCCTTTTAAAGTTCTGACCTTGTCAACCATGTACGGATACAGTTTGACTAGTAACGAAAGATAGAACTGTTAAGGTCTTATCACACATATAGAAATTACACACAACCCTTTAAAAGTTCTAAACTGGTCATTCTTGCATAGACACCGTTTGACTATTTAAGTGAGGCTGAACGGTTAAAGCCTTATTATACGTATTGAAAAAGCCTTACGAACATGCACATCACACTTTAAAAGTCATGAACTAGTCAATCCGGTACGGATATAGATTGACTAGTTACTCAAGATTGAACTGTTAAAGTCTTACCACCCGTAACATGTACTGGAAACATGTATTGGAAAAGCCGCATATAAACACAACCCTTTAAAAGTTCTGAACTAGTCATTCTTACACCTTTTAACTAGTTACGCGAGGCTTAACTATTAAAGCCTTATTATACATATTGAAAAAGCAGTACGAAAATGCACACCACCCTTTAAAAGTCATGAACTAATCAATCCAGTAGGGATATATATTGACTAGTTAAGTAAGATTGAACTGTTAAGGTCTTATCACACGTAACATGTACGTATTGGAAAAGACGTATAGAGAAAGCACACAACCCATTAAAAGTTCTGAACTAGTCAATCCTATAGGGATATATATTGATTAGTTATGCCAAACTGAATTGTTAAGGCCTTATCACACGCAATATGTACGTATTAGAAAAGCCATATAGAGAATACAGACAACTCTTTAAAAGTTCTGAACTAGTCAACCCTGTAGGGGTGCAGATTAACTAGTTACGTGATATTAAACTATTAACCCCTTATCAGGAGTAAAAATGTATATAAGCCATATACTGAGTTTAGGGTTCTTTTTCTCGTTGAAGAATACGCGGATTTCTCAAGTGAGAGCAAAAATATTCCGACAAAACCTAGTTTTCTTCAACGGGAAAAGAAATAGTAAACTGAATCTGTGGGTTTTCAACACGTAGAAAAGGTCGTTTTTTCTTTATGGAAATGATTTTGAGAAACAACTATTATGTGTAAATGCGTAGTAGAGAAAGTGTTCAACAAATCTGACTGACTCGTTACAAACTGTAATAAAAATACAGCTTTACAGCGCTGTCAGATAAATATGGTTAGTGGAAAAAATTTGTTCTGTTCACCATATAATTGACAAACGAAAGCAAATAACAATATATTAACCATTTAATACCTAGCGTCATTCATTTCGCTAAATAGTAGTTTTTAGCATTTTTATGTTTTTTTTAGAACACGTTTTTCTTTTAAGAGTAAGTAGAGGATACTTTTATTAACAAGCTGCCCATTTTTCATTAGTTTCTATTATTAATAATTTGGATTGATACTTTATGCTTTTTCGAACAGGGCACTTAAATTTAATTTTTTCAACAGGTGACATAAACGGAAATACTGACCAATGGAATTAGCCCTCGCCTTTCAAAAAAGTAGACAGTAAATCTCCAAACTAAACCATGACCAATGGCTTTATCTATTCTAAAACCCCTTTTACAGCACTTAATTTACATCTAATACCAAATAAATCTTTTTGCACGAAGTTTGTTTTTCATGAATGGCATCCTATTGTGTTTGAAACGATAGTTGACAACTAAAGTGTAGTATTCAAAGTTATTTAAAGTTCCTATTTATTTTATTCTTTGCAGTCGACAATAACTTAGATTTAAGACATGTATCGATATGGAATTGGCAAAAATGAGGCATTACATAGTTAAAATGGGTATTTTTCATTGCTCACACTTGCTACTAATCGAAAAGATTTATGGCAAAAGGCATAAGGCAGCTTGAGAAATCCAGTTAGCGAGGCGCTAAGCATGCGAGCAAATATTCGGGCTAAAAGACCCTATATTCAATTAATCAGAATAACGAAGTTAGATGCATGTTGTTCGCAGACCTTAAAATATATTAATAATTCTCGAAAGAGTATGAAGTTAAAATATTTGAATATATTTCTTACATTTCTATTTGTTTTCTATAACATATATTTTCTATAAAAATATATCAACTTAGACTCTCTGTTATTTCGCCGAATGGTGGAGCACTGCTTTTCAGTGACGGAGTCTTCGGGCTCGAACTCCGCTGCTGACATGCTTGTTTGTAGCCGTTCGGAATCGGCTTTAAGCGATAGGTCTCACTAATACTCGTATAGCCAAAAAAGTAGACCGTAACGCTCCAAATCAAATCAAATCAAACCTTCACTATCTATTACATATGATGTGATGTATAAAATGACAATTTCTAACCTATACATTCAAATCATGCATTCACTTTTAATTTACAAAATCCTTACAGTTTCGTTTCTTAGTAAACTTACAATTTAATCTATTCATATTATATATACACTGTTAGTACTCAAAATGCATTAAGGTATACTTTTTAAACTTTCATATTAACCTGCCATGGAAAACTCCCATCATTGATCCAAAATGGACTAGTGAGTTTTATACTACTGACACTGTGATAAGACTCTGAAAATGGGGTTATTTTTCACTTGTAACTTTATTCGACCAATTATGAAGAAAGAATTCGTTTATCAGTTCCCAATCCTACATTTATGGTAGATGTTTCAAACAAGATTTTGTCATACCAAGTTTTCATATACCGGGTGGCCATAATTAAACTGACAGTGCTCACAGTGTTCTGTAGCGCGATCTATTTGAGAGAGTGAAGATACATTTTGTAGGAAGATTAAACAGGACGATAGATTCCGGGAAAAAAAAGAGTTCCAAAAGTCACCGCTAGAGGAATATTTGGCGATGTGTTATAGAAAATAGCGTGTTAAAAATGCAAATTAATACGGAATAAAATTATCTTTTATTATGCACACTTTCTGATTTAGTTCAAGTGCAATATGGCAACACTTTCAAAAAAGCGTAAAATCCACATAAACACCGATAAAGTCTCGTGATCTGCAATATCACATAAGCTGAGCAGAAGAAGAAGTTCTTTATTCAAATTTCTTGTTACATCCATTGGCACAGTTAAGAAATTAATTTCCGTATTGATTTGCATTTGTCAACACTTTTTTTTCTATTACACAGCGCCAAATATTCTCCTAGAGGTGACTTTTGGAATTAATTTGTGATTTCGCGGAAATCTTTCGTGCCCGTCTTGTTTAATCTTCTTACAAAATGTGACGTCATTCTCGCAAATAGATCGCTCTACAGAACACTGTGAGCACTGTCAGTTTAATTATGGACACCCGGTATTAAAGGTCAGTACAGTAGTTGTATGTAAATAAATACGACAGTTTTCTTAATAAAATTTAAATAAGATTAAAATGAAAATAATACATAGCTTAAGAATAAAGATTATATAAACCTTTCGTCTGTAGCCCCAAAGTTGCCCTTTGTTCGATCCTAGATGGTTCTTCCCATTTTGGCAAATAGACCTGAAAATCTATCTGTATCTGATTTGAACATCTAGTACGGGGTATCCATAAGGTCTTTTGTGTCTACAACAAGTGGAATTTTAACTCCTGACTGAAGACTAGTACTGGAAGGTAAAATCACCTCCTCAAAAATAATCAGTGGTCATAAAATTATCGCTTCTCAAATATTACAAACATTACAAACATTTCTCATTCATTTATGTCTGATTGGGTGACGCATTGAAAGGTGAATTATGCGGCAGAAGTTAAACGATCACACAGTAGGTAAAATTTCGGACCTACAATGGCACTGCGACCTAATTGGACTAGATCAGAGGTGGGCAAAATCGGCCTGCGGGCCGGATTCGGTCCTTTGGCATACTTTATCCGACTCGTTAAAAAATCCTGCATGCAATTTTTTTAATCTGTTATATGCGATTTTGTTGAAATCAATAGTATTTGTATGCTTAGTGTACATATAAATAATGAAATATATATATATAATAGAGAGTATTATAATTTGACGAAAATCTACACTCAGTATTAAATATTAATACAAGTGATTTGGATCCAAATTTTGAAGAAATAATATTAAATGAACATTCCATATTTCACGTTTCGCATTAACTAAAACTATTATATTTTAACATTTGATGTTTGCCTTCCCTTTTAATAATCCTATTTACTATTACATTTACAAAATGTGATATAAATATAAAAATGTAATAACTATGATCAAAATAAAATAATTTGTATCGTTAAGATATAAATAAATATAAAAAAAATCTTTCATTAACTGATTTATTTAATGACCATTAATTTAATATAATGGATCATATTTCTTTAAAAATTACAATTACGTGACATATTTTACTGGGCACAAATTGTTCGCATATACACCTAAGTATGACAATTTATTATTACTATTATCTTTTACTAACTGTCAAATTTCTCTGTCCAAATGCTTTAAAATGATACGCGGTATAGTCCTCCGGCCAGGGAAATATTTTGAAAATTTCATTTTGGCCGGAGCTTAAAAGTATTTGCCCACCCCTGGACTAGAGAGTGACTAAACGTGCTGTCCTTAATTATCCTATTTAATAATTAGATTAAATATAGAATGCATTTAAAATTGGTATTTAATACTGCCACTATAGCAGCTTCACACAGAGAGCGAAAAGCCAGATCATGTAGAAAAGAAATAATAACATTCTAGGTCAACCCCTGGAAAGGAAGCACCGATGAGACGACTATTTAAAAGACGTCAGTTAAAAAAAAAGTATCGAATTGAATTCAGAAATGGTGGAGTGGAGGAATTCGGAAACAGTTGTTTAAAAATTCCCGATCGAGAATCATTAAGATGTTCGTCCTTGACTAACTTTTGTCGGACGAACCGGAATGATTTTATTTTGCATGTGACATAGAATTTTTGTTGCCGATGCCAATCAGGTTAATCAATAGAACATTTAAGATGCGTCAGTAATGCGAAATCAATAAAACCAAAAGGGTCTTTTATCTCTTGGTCTTTTATGCATTCAGAAAGGTTTGTAATCGGCGAAAGACAAATCAATGGAGAACCCGTTTTGACAATAAATGTAATTTCTTTTTATCTTTATTTCCCCGGGAAACTTATTGTTTCGTCTGATACTCTACAGAAGGAGGTTTAAAGATTGATTTTAGATATTTGACTTTTTGCTCCTCTTTAACTACTGTTCCCATTAAAACGCATCGGCAAGACTGTTTCTATTCTTAAAGGAGACCAATCCGGTTTCAGAGATGTAAGAAGGAAAAAAAGAGTAAATATGAAAGGAACATAAAACAAAAAGGATTTAAATTGTTTTAAGTGATGGATAAAAAATATATAACCACTAGATATGATTCCGATTGTTGAGATTTAAAATACAAACACACTTCACCCGAGCATGAAAAACGTATATTGAGTGATGTCTGCCTCTAAAAATATTTTATTTCCCGATTTCCAGAGCTCTTAACACTAGAACCGAGGAAATTTCGTTTAACCCTTTAGCGGACAGTGGTTTTGCAATGAGACCACATTTAAATATCATAATTTTTTCTTTACTTTTTGTAGACATATGAATGATTTTTTCAATTTTTTATGTTTTGACAATTTAAACCTTAATATATGACAGCACTACATTTAATTTATTATTTCTTTAAAATATATGTAATTAAACTTTCCGTACCTGGAAAGTCAGTAATTCGATTTTTCTGACTTATAACTTTAAATAAAAGTATCTACTAAACAACACTTATAAATTGTTAAGTTATTTATTTATTAAACTATTTTTAAGCTATTTATTTATTATGTTATTTTTTAAGCTATTTATTTATTATACTATTTTTAAGTTATTTATTTATTATACAATCTATTAAGCTATTTATTTATTATGCTATTTGTTCAGCTATTTATTTATTATACTATTTGTTTAGCTGTTTATTTATTATATTGTTTGTTAAGCTATTTATTTATTATACTTTTTAAAGTTATTTATTTATTATACAATCTATTAAGCTATTTATTTATTATACTGTTTGTTAAGCTATTTATTTATTGTACTATTCATTAAACTTTGTATTTATTGTACTATTTTAAGGATATTATTTACTGTTCTTACAATATAATTAAAATTTTAAAAAGTGTTATATTCACGTAGAAGGGGAGGGTTTATCAGTTTAACTACCCCTCATACACTCATAAACGTATACCTCTCTAAGAAATGTTAAGAAAATTTTTATATATTTTACATTCATAAGGTTCATAGATAACATTTATAAACTAATTTCATTAAATTCCAAAGAATTTATGTTGGTGACCTTCAAAGGATTAACCTAAAACCGCATTCTCTGTCTAACTGACCCCTATTCACATGATTCCATGTTGTTATTGAAAAAGTACACTGCAGTTATACACGACATTTATACATTATTTGATTTGAAATTATTTTATAACTAGCATATAGCCCGTCATATGAGGATATCAGTAAAATTTTTAACTTTCCAGAATTGTAAAGTACCTTATGAGAAAGATAAAAACATGGTTTGTTTTTTGGCTGAGAATTATCTGGTAGACGATCAATAATTTGTCTATCTTTACTGACCACCTGTTAGTTGTCACCTTTAATTTATCTTGTCATATTACGTGACAGGATGGACAGCAGATGTTTTAATATTGACCGTGATTATTTTGCAGTGTATATGAATGATGTCAAAAATTGAACGATTCGGTTGCAAAAGGTGTGGTTATGTATAAAAAACAAACTCACAAACGAATGAACTTGTTAATTTTCAAAGATATATAACTTCAACGCTCTAGATATTTATTAGTGCTTGAAATAGACTGCAAGACTTTTTTAACACCGGTGATAAAATTTTCATTGCAACAAAAAATAATCGATTATTAAATTTAAAATTATCACATATGTATCTAATCTATTATTTAAGCCACATATAAAAGATAATTATTTACGTCATATATAAGTTCAATGATAAAACTTATGAAAATAATGCAGACGATATTTAAATAATTTAAAATAAGAAATGATTCAATGAGATGGTTAAAAGAATGACGTCATAAAGCTAAAAAAATGTTATTTTCAAATACTTATGTGATAAACTGATATATTTAATCGCCTGCTCTTAACCGGAGAAAATAGGGCTTGAAATAATGGCATTAGACTCTCGAAAAGGGGGGGAGGGGGATTTTGAACGTTTTAAAAACTACAGTAATTTTTGCTGAGATATGAAGCATATTTATAACAATTTTTTTTGAGTCTGATTGATAGTTTACGAGAAAATAAGTTTTACTCTCTTTGAATTTTGCCTCTATCCATTCCAGGTCCTCTTCATAAATTCGAGGACAGAGAGTTAACTTTATCTACTATTATATAGGGAATGGATAAAAAATAAAGTATTACAGTATCGGAAAATATATAAACTCAGAAAAATATCTTCCTAACTTTAATGGAATTGGAATAGTTTCTGTCCAGTCAAGGTTTCTTTAACAGTTTAGACGCAGTTGGACAACTTTTTTATACGAGGGTTGGAACTTTAATAGTTGCAACTATTTATTTACATGGAATACAAAAGTGATTCATATCACCATATTTTACAGTCCTTCAATATAGTTATCATCATTGTGTATAACCCGTTTCCAACTTTTTGGAAGTCTCAAAACACCTGTAGCAGTGACTGTTTTCTTGATAGTCTGTTGAACCGGTCTATTACCACAAGAATCCCTGAAACATTTCTGAAGTGACGCCTTCATCTTAGAAATCAAGTCAAAGTCACAAATGGAGATCAAGAGGATAACAAGGGGGAGAAATATGAGGAGTATGGTGGATGGTAAAGCATTTCCCAGTCCTATCGATCGAACAAATCAGTCAGAACTTGAGCTGTATGTGGTAGAGCATTTCGTGCAAAATGATAGGAACATTTTGCAGAAAGTGTCAACTTTTTTTCCTCAAAGATAGTCCGAGACTCCAAAATTGAGCAACAATATTTCGTATTGACGGTCTGCTGAGGGGAATCGGTATGCGTTAGGATGACACCATCACAGTGTTATTTTAGACGGCAAGCTAACACAAGGATCAGTTCTTCGCGTCACTCCGCATACACGTGATTTAGGAAGGATGAGTCTTTTTGCTGAGAGGTAAGGTAGGTATGTAGCTAAAATGTGGTATACGTGACATTCTTTGGTTTTGTTTCTTATCATTTTCACAACAATGTTGCCACTATTAAAGTTTCAACCCTCTTATATATTTTGTAGTTTTTCTAGCTATCAGTATTATTACAGTTATACAGTTAATATATACAGTTTTGTTTCCATACTTGGAAGTTTAGTAATAAACCATTTTTCACATACAGATTCTTCCATTAATGGCAATAAAATAAAGAAAAGTCAAGAAATTTATTTCAATTTCTGTAAAAATAATGTTACTTTGGCCTAGTGTTTGAAAAAAAAAGAAATCTAAACTCATTAAAAAACACATGGACAAATATATCTTGATTAAATAATTTTATCCAATCAAATAAATGGCTAAGGAATACAACTGGAATCAACTTATCATTTGTAAATATCGAAGACTGCTCTCGAGTCGGCGGCGGCACTAAAAACAATATGGCGATGATTTTCCTCAAAAAGTCTATCCCGCAAGTTGCGGATGACAGCAGCGTTCACTTTCTACTCTCCTCTGGTCACAACCTTGTCATCTAAAATAAATCGGACTTCCTCGAGGAGGAAAAACAGGGGTCCACTCCAGAATAGCGGGGGTTAGAATCCCCCAACCAATGGACTCTTCTATTGGTTGGGAGAATTCCGAAGTTTCTTTTTAGTTCTAACCGGTCCTGTTCTGGTATGTCTTTGACGATGTCTCATGGTAAGAGGTAAAAAAAGCTGAATCGAATGTAACTTATTGTTACAATTTCAATAGTAACGTTTTGATCAAATTGAACACAAAACATTTTTTGGGTCAAAACGATCTATACCGCGGTTATAGTAAAACACCAGCAACCCACTGTATGAACACTTTGCAAATCTACAACATACCACAAAATAGATATCACTGACACAACTGAATCATTAAAATGTAGTTTTGGTGATTGATTCTTTAATGCAACACTACAATCAATAAAATTTTTTGGGGGTTCCTATAAAATTTAATTTTTAAATCAAAATTTAATTTAATATTTCTTCTAATATGGAATCTCTTGCTTTTATAGCAATCGTCAGTACCAAGACTCAGATCGATGTTGGTCATTTTATTATGGAAGTACTATAGATGCGACCAAATAGACTCCCTAGGACAACAGAAACATACAAAGGTGGTTCTCAAAGCTGGAACCAATCAGAAGACCTCCTGGCGTGGTCTGCTACCTCCAGAAGTATCATCGTTTAGGTTTGGTTTGGTTTGGACCGCTACGGTCTACTGTTTTGCTACACGAAGTCTAAATCCTCGTTTAGGAACTTGGACAACACAACAACCACGAATTTATTTGACGTGATTAAGCAGCCATTAATAAACTATGTCTTTTGAGAGGCTCGACACTTTAACTCGTAAACCTACGGTTATGAGGTCGTTGTCTTTGTAGATTGAGTTGCCATCATCGTTTAGGTTTGGTTTGGTTTGGACACCTACGGTCTACTGTTTTGCTACACGAGGTCTAAATCCTCGTTTAGGAACTTGGAAAACACAGCAAATATGAATTTATTTGACTTGCTTTAGCAGCCATTAATAAACTATGTCTTTTCAGCGGCTCGAGACTTGAACCCGTAAACCTACGGTTATGAGATCGTTGTCTTTGTAGATTGAGTTGCCATCATCGTTTAGGTTTGATTTGGTTTGGACACCTACGGTCTACTGTTTTGCTACATGAGGTCTAAATCCTCGTTTAGGAACTTGAACAACACAGCAAATATGAATTTATTTGACTTGCTTTAGCAGCCATTAATAAACTATGTCTTTTCAGCGGCTCGAGACTTGAACCCGTAAACCTACGGTTATGAGATCGTTGTCTTTGTAGATTGAGTTGTCATGGATTGCATTTAGAAGGTTCGAACCTTAATTTTTTTTTATCTTGTTTAGGCCCCGGTTCAACTAAAAAAATATATCCTTTCAATTCCCAGTTTTGTTCAGACAAAAATAACGGTTTTTGGTTCAATTCAGTTCAAAATGAATAGTTTTATTTTATACATTTTTATTGGTACTAAAAATATAATTCTGTCATACACAAAAGATGCAATTCTATCAAGATTTAGAAGATTTTATTCTTTTTTAAATTCGTACACTATATGAATTGATACAATAATGCAACATGCACGATACGATATGTGAGCAGAGAAGGGAGAGCATTGGTATTATTTTATCTATTATCAAATAAAAAAAATTTAATATTTTATCTTAAAATAAAATTTTCAATTTAAGATTTAAAAATTATTCCACCATTTCTTTTGGATGTACTATAATTGTGGTACACCCAAGAGACATTTTAATGGGACTACAATACTTCATACGTCTTTACAAACAACGACCTATATTAACTATAAAATTATTACATATTAAGAAAACAACCCCATTTATTTGACAAATAAAGTCAATTTAAACACTTATTCTCCGTCTATCACTTTCACTTCTTTATTTTAGACTGTTAGTAATTTTCAATTATTTGTAATGCTTTATTCCGCCATTTCTGATAATTAAAAAATAAAATCCGTAATGCATAAAAATTTGTTAAGAATATCACTATTATCGAGTTATAGTTTTCTTTTCTTCCCAAAACAAATTGAAAATCTCCATTACTATCCAGTAGAAAACTAGAAACAAATTAGTATTATCCAGTAAAGGAGTAACTGAAATGTTTTTGCCAAGCGTACATACACATAGAATAAATTTTTGTCAATTTTTAATTTGTATATCTGTCGACTATGGGTACGGAAAAGTAATTTTTAATCTGTTATAGTTATTAGTACTGGGAATATATAAAATTTTAGATTTTATAATTTTCGAAAAGTTGAAATTTTTAATTTAAAAACACCATAATACAAAATGTTATATTGGCTGAAACATTTTTGTAGTTAAAGGTACATGTCGCTGATACAGCGGTCGTTAAGAAAAAGGTTGATTAAGTATGTATGTATATATATATATATATATATATATATATATATATATATATATATATATATATATATATATATATATATATATATATATGTACATATGTATGCATATATTTGTATACTATATATATCTATATACGTATATATCTATGTACATGTATGTACATATATGTATATATGTATCTACGTACATATCTACATACATGTATATTTGCATCTATATACATATGTATGTATGTACAAATATGTATATATACATCTATGTACTTATGTGTGTATGTACATATATGTATATGCATATCTATATGTATATATCTATATATGTATCTACATATATGTATATATATCTATATGTATATATTCATATGTGTGAGTGTGAGATAAATACATATAAATATATGGACTGATTCATTTCTACGCTTGCAGTGTGAGATTAATTGTGGATAAAGTTCTTCCTTGAAATGTGTTTCCGCTTCGTTAATGAATGTTTGCTTAGGAAAGCAGAAGGTGTGTGTTCCACGAAATGAGATAATACATTTAATGGATACGTTACCGTTATTTGGCCCTGTTCAATGGCGCAAAAGTCTGACAAACTTCTAGCGAGAGGTATTTGGCGAAAACCCTCTTTCTATACATTTAATTCTCTTAGCAGGTGTCTTAATGACGAACACGTGTACCCCTTCATCGGGTGAATGGGGTTCAAGCTGAAGATAGTTCCTAAAGTAATTAAGTGAATATTTCATGCGGACACACACACACATATATACATATTCATACCAATTAATTTTAAAACATTATTGAGATTTAAGTACTATTGAAAGCTATTCTGTTAGCCATTTCTTGCAATTCAATAACAATTCCCGTACAATTAATATTCATAAGTATCAATAATATTAATAAGTGTGGTTGTGAAACCACCCTCTATCTCTCGATGTAATAAAACTTATGTAATAAAAATGTTTTTCAAGATTTATTGAGCATAACACGCATTTTAATCCTATATAGTTTGGAAAATCGTAGATGTGCAGATGCGTTCATGCAAGCTCGCGGGCAAATTTTTATTGCGACCCAATAAATGTTTACTTGCTATACACATTGACGGGGCAGGGGCTGGCCAAATACTAACTTGAGAACAGACTGCTAACAGACTACGAATGGATATATATATATATATATATATATATATATATATATATATATATATATATATATATATATATATATATATATATATATATATATATATATATATATATATATATATATATATATATATATATATATATATATATATATATATATCAAAACGACCTCATAAGCTCTCCATAGCTAGATTCCTCGTTGGGAGTACATAAAAACTACCCAAATAAGGGTACCTGAACGATCCATAGTTTAAGAGAATAATACGAAAAACAAAGTATGGCGTCACTGCCGGTGCAAGAAAAAACACTTTAATGGATATATCAACAACAGTATTTGCATACCTTTCCAGACGATAATGTTTAAAACTTTCGCTGCGCATATCGATTCATTCATGCGCGCGCGCCATAGAATGACGTTAAGACGCCGTTGAACTGGTATTTAAAAGGCTACATCTTGCCGTTACCGGTAGTCTTCGTATGGTAGCCATGTATTCCGTTCGCGACTACTGCGACATGTACCTGATATACGGCCGATGTAATGGAAATGCCTTACGAACTGTTAGGGAGTATGCCCTTGCATATACTGCTGCTGATATGTTTAATAAAGTGGTTTTTCTTGCACCGGCAGTGACGTCATACTTTGTTTTTCGTATTTTTGGAGTAAACTATGGATCGTACAGGTGCGCTTCTTTGGGCAGTTTTGTGTACTCCTAACGAGGAATCTAGCTGTGCAGAGTTTATGCGGTCGTTTTGGGCACCCTGTATATATATGCATTCAAGCACGCACACACACATACATACATACATATATATATATATATATATATATATATATATATATATATATATATATATATATATATATATATATATATATATATATATATATATACATGATCAAGTACATCCAGAGTTAAGGCGAATGGAAAACAATCTTCTTGATAATAATAAGTTTTATTAACTCATAGTTCTTAAGGAAAGTAACATACTCCATTTTCAATGTTCGTGGCGGTGCTATGCGTGAAATTGTTGACCGCTCCATGTCCACGTGCAAAATCCAATTTATCTGTTTGCAATCTCATCAAATTGTTCAAAAATTCTTCCGACTAACCGGATGATCCCAAAAGCTTACGCGAGCGTGGGTCTTTTTCATTTATTTTATTATTATAAAACAGTTCCCTTTTTAAAATCGCTTTTAACTCACGTAATTTACAACTACCCCTTATTTAGACCTGACATATATATATATATATATATATATATATATATATATATATATATATATATATATATATATATATATATATATATATATATATATATATATATATATATATATATATACATATATATACATATATATATATATATATATATATATATATATATATATATATATATATACATATATATATACATATATATATATATATATATATACATATATATATATATATATATATATATATATATATATATATATATATATATATATATATATATATATATATATATATATATATATATATATATATATATATGTATATATATGTGTATATATATATATATATATATGTGTATATATATATATATATATATATATATATATATATATATATATATATATATATATATATATATATATATATATATATATATATATATATATATATATATATATATATATATATATATATACAAGAAAAAGGATTTAAAACTTTTCCAGCCTAACAAGGAAAAAAACAATCTGTTAAAATCTATTTTAAACTTTTCAAAGTATTACCCTTTCAAAGACTCACTTGCTCCAGAGGTGCTGCAGGGTTTTAATCTCCTCTCTGTATTTTCTCTAGCTATACACTATAGTAGAGTTTCTTAAAGAGTGTTCTGCGAAACCCTAGGTTTCTGCAACGATCCTCTAGGGGTCCACTGAAAAATTTTTATACACCTCTGAAATTAAAAAAAAATACGTAAATTAGTTCTCTATTTCCTAATTTCTTTAATATGATTAATAATAGTAAATGCGCCAGAAACGCAATAGAAAATAGATGTGAGAATGATTTCTTCCAACCACACTCCACAGTACAGCACAAAAAATTGTGAAACATTCATCAAAGTATTATTTTACATGTATCATTTTATCAAAAAATAATTCTCGCTTCCACACCTTTAGTTTCCTCTTAAATAATATATATTTAGGAGGTTTGTTGCTATGCACGAGGTAAGAAAAGTACTGTGGATAAAAGAAAACTTTGAGAACAACTTCTCTATAGTACAAAGGGATATCCATAAAACAAATATACCAAGCTACAGTATTTGCTTTAAGAAATTATGAGAATACTTCCCTTATAATTAGTAGTAAAGAAAGCTAATTGGGAACCCTTTAGAATTTAGAGATAGATATATTGCAGTTATTCTCACTGGGATATACTTCTGTATACTGTATGTTAGACATTTCTACAGAATAAAAGTTTTCATCTTAGCTGGTATTCTTCATTCTGAATTGACGGAATCCCTAAAGAATAATAATTAGAATAAAGAACGTACAGTGCAGTGTTTCCAGAATTTCGAATGTAACAAGCGTAAAAAGCAAACAAAAGATTTCCTTTAAAATTTCAGAAACGGAGCGAAGTGGCCATCGGAAAGAAGCATTTGGGAGCGTATTGAATTTTCATTGGCTGTCGGTAAAACTGTTCGAACCATGCGAAATCAATTGAATTCTTTTACACTTCGCCGCGGTAGATTTGACGAACGTTTATTTAGAGAACAAATATGTTCCCGTGATTGGATTTGAGTGTCTCGGAATATTTTATTTTCCACTCGTTAAACTTTTAACGATTAAACGTATTTTACTTTGAATGCACGCTCCATTACTAAATAGCTTTCGACACAATTGCAGAGATTTGCATTAAAAGCTTTGCATATGTATGTAATAGTTAAAAGTATAAACATATATAAATGCGTGTGTATAAATGTATCTTTATTACATTTTTCTGTCCTTGGGTTTGAAGCAAAACTTTGGCTCCAACCTCATACACTCTTATATACCATACATTTTCTACAAACGTTTTGAATATTTATGAAAATTTGTATAAAAATTTTAGAAAAAAGGAAACGCAACTCCATTTTTAATAGAATCGAAAAGAGTAAAAACTGAATGAAAATATAAAAGAATTTTTTTCTACTAAATAAAAAAATTCGTGATTAAATATAAATTTTAAATACATTTAAAAATTTACATTGCAGTCATTTATTTTGATTATATTAAATAGTAAAATGATTTAAATAATTACATTTAATATTTGCTTGTATTAATGTTATCATAGTTGTATTAAAAAGAATACTGAAATGGTAAGACTACCCCATGAACCCAGAGACTATGTAATTGTCTGTTGGGAACTGATGCATTTTAGACGACTGTCCCGTCCGCCATGTTTATTTTTGGAGGCCAACAGTAAAATGAGTGTTTTGAAAAATCGCCAAGTAGAAAAACATGGTCACGATACGGGTTTTCTAAAAGATTTTTAAAAAAAAACCATGGCGGCGGTGACATGGCATATTTGAAATACAACATTAACAAAACTAAACTCTAAAAGAAAAAACAAAAACAGATTAACAATTTAAAGCATTATTAAAATAAAATTACCATAATAATTATCATTTTTTACGTTATTTAAAAAATAAATAACAGATTAGTAATATTTATGATATATATCAACAGAATAAACACAATATATAGCATTTTAATAAGCACTAATATAAGAAATCTAACATGTGAGGAGGTTCCACCCCTCTAGCTCCCCCCCTTGTAATAAAAAAATGCAAAATAAATTTAATAACAGATAAAAATTGGAAAGAGTTGTACCACAAACATTCTTCAACACTCCTACCTTCCTTAGAAAAACTTTAAAATAATTCTTAAAAAAAAAAAAAAAAAAAAAAAAACCCTCAGATTAGGAATAACATTGTTCCCACAAATTTATTTGGTGTTTAGAATGAAATGCAAAACCCACCTCTCACCTAAGAATATCCTAAGATTTTTTAACAATTTCAAAAATAGGAAGAACCGAAACAACTACACGCGCCATAATTAAATTACTAAACCACAGAAAATAAGAACAAAACAAAAATGTTCCAAATCAAAGCGTATTGTTTAATTTAGAATATCCTGATACTTTTTAACAATTTCAAAAATAGTTAGAACCGATATAACTACATTCACCATAACTAAATTACTAAATCCCAGAAAATAAGAAAAAAGAATACAACCTGACCTAGGCAACTGTAAAGCAAAAGAACAACTAAGATTCAAATTTCTCGAATAGTGCCGACTACTGATGTCAGAAACCACTTGCACCAGTGGGGTTGCAAGAATACATTAGAGCTTCCATACCCCACCACCAAAGTCAGAGCAAACAAACCAACCCACTCATCGCCCCATAAAATCGCCAAATTTGGCGACAAAAATACACGGCGTCTATAATGCATCTGTACCTGCTATTGTATATATAAGAAATTTTCAAGAGACAAATGAAGACTGATATATTGGAGAGAGCGGGATAAAATGTGTACGGGGAGAGACGTCACCATACACATTTCACCTAATGGCTGCCATAAATTTAGGTTGGTGGGAATGTGCGTTCATTCATCATTGGTTCGACTTCCCGACCACATTGAACATCTGAAACATTTTTACCATAGCGCAGTAAACAATAGACTACTCTTAAGAATTCTATAAAACATCTGTGACCAACTAAATTCAACGTACTCATTCGTTTAATCTATGTTTTAATTTTATTTTTCTTTTAATTTCCTTCGTTCTTCTGGTTGAAAATTGGTTTGTTTTATTATTTTTGCATAAAAAAACTTTTCTAGTTCTTTCGTTTATAGAGGTGTTAAATTTTTATTAGTGTATTTGTAACTTATTATGGATTTGTAATGATAAAGTGTTGTTATGAATCAAAAAGCTGGCATTGTATCTGTATTATAGAGAAGAGTTGTTGTCTAGTGGCCCTTATCTGTAGGTGTAGCCAGTAGCCACTTTTGAGGATAACATTTTCCGTCCCACCTTCCAGTGAGAAGAAAATTAGACCCAAATATATACACTGAAGTGCCACTGAGTTAGGGATAGCAAGGGCTATGCAAATCGTGTAACATTGCGCATAATTTATGCTCAAATGAGGGGGATATGGTAACTGCATATATAGCAAGTATACTAAGGTTGTTCTGAATTAGTTGTTGGAACTACCAGAATGTGTAAGCTATCAGATTTAGATTCTTTCGATCGTGGACAAATCGTAGGTGAGCGACGAAAGGGACATTCAATTTCCGAAATCGTCCGGCAGCTAGAATTTTCAAGGTCAGCAGTGTCAAGAGTATAATTAGAACACATGGATGGTGGAAAAAAACTAGAAATCGGTTAAAATTCTAAGGACAGTTAACCTTGAGAGTGCGTGGGGAGAGACGGTTTAGGCGTATTGCTAACGAATAGAAATATTAGCTCAAATTACCACACAGTTGAATGACGGTGTCAGTCGTATAGTCAGTAAACGAACTGTGCAACATTCGCTTCACCGTATGGGTTTCGGGAGCCGTAGACCTACGAGAGTACCATTGCTCTATGTTCACCATCGGACTGCACGTCTTGCCTAAGAAAGAGAGAACAAAGACTGGATGTATTGTAGATGACTGGAAACAAGTAGAATGGAGAGATGAGTCTTGATTCCGACTACTTAACGCCGACGGGAGGCTGAGGATATTTCGTCAAGCTCATTAAGCCATAGATCCTGCATGCCAGGTTGGAACTGAAAAAGAACATGGTGGCTTAATCATGGTCTGGGGTATTTTTTTGTCTCACTGTTTGGGATCTTTGGTGCGTGTACCAACCTCCTTCAATGCAATTTGGTACGAAGAGTTATTGAGTGATCCCCTCCAGCCGTTTATGCTGTTCTGTAATCCGCACTGTAATGGAGTTTTCAAGCAAGACAACTGTACATCTCACAAGTCTCGGTTGGCTATTGGCTGGTTGGATGAGTATACTTCTGACTATTCTTTCTTAAATTGGCCACCTAAAAGTCCAGACTTAAAACCTATTGAGTATCTTTTGGATGTTTTGCAACAAGGAGTGAAAGGCCATCACACAGCACCAACGAACAGTACTGAATTATGGACAGCCTTAGCCAATATTTGAAAAGACATTCCCGTGGAAAGTTTCCAGAAACTTGTTGAATCTATACCTCGTCGTGTGGTAACCATTATCCAGAGCAAAGGAGACCCAACTCGTTATTAGGTAAGTACTCCTAATTCAGTGACACTTCAGTGTATTATCCAAGGGATGCTTTCTATAGCTATACTATTTATCGTCACTGGAAATGGGATTTCTTTTGATTTATACGATCTCGACTATCTCGCAATGTAAAAATTAAAGTTGCTTATAATAAGACGCTGATGTCGTGTGTATGAATGTATGCAAAACCTATCAATGTAAATTTAGGCAATATTGACAACATGTCTATTTTAACATAGATTTAACATAGACTAAACGTATTAAACACTGACTGAACGGCATTATCCGCTAACTTGTTATTTAAAAAAATACTAGAGGAATGATCTCCTATTCGAAAAGATTATCCGACACAATAACATAAGGAAAGCAATGTTGTCCCTCCTCCACCGCGTAAATCTTCGAAAAATAGAAAAGTTTTCCAGAATAGATTTCAAGATCATAAATTCTCTTTTATTAAAAACTTTTTATGCTCCACGTTTTCAAATGCCTCCAAACATTCCATGCTTATTCGTGCGTTTCGAAAGTTGAGGAACTAAACACTGAAGACGTTATTACAATCTTGGTTTTTATTATGTAGGTATAAAATTATTTAATTCTACATGGAAATTTATTTTAAGGAAACAAGAGAAAAAAAAATAAATGACTGGTTACGAAAACGTGTTTTAAGCTACCTTTAATTACAATGTATTTAATTATTTTTAAAAAGTAAAAATAAGATAAATAATAGAATAGAAATCTTCTTTGTAAAAGTCACTGTTGCCCTCCAAACCAAATATTTCGTTTTTTATTTTTTTTCATCAGATATTTCTTGAAGGATGAGGAAAAAATTCATCCTCTGTAAATAATTATTTACCATGAAAACCAATATAAGAGTCGTAGAATAGACTCTATACAAGTCACAAAAATAGTATATGTTATTTTTAAACACAAAATTACGAAAACAGTTAAGATAAAAATATTTTCCGAATGTTAAAGTTTACGAACAAGGTATCACGTAATACACAAGCCCAGTTAAAAATAGGAATTATCCTGTGAATGTTTGCTTGCCTATCCCATGATATAAGGAAGAAGTAAAATGAGGAATAGAATGTCCTGTAGATGTCCAAGCTGTGATATGGAAAAAAGCACATTGAAAATCGAATACATTTGTACAAACAAACGATCTGGAAGTTTAAATACTGACCCTTAATGAAAAACTTTTTCCACTAAGATTCTGTTCGAAAAATGTTAAAGGAAATATTTCCACCGAAACGGGGTTATCCAAGACAATCGAATACAAGGAGAGCAATGTTGTACCACCTCTGCCACTATTACAGCTTAAATATTTTTTCGAAAAATGGAAACATTTTCCCAAAAGGACTGCAAGATCATAAATTGTCCTTTATTCGAATCTTTTCGTGCTCCCCGTTCACAAAAGACTCCAAACATTTCAGGTTTATTCGTTCGTTTCGACTGTTGAGGAACTAAACGAGGAAGACAAAAGGGAGTTCTCTGACACATTCCACCCATTGTGGACGAGCTCTTCAGCATGCATTTCTAAAATTAAAATTTTTGTTCGCTCGGCAAACTCTTCAAAAACATTGTTTATGAATAAGCAATCGTTTATCTCGCGAGTTTCTCCCGTTGAATATTCATCTTATGGTAATTGTTGAATTCGTTTTCAGTCCTTCTCCAGACCTGAAGGCTTGCTTCCTTTGGCTGCTTATTTCTCATCCATAATTTCTCACTTTTTTATTTTACTAACTAGTTGAATAACCTGTTTAAACAGGCCAATTTATTCAGAAATCCGCAAAAAGTTAGACATAAAATGTATAATTAGAAATTTGTGAGTCTTTGTGTAAATTCTAAAAATTTATTGCTGAAATCCTTCAAGATGTTACAGTTTTCATTTTTATTCGTGACCACCTCACGTGTTTTGTAATAGCCTATCTTGTAATTATGAAATAAACTAATTTAATGACTACGTAGTGGCTAGAGTCTGTATTTTCAAAGTTTTATCCAAGGTCGCTAATTCCCCGCCCCCCTAAATACGAAGTGTAACAATGATAACGCCGGTTCAGGATTGGCTTTGTTTTGTTTATCCCACTCTGTTGTATCGGTTCACTAGTTTTATTTTGTTATTAATAATTATTTTTATTATTACTATTAAATATCTTATTAGTAGTATTAACTACTTATTATTATTATTGTTAAGTATTTTATCATTATTATTAATTTTTATTATTCTTATTAATTATTTCATTATTAACATTATAAATTTCATTTAAACATACTGGAAAACTCCGGTTACAAAAAAACTAAAATATTATTTTATAAAAAGCTAAAATATTTTTTAAATTACGATGCAAAAATAATATTTTATTTTACATTGAATTTGTAATTGAACACTTCATTGTGTTTAGTTACAATTTCAAACTAAATTAGCCAAATTCCGAACTACACACACCGTTTCGAGATTCCAAACATTTTCTATAAATTTCATGTAAATATATAAAAATTCTCAAAAACATTTCGCTACGAGAAGATAGATGATAAGGGTAAAAAATTTAATTAAAAAACTGAAAGGAATTTTTAATATACTAAATGAAAAATATTTGTGTATTAAGCAGAAATTTTAAATATCTTTAAAATATTAGTCAGCTTAAATATTTCAAGACGATTCTGCCACAATTTTGTGCAGACCCATTTCGATTAGCAGGTGTCTTTGGACACTTTTGAGCTCACATGAAAATAAATACTCAAACTATCAGGGTTTCAGATTGTCAGTAAATTAAGCAACATATTTATTGCTCGAATATTTTTTAACCTTCTGGTACGCACGCCTGAACGATGGCCGAATGGTAGAACTCTCTCTTCGGTACCGGCTTTCATGGTTTCGAAACCAACTAATGCAGAGGTTTTCGTGGCTGTTCGGATTCTGCTGTAATCAGTAGGTGAAGACCTCATTAGCCATCGTGTAGCAAATCAGTACACCACAGTCCTACCAACGAAACTAATTCCAGTACTTGCATTTGCGCAAATTTTATCTGAATGTTATCTGTTTTATTCTAAAAATTATTATTAAAAAAAAACATACTGTTAAATCAGTTTTTATTATCCATGTTGCGTTTTATTTTAAATTAATGTTGTATCAAATTGTTAAGGATTATACTGTCTGGAATTATATTATGTGTAAATAACTAGTATGCTATGCATCAACACCGCATTAAGACTGCAGCTTTTAGCAGCTAAAAATCTATGGTTTTTCTTAACCAGGTAGTTAAACGAAAGATGGCCGAATGGTATAACATTCCTTGTTGGTACTGGAGTTCACAGGTTCCAATCCCACAGCTAATATGGATGTTCGCAATCGTTCGGAATCGGCTTTAAGCAGTTTGTCCCGGTCTATCAATCCCTCGTGAACAAAACAGTAAACCGTAACGCTACAAAACAAACAAAACTTACCTTGCCATTAATAATGGGCATAGTCTTAAGACTTGGGTCAGTGGTGAAATTCTGTTTTCGTCCCTCCATGATTTTCTGTACTCACAAACACTGCGTTGGCTAGCTGAGGGTATGAACCTGTTTTCTGATGTACTGATTTTCTCTCCCACGATGGCCAGGAACGATGGCCGATTAGTTAGAGTGCTGGCCTTTGGTACCGGAGTTCGTGGGTTCAAATCCTACTGTGGCATGGATGTTCGTAGCCGTTCGGAATCGGCTTTAAGCTGTTGGTCCCGGTCTAATTAGCCCTCGTGTTACAAATTGTAGACCGTAGCACTCCAAACCAAACTAACCCACGATGATCAGCACGTGCATGCACAGCTGTGGAAGAAATGTCCAAGAATAATTCAGGTGGAGCTGTTGACTGCGAGTTTTAGTAGGGACCCCTGTGGAGGAGTTATAGATAACAGTCAAGCCCAGAAAGAGGTGCAACCGTGAGTTATGGGGAAAGGGGCTCAAAAGATCTTCACAAAAGGGCTATTTTAATGAGCACACTTGCGCTCCCGAAGGGGGTGCAGATGTGGGAAAATTTCACCAATAAGCAATTGGCAAAGAAAAAAGGGATGTTAAAACCTAGATGATGACTTGTGAAAGAGTATAAAGAAACAGGAGTGGAAGTCGGGATTCGAGATTGGTTGGACATCAAAATGCATGCTCGCACCGGCGTTCTGCGCGCCCACTACGACGGAGATCCGGTTGCAGCCGCAGAATTTTCTCCTATAATTACTGGAGGTAAACTTGATAATTATTCAAAATCATTACCTTAGGTCTCAGTTATTAATGAAATATTTTGATTAAGAAAATTGTAATACATTACAACACCTGTATTGCAGAACCCTGCATGGAGAGTATTGGAAGTATTGGAAGGTGAGAAGCAGAATGAGAAAATGACAGTTTTCTTTTATGTATTTTCCTTTTTTTTTGTATTTAAATTTTCTTTCGGATTGCGTACATGAATTGTTCTTTGCAGAAGAAAAGAAAATAATCCTCTCTTCTCCTCTTCACTGTAAAGCTAGCAAATGTTTTGAATTTTTTCTCCTCATTTGTAAAATATGTTCGCACGGCATTTGATACGCGCGATAGATGTGAGTGGCATTTGACAGATACAAAGAGCTGCCAAAATATTTCAGGAAGCTGTTGCCTTCGAAATGAGTTCTCGGATCAAAGAAAATAAAAAGGGAAACGATTCATCGATAGGACATTAAAGATGGATTTATAATGGAAAATCGATACATGAAAACCAAATACATTTATAAAATAAATATAAAATAAAAGAGGTAAAGAGTCGTTCGGGCTTATCGAATACTTTTTAGGCAATTGTCATGCTAATCGCAGACAAAGTTCAAGTGAAAAATCCGACAGGGTGCCCATTCAATCGATGCTATTTATTTTTTCAAGAAGATTCTTTCGAAATTTCTAGTTTCGGAAGAAAAATTTCTATTTCAAAAGCACGATACAAAAAATGGGAGATAGAAAGAAAAGTATATTGATTTTATACTCGAAAAGTCAACAAAAGTGGCATGAAATAAGCTGCAGTTTTGAATGGGTAGCTGGTATTAGTTTTTCCTCATCCAAAATTTAGTTTTGAGATAGAATATGATAAGATATAAATATATATATTTTTTGGTCTATGTATATTTCAATATATCTATTTTGAAAAAATATATATGTTAGATTTTTTATGAAACCCAGAGCATACCCTCTTAAGGAATATACTGTCAAGTAATTTCCCGTAATCTGATGTTCAAATATGCTAACTCAAATTTATAGCAGGAAACTCTCATTAAGGTCCAAGAAAAGTCTCGGGTTTTTCGAAAGGCAAAAAAACTCAATCTCTTTGCTTTCTTTTTAACACCTAATCTAAACTGACCACTGCGGCAGTTTCCGCAGTTGGGAAATGTGTCTAACCAATTAGAACTTTATATTGCCCTAACGGCCAATTTAGGAAATTTCCGAATAAAAAAGACATGCACGATATCAGAAACAGATTTATACTTAGCTATTTTACTCAGATTTTTACTTTGCTATGTACTATTAGCTGATCTTTCTATATGTCCCAGTGGGAACCCTCCAAATCTCTGATAATAAAAGTATGAAATGTATCACAATTATAATTACTAAAATACAAGGCTCATCCAGAAAGTTTCCCGATATTTTCCCCTTTAAAGTAAACGTAATTAGCCGTGTCAGTTGCGCGTGCGTAACAGATCTTTGACGTATTAATCATATGCCACCTGGACAAGTCCCGATTCGTGCCAGTCGCGGAGTAGCAGTGGTCCGAAATGGAAACTCTAATTCCTTCTCCAGCCACCTGTTAGGTTCGGTCGATGATCTTGAATGCACAAACTATTGCTCCAATTGAAATTCATTGACAGTTCTGTCAGGTTTATGAACCGAAACTGACACCCGAATACAAAATTCAACGCTTAGGAGCATCACTCACATTTCTGCAATGATATCACGATGACGGTGACGAGTTCCTCGACAGAATAATCATGGGCAATGAGACTTGGATTTCTCACTCTACCCCGGACACCAAACAGCAGTCAATGCATTGGCATCATAGTAGATCTTCGGTCAAGACCAAATTCAAACAGACGCTGTCGGTACGGAAAGAGATGTGCACGGTGTCCTGGAACAGGAAGGCTGGTTCCAATCACAGGCGGCAGAGTTCTACGAAAGAGTTATACAAAATTTGATCCCACAATCCGACAAGTGTCTCAATTCTGGTGGTGGCTATGTTGAAAAATAGCTGAAGCATTGCTGTATTTGTTGTTCTTGTTTTTCTTGGACTTTAATGAGTATATATTTTTTTAAATAGGGAAACTTACATTCTGGATGCACCTCGTAGATATCTGAAAGTTCCTTTCTCTCCATTTCTCATTTTTTAAAACATAATTTTCCTGCCATAAAATGTCAGATAAAAGAGTGTTTTCCACCCTAAATTTTTTTTACTCGTTTCTCAAATTTAATGCTAGAATAAATACTAATTTTCTGCCTGTTGGCCACATTGTTTAGCTGTCCTACAAAAATGGTATTGCTTGCCCTATAATTATTATGCAGTGTGTGTGGTTTTTGAGGTAGCTTAAAGGATCAAAGCTCACTACTACCTGTTTGACTGCATCTTCACTAGGGATTGGCCTTTCAAGCCCCCCAGACCAGGCCTGGAGGGTACCTGGTCTGATCAGCTAAATTGTAACAAAACCCTCTCAACCAAAATATGCAAAATCTTTCGTTGGCTAATGGAAAATTGCGAGAACCTGCATTCCTCGTAACTTCCACTGTACCACGCTATATTAATTTCATCTAATTATTTTATGCAGTTTCTTTTTATTTAATGTATTTCTAAGTGTTATTTTGTCTAATTTGTATTTGTATGTGTTTGTTTGTAACAGTTGTACTGCATTTATACTGCATTGTATATTATGAGCTTCTGTGGATTGTGCACCTGGGGACACCCAAAACATCTTAAACCTTTGTTTTAAGGTACATGGTACTCGTTGGTGCAGCCGGTCAAGGTTCACTTTTCCATCCCAAAATTTTCTAAATAATCTTAAGTCTCACGAGACAAAATCAAGACAAAAACAAGAGATTCGCTCGCTATTGGACAGGTATTGGTGAAATTTGAGTACACTAATGAACATTCTTTGAAGGGCTATTGCACAATAAAGGCGATCGGTAGTACGATGCTTTGTGGAAATTTTATTAGATGGCATAATACGCATTTGAAAAATTGAGTACTTCGTCGCACTCCCAGAATCCTCTTTGATTTTGTCTTTCTTATATAAAATGCTGTTCTGTTTAACTCTTTTGCTGACCTTGAACTTGAGGCTGACTGTTGCACTTACGAGGGCATTTGAAAAATTGAGTACTTAGACGCACTCCCAGAATCCTCTTTGATTTTGTCTTTCTTATATAAAATGCTGTTCTGTTTAACTCTTTTTAGGGCTGACGAACTTGAGGCTGACTGTTGCACTTACGAGGGCATTTGAAAAATTGAGTACTTCGTCGCACTCCCAGAATCCTCTTTGATTTTGTCTTTCTTATATAAAATGCTGTTCTGTTTAACTCTTTTGCTGACCTTGAACTTGAGGCTGACTGTTGCACTTACGAGGGTTTTTTATTCTGATTTTTGATCTCTAGTTGGAGGATGCTATTGAAGGGTACCATTTGTTAGTGTAATACTTGTTAAATCTTGGTTACTAGTCAATTATGTAATTTGCATCGTTTTACAGAAAATAAAAGCTTATTTTCTGTTATACCTGTAATACGTCTTTGTGGTTCTGACTTGATTTTTCCTGAACTGTAAATAGAATTAAGGTAGGAGTTTCTTTTTTTTTGTGTTTTTTTCAGTTTTTTGATCCTTGATAAATGTGCTGTTGCGGAATGATGGACATTTCTATGGACCTCATGACTGCATTTCGGCTAGGAGTTATATTTGCCCAGCAAGCCCGAGGATACTAAATAATATGTGATAATCTCAACTGTAGCCGAATGATAGCCGGATGTTAGGGTGATGTACTTCGGAATTAGAATTCACGAGTTTGTATTTTCGTAGCCATTCGATATCGCTTTAAGCAACAGGTGTCGGTCTCATTAGCCTTCATGTACAAAACAGTAGAGAGTAGAGCACGAAACCAAACCAATCTCCCCTAAAATTGGCAAAATAATATTTTGGTCACACACACATGCCCACACTCACACACGCACACACGCACACTGGTTAAATATAAACATATCTACACATCCAAAATGTTTGTAGCTGTATAAATCGCCTTTCAAATTATATAGCTATACACATACTTAATATATAAAGTGAATTAATAATAAAAAATAGTTTTGATATAAAAAATTCAAAAATGCATGAAAGTGCAAGGAAAAGTGAGAGTTTAATGCTACTTGATATATACCTGAATATTCTCTAAATATGCTTATAACACACACACACACACACACACACACATATATATATATATATATATATATATATATATATATATATATATATATATATATATATATATATATATATATATATATATATATATATATATATATATGTGTGTGTGTGTGTGTGTGTGCGCGCATGTAGTTAGAAAAAGAGTGCAATAAGTTATTAAAGTTCTCTTTTTATTCAGGTTCAATGTATTTTAATTTTTTTCTTTTATATTTTAAAGAGATGTGTTATTTTGAACATGAATAAAATTTTGATTTATTTTCCCAAAATGTTCATGTTTTGTAACTGTAACATGTTTATAAGTTTTGGGTGCGTGCTATACCTGCGAAACCACTTTTTTGTACAGTGTGAAAATGATACATTATTAAACAATTTTAGTAATATAAATAAAACATTTATCTCTCCACGCTCTTGATTTATTAACAATTTAATCTACCTAAAACCATACTCGGGATGGCTTAAATCACTATGCAAAACTCCGTCAAGATCGGTCGAACTATTTCGGAATGAATATTGAACATACGTACATACATACATACATACCACCGCATAGAAATTTGTGTATATAGGTGAAACAGAAAAATCTAGAATGAAATTCTTTCCCCTTTCTCTTCGCTACAATCGTGCGTCATTAAACACAAATGTTCTCCGCTCTGTCCACAACGTTCATTTCGAACGAAGAAAACGAACGTTTGACGAACTTTCCCGCGTTTCAATATTGGCTTGTTCGGGAAGATTCATTAAGCGAACGATATAGGGTGCGTCATCTGGAGCTCGGCTCCAATTTCGAGAATTCCGAATAATAAAAAGACATATATCCACCCACCCTCCTTCTCTCCATGAGAAACATTCGGGGAGGCCTCTCCTCCACTCACGAATTTTTCCAGGCTGAAGTTTCCTTTTGATTTCCATCGGCTACCCGTCTCTTCTTTGAGAGACGCAAAATCGAACATTGTGTTGAGTTCGGATTTCTTTTGGTTTCAAACCTCGCAAGTGTTGGGCGTGATTTTCTTTCCGTTTTCACAACGGAGGTTTCAAATGCTTCTTCAACGAAATCCAATCGTTTCGTGTCTAATCTAATTCTTTTCGGGAAAGTGGAGTAATTAAAGGCGGAGAATATATTCTTTGCATTCATGATTTGCGTGATAAATTTATTGTATTACATATTTCTCTTCCCACAAATTCGCTGCATTTTGCTTACAATATATGTATATTCATACATATATATCTATGTCTTGCAAACATTGTCTCTGATAATAATAATTTGGCTGTTGAATTATCAGTAGGCTCAGTATAGCATATAGATGTTATCATGGTCTTAAAAATCTTTTCAATCTCCTTATAATACCCAAAACTACTATACCTAAAACCCTATCGCGATACTTAATGACTGTGAATATTAGGCAACTGCTAAATCTAGAAAAAACAAGCTATTAACCTTTGAACCCAAGTATACTGAAGAGTTGGAGAATAGGAAGGGAGCAGTACGTAGAATGTCAGGACCAGTAGTAAAGTGTTAAGTCAAGCTGAGTGAAGGTAGACAGAAAAGACTCTGACTTGGGTTCAGCCATTTATTTTTTATAATTCTAAATTGCAAATAATATAGTTCACTTCTGACCTGATCCTATAGTGGTTATTCGAGGTTTATTTTGTTGCGTTGTTTTAAAAATATTACGACGATTAATGTACAGATGGAAAAGATAACTACAGTAACGTAGCTGTATCGGGACCAAAAGGTGGGCTACAACGGTGTCCGGACCAAAAACGTCAGCAAAGTTCTTAAAAAAATCTCTCTGTCTCCCAAAATTATCAAAAACTTCTAGGCTGCGCTCACAGCAAAAGCGTCTAAACACAGCCAGCAAGAGGGTTGCCAGGCGCCAAGAAAACCTCGCGCTCTCCAGGAGAGTAGGGTTCTCGCGGCTCTGACCAATGAAACGTCGAGACAAGGAGCGCGGAGAACAAAAACCCAATCGCAGTGAGGCGCAACTCCGGTGGTGAAAATTCGCCAAAAACGATGCGGAGCAGAGCTTGGCAACACACCACAACGCGGCACCTTTCAAAGGAGCGGCTTTCACCTCAAACCGAAACTTATGGCTACAGAAACTGTCAGAATATGAGCCGATGGGCGCAAATTATGGTCGAAAGGTTTAAGGGCTGCGGATGCAGGTGGCCAGAATTGGACGCTCGGTCCGAAACTTAATCCCAGATCGGGGGCGGCTCTGTTTGAAAAGACAGGCTGCTATCGTGAGAAAACAGCTAGAGCTGCACCTGCAAGGGGCAATATGCGAAAAAAAGGCGCAAAATGTAGGTTAAAAAATATATATACCCCACAAGGGAAATATGTAATGAAGGGACATGAAAAATCTTCATTACACCAAGAAAAATGTTTGGCGCAGTTGGGGAAAATGCTGTTCGGTGATTAATGTTTAACCCTTTCTAAGGCCGTGGGAAGATTACTTCCCATCTACGAGACCTTTCAAAATACCCCTGTGGGAAGTGCAAAACCCATCATAATATATTGTCCTTGCTCTTATAACGGTGGGAAGACTGATTCCCGATTATGTTTTGAGCTCTCATCTATTGTTTGATCAATTGAATATAATTAAAACTTCTGTTCTGAAAGTTTGAACACAATGTGGAAGAAATAAATTAACTACGAAAGAGTGAACTTTGAAATCTAGTGAACATATAGACAACCAGAAACATAAAAAGTCGGTGATAGAACATCTATTTAGAGCTGAGAATACCAACCCAGTAAGAGAGCTAAAATACCAAACCAATGGGGGGTGAGGAGGACTAAAAAGTGAGGCTATAAAGCCCTTTTAAAAAGAATTTATACTTGCAGTATTTACAAAATGCAATTTCAAAAATCGAAACATATTTGTCGTAAGAATTAAACTGTTATAATGTATGATTTTGAATCCGAATTATATTGTCTCCTTATATCCTTGGTAAGAATTATAAGCAACTGAAAAAACAAATACATAAATATTTAGAATTATTAGATATCTTTGATTAACTGCCAAAAATAAATAAAAAAAATTATAGGTTCATTTTGATGATTTTGATTGAAAGGCTGTACATTTAAATAGACTTAAAATAATTGTATGATGCATATATTTTTTTAAAAATCTTTTGACTTTTAGTTAATTATAAAACAATTATTTAAATACTAGCATATAGTCCGTCATAGGACGGGATCAGTAAAATTTTTAATTTTCCAAAATTGTAAAGTACGCTATGAGGAAGGTAAAAAAAGGGTTCGTTTTTTGGCTGAGAATTATCTTGCAAAAACAATAAACAATAACTCAATCTGAAATCATCACATATGTACCTAATCTATTATTTAAGCCAAATATATAGGAAAATTATTTACGTAATATCTCACTTTAATGATAAAACGTATGAAAATAAGGCATAATTTAAATAATTTAAAATAAATGATTCAATAAGATGGTTAAAGGAATGACGTCCTAATGCTAGAAAAATGTTATTTTTACCTATTTATTATGGGATAAATTGATAAATTTAATTTCCTGCTCTTAACCGAGGAAAATAGGTAAAGTGTAATAATGGCACTAAAAGCTCAAAAAGGGGGAAGGGGTGGATTTCGAACGTTTTAAAGAAGGCAGTATTTTTTGCTGTGATATGAAGCATATTTATACCAATTTATTTTAGAATCGGATCTATAGTTTAGGAGAAGATAAACATCACTGTCTTTGAATTTTACTAACTATGGATGTCTGTATCCATTCCAGGTCCAACCGCTTCATAAAATCGAGGACAGACGTACAAATAACTTAGGCTATTATTATACAGGGGTTAATGGTAAGTTTCTGTGCATTAGGCTATATTATGAATTTGTTAAATATAGGTATTGATATATTAAATACAGGGAGCTGCAGAAATATATCTTGAATTCAGGAATAGGGGGGGGGGGTTGCAAATACTACTTTGCCCGACAAAAGCCGCTGTTATATTTGAGACAATATCTAATCTATGTTTTCCCCTTCTACCACACTGAACGTCTAATTAAACCATTTTCCAGCTTTAATTAATTCAGTAGTTGATTTTTTTAATACTCCAATTACTGGCCTAAAATGTAATGAGCGAGAAGGTAAAATCCCCTATATAATAGTCTAAGATGTCTGTCCATCTGTTCGTCTGTCCGTCAATTTATGAAACGTTTGTACGTGGAATGGATAAAGGCATTCATATTGGATTTTTTGTGAGTTTTGGTTAGCAGAATTCACCTTGATACAGAGAAATGAAAAAGTATTATACATTGCTGATATAGAAAATTCAGACTACCTCAGAATTGCTCACTGGTGTAAATAGAAAAGAGTTGTTATCACCAGGGTACAGATGCATTATAGACACCGTGTATTTTGTCTCCAAATTTGGCGATCTTTTGGATATTTTATGGGAAAATGAGTGGGTTGGTGTGTTTGCCAAGACTTTGGTTTTGTGGCATGGCAGCTCTAATGTGTTCTTGAATCCCACTGGTACACGTGGTTTCTGACGTCAGTACCTGGCACTATTCCAGAAATTTGCATCTTAGCTGTTCTTTTGGTTTACAGTCGCCTAGGTCAAGTTGTATTATATTTTGTTCTTAACATCTTCTGGGATTTAGTAAGTAATTTAGTATTTGTTCTTATCATTTTCTGGGATTTAGTGCCGAACGATGGTCGATTGGTTAGGGCACTGACTGTCGGTACCGGAGTTCGTGTTTTCGAATCCCACTATGGCATGGATGTAACTTCGGTATCGGCTCTTAAGCTGTATGGTCCCACCCCCCCCCTCCCCCCCCCCCCCCCATCTCCCCTCTCCCACCCCCCCCCCCCCCCTTCCCCCCTCCTCTCTCACCCCCCCCCCCTTCCCACCCCCCCCCCCCTCCCCCCCCCCTCCCCCCCCCCCCTCTCGCCCCCCCCCCTCCACACCCCCCCCCCCCTTCCCCCCTCCCCCCCCCCCCCCCCCCATCCTCCCCCCCCTCCCCCCCCCCCCCCAGCCTTCGTGTTGCAAAAAGTAGACCGTAGCGCTCCAAACCAAAAACCAAAAAACCTGGGATTTAGTTAATTTAGTTATGACAGGTGAAGTTATTTCGGTTCTTACTATTTTTGAAATTGTTAAAAAGTATCAAGATATTCTAACTCAAACAAGATGCTTTGGTTTGGAACATTTTGGTTTCTTATTTTCTGGGATTTAGTAATTTAATTGTGACGGGTGAAGTTATTTCGGTTCTTACTATTTTTGAAATTGTTAAAAAATATCAGGATATTCTTAGGTGTGAGGTGGGTTTTGCATTTGATTCTAAACTCCAAGTGTGTGGATACAACGGTATTCTGAATCTGAGATTTTTTTTTTTTATAAATTTGGTAAAAAAGAATTATTTCAAAGTTTTTTTAAGGGAGAAAGGAGTGTTGAAGAATGTTTGTGGCACTACCCTTTACAATTTTTATCTGCTATTAAATATATTTTACATTTCTTTTATTATAAGAGAAGGGAGGGTTGAGGGGGGAAACCTCCCTTGCATTTCAGATTTTTTATAATATTAGTGCTAAATTAAAATGCTATATATTGTGTTTGTTCTGTTGATATGCATCATAAATATTACTAATCTGTTATTCATTTCTGAAATAACGTAAAAAGTGATAAATATTATGCTCATTTTATTTTAATAATGCTCTAAATTGTTTTTCTTCTTTTAAAGTGTAGCTTTAATGTTGTGTTTCAATGCCATGTGACCGCCGCCTTGTTTTTTTTTTTTTTTTTTTTTTTTTTTGATGTTTCAGAAAACTCGTACCTTCGCCAAGTTTTTAGATTCGGCGATTTTTCAAAACAAGCGTTTTTCTGTTTGTCGAAAAAAAAACATGGCGGACGGTACCGGTGTCTATAATGCATCTGTTCCCTCACCAGTTCGTGTTTTAAGCAAAATCAAATTAATTTCTATACTAAATCCATTCTTGATAGGATGGCGAGGGCGGGGGGTAATATTAAAATTGTTGGACTGTTTTTACGTGACCCTTATATACTCTAATTAGTTTCTTTACCATGTGTAGACGTGGCACTCTCGGTAGAGTGTCTGCCTATTTGATCGTCGTACTTCTCTAGTTGATAGTTCTGTCCCTGGAGCAGCTAAATTTTTCTAAATGTCTAATTTAATATTTTCTGCTTTTTTTAAAATTCTTATTCCTAAACTTGTTTTATTATCTTTAAAATAAATTTTTACTATTTTTTCAACTGTTTATGATTTTTATTATTTTCATTTCATTAAATTCCAGTCTTTTGTACGGATGTCCTTGGCCACATAACAATTTCATTTTTTCTAAACTTAAACTTTCTTCTCCTTTCTTTTTATGCATTCTTTCACCTTTTAGCTGTTTATTTTACTGTTCACCTTCATTTTTGTGTTTATTGATAGAAATCTCTGGATTAGAGAGCTCGACCCAGACAATCCAGTTGCGCCATTGCCTTGTATGCCTTGTATTCTTGATAGAGTTAGTAAAATTTAAAGCGAATAACTTTTAGTCAGCATAATTGTAAAATAGAACAATATTTATTGAATATAAAAGGGAAATAAATACATTTGTTTGTTGTAAAATTGTAAAGAAAATAACTACTATTTGAAATATTTTCTCACGGGAAATGTTAATGGATTTCAGTCATTTTTGTTCAAATTACACCTAAATAAATCAAATGACATAACTTTCTGAATAAATATAATTAACTACTACAACAATATTATTATTTCTATCAACTTTCATGAATTACATGTCTCTCAGATTCCTTTGAATTTTACAAATCCTTTTCCATATCCGATAAATAGCGACAAGTGGCAGGAAGCTTCCGAACTTTTCACGGGAAAGTGTCTCTATCTATTGCGAAAATGACAAATTAAATATTATGCATTGGACAAACCGATTTCGGGCTTCACGGAATTGAAATACTGTTCTTTTGTTTCTCCAAACTTAGGTTAGGCATTCCAAAATTTCCGTTGCCTGAAATGAGTTCGGACGTCACAGGCAAGGGGTTAAAGCAATATTTTTTAACTCCAAACTTTTATTCAAAGTAGCCTCTTCGAATGCCAGGTAAATAAATATATTGGCTCAATAAGGAATTGAATTTTAATGCATCAAACTACATCGCATGTTCAGGAAGCACTGATGATCTTAAGATTTTCTATCCCAAACAGAAGAGAAAATATACAAGGAAACAATTTCGGATGCTCTTAAAACCACTTCAATTATGAAATTAAAATGGTATGACTTTACGGGCAGCTGGTATCACTATCTTCCAAAATGGTTCTACCATATATAAAATAAGATCGTTCTCGGTCATAAATATCTATTTTCGAAACAAAGGAAAGTTTAATAAATGAAGAAACACGATAGTTCCTGTGAAATAAAACGTTTCCAGATCATTCATCATCCGCGAAAAGAAGCCTTGCAATATAGGTATCTGACGGAACGATAAGATAGAGGAGGAAGTAATTTTTAAACGTATTTCGAAGGCACACGTAACACTATCTGCCCCTTTCTTCCATCCCTGGGATATTTATCACATCGTTATGGAAGAATATTCTTTTTTCTTTCAAAATCCCCGAGTACGATATCCCCGTAGCAGATGCGCGATCCTATCATAAATTTTCGGAACAACCCGATAGAACGCTTGCAGTTTTTTCGTATCGGGCCGAAACACTCGATCATTTTAGCAACGAACGGTACTTAAAAAACTTTGTCTGGAGCGGTCTCCTAAATGACATTTCGGAATGACTGGAATGTCTCCGGCGGCTTTATTTATTTGTTCCGAACGGTTGCAATCTTCAAACAAAGTGGAAGTAAAGAATGTATTTAAGAATATTCTTTTACTTATACTTATCCCATCATTTATGTGCTCATACTAGCCGTAGATACGTATATCTAGAGAAATACACTAAATTGATTGAAAATCTTATATGGTGTTCTATTTTATGTTTTTCGTTTTTTTGATATGACGTTATATTATAACTATCACTGAAGAGGCTTGGTCGCTGGTTCTTAATTAATAGGGGAGACCGGGGCACCTTGGAACACTTCTCAGTTAAACATTTTTATGAATTTTTTTAAAGCTAATTAAAAAAACTTAGTACACATTCATATATTGTCATCATATCTGTTTCTTATAAACATTAAATCTACTTAATATCTCATTTAGTTAAAGAGTAATAAAAGAAGTAAAATACCTTTCCAATGTCCCAACCTGCCCCACTGTATAGGGTAGGTTGGGACACTAAATAACAAATACAAAATACTGTTCAAATTATTTTTATTAACTGTTATAAAAGAGAAATGGCTGAAAATTGCTCAAGTTAATACATTTTTTTTTAACAAATCTTATATTTGATGCCAGCAAATTCTTCTTTAAATTCTAGCAAAATGCACCTATTGTTTCTTTAGGAGTGTTCAACGTCTATAACTTAATAAATTAATATTTTGACATGTTAAATCATCAATTAAAAATTAGGCACCAAAATATTAATTATTTTGCTTGAATTGATATTTGTTTACACTTTTTAAAGTGTCCCAAGGTGCCCCATCTATGTGTGTCCCAACCTGCCCCATTTTACATAGTATCTTTTGGTAACTATTATATAGTTAGGTTTAACAATGCAGTTTATTTATTAGCATAGAAATAATAATAAATGAATTTTCCTTCATAACAATACATTTTTTTTAAATATTTAAATTTTTTTTCAAAAAAATTACTTTTTAAAATGCACATTGATGTAATTTTGGGTTATTCAAAACAAAGAAAATGAAATTGTTCCTTACCTATAAGCACTATCTTCATCAAAATTCTTTGAGAAGTGAAGAGTAATGTCATCTATCAATACACATGAGCACTAATTCCTGGTTGCAAATTAAAGCCCGAAAATAAAGGTTCCCAAGGTGGGCTATGTCCCAAGGTGCCCCACTCTCCCCTAATGATTATCACAAAATAAATGATGGACTGCAGCTCTAAAATAAAACTTTTATTCTCAGACGAATACTCAGTCCCCTTCTCGAAGCGAAGGTTCGAACACTCTCAGTTTACACACTCTATATTACAAACATAAAAAAAACAACAATTCTTAATGTGGCGGTTTTACAGCAAGCTGCCAGAATTGGCGCCAAGCGTAATATTGGCGATTTTTACAAAACAAAACTCAACAGCATATAGCTCGTCATATGATGGGATCATTAAAATTTTTAATTTTCCAGAATTGTAAAGTACCCTATGAGGTAGGTAAGTAAATGGTTTACTTTTTGACTGAGAATTATCTGGCACACACTGAAAAATTTGTTTATCTTTACTGACCTCATGTTAGTTGCCAACTTTAATTTATCTTTTAATATTGCGTAAAAGGATGGAGAGCAGAGGTTTAAATATTGACGGTGATTATTTGGCGGTATATGTGAATTATGTCCAAAATTTAGTGAATCGATTGCAAACCGTGTGGTTATGTATAAAAAACAAACAAGCAAACGAACAAACTTCTTAATTTTTAAAGATATATAACTGAAATGTTAGATATTTATTAGTCTGTGAAATAGACTTCTAGACTTTTACGAAAAGAATTTGTTGTTAAATACTGGTGATAAAATTTTCAACAAAAATAATCGTTAATTAAATTTAAAATTATCATATATGTACGTAATCTATTATTTAAGCCAAATATAAACGAAAATAATTTACGTAATATCTAAGTTCAGTGATAAAATGTATGAAAATAATGCAGACGTTATTTAAATAATTTAAAATAAGAAATGATAAATGAGATGGTGAAAAGAATGACGTCATAATGCTAGAAAAAAATGTTACTTTTTATCTATTTTTTATGTGATAAATTGATGAATTTAATCATCGCCTGCTCTTAACAGGGGGAAATAAGGCTTAAAATAATAACATTAAACTCTCAAAAACAGGGAAAGGAGTGGATTTCGAATGTTTTTAATGGAATTTTGCTATTCCTAACTCATCAAGAATCCAATATGGATGCTTCTATCCATTCAAGGTCCAACAACTTCGTACATTCGAGGACAGACGGACAGATAACTTAGGCTATTATCATATAGGGGATACAGGTATTAGTTTATATTATCGTTATAATACTAAAAGGAGTAGATATGTAGGCATAATGGTTTTTAACTTGACATGGAATGACATCTGAGAAATGTCAGTGTCATTGTAGACATGGAAGTGTCCGAGACGTGTCTTCTGCAAACGTTGCGCAGCATAACATTAAACTATTTAATTATATATCTCGCTCTTCGGATCTGTTTTGTTGTAGAATGTTCAAAACGTTCAAGTATAAAAATACCAGTTCCTGTACCTATTCGAAAATATTTCTTACTTCACGGAAATACTAATTTATTTAATATTGTTACTTAATCTTTGTCCTTTTACATCATATGTGACAATAGTTAAATGTTGTATTGCAATGAAATTTTAAAATAAAATGTTCAGTTTCTAAGTTTGCATATACTTTTTAGTCTGATCCGAATTCCATAAAGCTTTTCGAGTACATCAAATTGTTTAATTTCAGCCAATAAAGGTAGATAGTTCGATGACAGTGATACAGTTGCGTTGGTCCGAGATATACCATGGGAAGATAATTGTCTTTGTTAAGGAGAACGAACAAATTCGGGATATATCCTTAAGCTGTGAACGTGAGCAATAGAAAAAAATAGAAGCCCGTTTATTCATTCCCGTTTATCTACCCATAAATGCATTAAATCACATTTTGGTTTATTACAAATTTAGCATGCCTAGAAAAAGTCTTTGATTAACTGTTTCAGGACCAATTTACTTTTTATTTGTCAAATATTTCCTATTCTTTTAAGGCTTACTAAGATAAGGAATTAATTTGTTTCATTATAATCCAAATAAATTTTGTCCATTAAGGGTTGAAGCTTAGAAGAGACTGATACAGTTATCACGGGAAATTAATATTGCCAACGTTATGCAGAATGAAAAAGCTTGAATATAATTTTTGAGTGGATCCAAACTGAATAGTATTATTAAAATTACATCTTCAGATATACTACCTACTTGACAATTAACTTTAATTTTATGAAAATTTTTTATTTTACCTGCAATGGTATTGATGTTCATATATGATCCAAATCTATTACGTTCAAGTCCCTAAACACACTTTCTTCTCTTGAGAGTCTGTTAAACGTTTGGTAGGACATTATATTGATGGCCGATCCACAGTCAAGGAGGACATCATCTCTGGTTGTTCCAAAGTGAATGTCAGTTGGAAACAGGTGTCACATCGCACGGTCCCGCTTGTAACTCGAGTGAACTCGCGGCTTCCTTCGTCTTTCATCCGGCATTGAATTTTGCTAGAAACGTGGTCTTTCCTCGGGTTGGTGATTACTCCAAAAAATTTCTTCAGCAGCCTGGTTTCTCGGATATCTATATTGATGTGGATTTCTTTGGTTTATCTCAGCATGCGGTTTTATGAGCTTTTGCTCAAGACTCATCCATACTGTGGTATTGTTTATTTCTTTAAGGAGAAACAGTTCTTTTTTCTCTCAGGCAAACCGTCAGTCAACCCTTGAATTAAAAGTGATGGAGATAAATTTAGATACTTTCCGATGCTTACTTTTTTGGAAAAATATTCCCTCAAGTTAACGCAGTGCACAAATTTAAGGTCACTGAAATCACTAAGCGAATATTATTTTTCGCTGGTAAAATATCCGATCATTTTTGTTTTGATTTCTTCCCATGTTGTCACATCTAACATTTCTTCGATTTTTATGTTCCCTTTTTATGTATGTTAAACAGTTAAACACATAAGAAATGTTTGTTGTAGACTCTAAAGACCTCATTTCATATCAGCATGTGTTAAGTCTTTAGCGCACGTCAACATGTACGCATTGATGTAAAAGCTGCAGAGTAAGTTTAGGATTCTTTATTCCATCGATGACTGTAAGTGGTAAGAAAGAGCAGACTACTTTCACAGCCACATTTTAAGGAATTTGATGAACACATAAGAGAGACCTCTTTGATGCCATGTGCAAACTTTGTGAAATTGAAGTTTTTTTGAGTGCGTTATCTGCCCTTAAATAGATTACATTTATCGAATTAAGATGAAATATAAATTTAAAAGCTTAAATAGAATTTTATAATTTACTAGGCTCTGTTCCATCATTATACATACATACACACATACATATACAGGGTGTCCCAAAAGGTCGTTTACAAACTTAACATGCTGGTCTGTCATGTCACGATGAACAAGATTTAC
The DNA here is from genome assembly GCA_032207245.1 of Pardosa pseudoannulata. Taxonomy (NCBI): domain Eukaryota; kingdom Metazoa; phylum Arthropoda; class Arachnida; order Araneae; family Lycosidae; genus Pardosa; species Pardosa pseudoannulata. The sequence continues at coordinate 180,847,979 of CM063505.1, read as the reverse complement.
ATAGGAACTTGTGTCTGAAAATGCAAATTGCGACCGCTAGATTGCTGTGATCCCGTGTGTGGAGGAGAAAAAAATGATATCGACAGCGGTGTTAATATGATTTTTACTACAGATGAGCATTACATCCCAGCGAATGCTCAAAATTGTTTCCCTTCGCCACAATGCACGTTTCACAACGTCGGAGCATGGATTCACGAACCCGTTCAAAATACCCTGGAAATTTCGTGGAATCTACGCTGCCTGTGTTTGAAGATTAGACCTTCACCTGTAAATATTTTCTCGCGAGGTCGTCCATTTTTTTGTGTTTTGTTTCAAGCTGGAATTAAAGTTTATTTTTAGTTTAACTTTGCATCATTTCTCAGTACATTGACACCTTTGTATTTGGTGGGGTATTTCATTTTGTTAGTACATGCATCCCCACCAAAGTCTCAACTTTCTGTACTGAAACAGTATACCACGATGCCCCAAACAAATGAAAACAAACGAAATCATTTCGCAAAAGCCATGAAATGTTTGCAGCTAACGAACCTTTGAACCTCATTTTATTCCGTCTTGTCTCAAATCCAGACTGCAGTTTCGACACGTCCGTACAATAGCTGACAAAGAATATTATTGAATTATCAATAATGTAATCTTTAGGAAGTTAGTTTAGTTTATCTTCCCTGGACAGCCAGAAATACAAACTTGTAAAATATAAGTGATACCGTGGTCTGTATGGTAACGTATGAAAATAATTCCAACATAATGGCTTTGTTCCTGGGGAACGGGAATTATTTTTCAGTCTGATTTGTAGCTCTTTTTTGTCACCAAGGGAACATTTAAACTTGGAAAAATAATTTTGTAACTTATAAGAATTTTTAATATTTTACACATACATATATGTGTACGGCTAAGAAAATTTCACGGGAGCAAAATGAATATTTCAGCGTCAAGAAAGATCCCCTCTGAGATCCACTTTAACATTCGATGGGCGACTATCGGAAACTGGAACGTTCTCTTTCCCCACAGTTCGGGAAATCAAAGATTCTCCTCTCGTTCTCGAGCACCACCCGAACTTCACCGAATTTCCTCTTTGGACGCCACCTCTCTCTGTACTTCCCCAGAAACCCGAATCCGCAAGGGGGTGGACCCCCGTTTTATCCCTAACTTTTCGTCCCAAAGTATTCGAGCTGATCGAATTTTTGAGTCACAAAAAAGAGGGATTTCGAAAAGCAACCCCTTGTCGACTGGAATTCGAAAAATAAGGAGAAGTTAAACAATAGGAATGCAGCCGTTCCGAGATTCCAAATCGTGAATAAACAGGATGTGCGCCGGAGGTTTTTTTCCTTACCTCGGAATGTGTACTTTTCCGAAAAGGAGTAGGGGAGAGTGTCTGACTCGACTTTCGATAAAGAAGTTTCATTCTATGCATTTCAGGCAGCGCTTATAAAAGGAATAGAAGTGCATTTGAATGCCTTAGAAAGAAGAATACCTTCGATGTAGTTCGTGTTGAAGCGAAAGAAAACAGGACGGGGCATTATTAAAGATTTTCTTTAAATATTTTATACAAACAAAATCGGACGTTTCGTCTGAAAATAAACCCACATTTTCTCTTTTTAAATCTGAAGTTTGAATGCTTGGTTTTCAAAATGATGCAAATATAGGGCACATTTATCACTCTAGAATATTCTAGACTAGTTGGTTCACCAAAGCTTTTAGCTTTTCAAGAACACATTTGGCTACTACTTAACTCTTTGGTCGTCCCTATTGGAGAAAATAATTAATATATATTAGATAATAAGTATTAATATTCATCTACCTAATAAGAAGAATTAAATTTAAAACGATACTCCCAACTATTTTCCGCTTAAATTATAATTCGTTGTATGTCCCATGTGATATAAAAGTTTATAAAGTATTAGATGTGTACAAGACAAGCAAAGTGTTTAGTGCGATTATGAACGGTGACACATTGGATGTAATGTTCTCCAAAAGATCTCAGATTTGAAATTGAATATCGTATTAGGTGTACCAACGAGTTCTAAAGTGTATAGTAACTTTCAGATAGTATACAGCTTTTTTCTAGAATATTCTAAGGATGTGAAAGGAAAGTCAATCTGTTTTAGGAGAGTAGGGACATTTGAAAAGATGATATATGACCTAATATGTAAAATGATTTTTTGCTCTTTAAAATTCAAATTATTACGTATACGATACGGGTTTCGAATAACAGCTGCGGTAGCTTAATAGATGAAGATTGCGATCTCGCAACTGAAGGGGTGAGAGTTCGGGGCTTACCAAAGTACCACCATGTTCTTGAATGTCGGTTGGGTCACGTAAAATAGGTTCATGACCGTCAAGTTTTCCAAGTTCCCAAATCATACCTCTGAAGGTGACTGGTCCAGCCTATTAATCTTCTGATTGAGTCCTGTTTCAAAATGACGAAAACCCACTCGTATTGCGTTGTTTCTCGTGAGAAATATATTCACCTATAGGGTGCTCCTGTAATAAAATGGTCAATGACGGTCCTGCTTTGAAATGATGACGATCCACTAGTATTGCGTTGTCCTTTGGGAGAAATATGTCCGTCTATAAAATGGTCAATAACAGTCCTGCTTCGGAATGACGAAAATCCACTAGTATTGCGTTGTCCCTCGGTAGAATTATGTCTGATTATAGGGTGTTCCCGTAATAAAATGGTCAATCACGATCCTTCTTCGGAATGACGAATATCCACTAGTTTTGCGTTGTCTCGGAGAAATATGTTCGTCTATAGGATGATCCTGTATAAAATGGTCAATAACAGTCCTGCTTCGAAATGACGGAGATCCATTGGCATTGTGCTGCCCTTAGGAAGAAATATATGCTTCTGTAATAAAATGGTCAATAAAAACCGTGTTGTTGTATGGGAAAATGTTTAACAGGCAAGTGATTACAATTATTTGAAATAACATGAATATTTCGCTGCATTGAAACCTACATTTTAATTATACGACCTTATTTTTAAATTTTTAAATTAATATTTTTCAGATGAATAATTTTAATATTGAATGAGTATTTTCAGATTGTTCATAGAACATTAATTTTATGTGTGTCTTATTCAAAATTTTGTAGATTTTGTATTTATGTGTTTGTTAATCAATTGGGTATTTTTTTGGAAATCGCAAAGCTTTTTCTGGAGTTACGGATTATTTAATACCGTAAAACCACGAAAACGGTTGATACACTATTCTAAAATTTTATAGAATTATCTTACATAAATAGCGTTTACAGTAAGTTAAAAGTGAATCTCAGATTTGTTTCTATATGAATTCTGCAAAAAAATTAAAAAAAATAAAAGATATTAGTACTTTGTGCGCTTGGAACATTTTTAAAGAATATTGTTGGACCACTCCATTTTTATCAAATTGTCTCAGATTTTAACTAAAAATTATTTTTTAATAGATTTTGAGTGTTATATGTTTCATGTAAAATCATTATATGTTTTCATTTTAAAGATGCAGTTGTGTGGAGAGCATAGATGTGGACTGTATAAAAAATAATAAATATAGACAATTACTAGTTGTAATTGTTTAATGCACAAAAAAATGGAGCTTGTTGCATCCCACGACAATAACACCAGCGTCATTTTTTTTGTTTTTTCTCTTGCTCACACCAGGGTTGCTATAATTAAAAAAGGGAGAAAACACATCTGGCAAAGTGCGCAGCATCGCCCAAATGGAGATGTGCCTGAACAGCAGTGAAAAATTAAAAATTTTAAAAATTGAAATTCAACACCTCTTGGGCCCTTAAGGCATATAATTAAGTAAAAATTGTAAAGAAACATCTGTATAAATGTCAAAGTCGATCTACCACAGATGTAATTAAGGCTTGGTCAAGTCTTACTTAGTGAAACAGAATTAGGCCTCGAAAAGCAGAAATATGCATCGTTCTGATATATGACTATGAGACAATTGTTTTCAGTATTTTTTAAGTTTGAAAATTGAAGTAATTTGAGAATTTGAGAAGCCTTTCTTTCAGTATCTAAAAAAAAAAGAAAAAATGCTTATTCGGCTATCAAAAATATTATTTTAATTCAGGTACGTTTTCAGTTACTACTGCACCGTATCCACCATGGATACTGTTGCGAAATTCTAGCTTAAAGTTTGTTGATTGAATAGACTTTGGATAAGACAAAAACAATAATAAATTATTAATACGCCAAATTAATTCTAATTACAACGGATGGCGATAAAACTTGGCAGCCTTTTAGCGAACTTTTTCGGAGCAATATGGAGATCATTAACACAGGTCCTACTTTTACCACATCTGAACGAGAACTGACTTTTTATGAGAACTCACGGCCCCCCTTTATAAAGCTTTCAAGTTTCTGGAAATTTCTACAAGCTTCTAGTAAAATCCAGAAAAAGGGGGTTGGTAACAAATGTCGCCAAGTGGCCAAATGTGGAGCCAAAAATTAGGGAGCCCATTTGACGAGATACCATACAAATTGCATGTTTACAGCATTCTTAACAATACTATTCGTTTTGTGATGGGACAAATTACCCATTGCACACGCACACATACATATATATTATATACATGCTCTGGTAAATATTATTAACGGAAGTAGAATGGTTTCGAGTATTCTAGTATTGAAAATATGCGTTAGGAAAATGTCTGTATCACCTGCTGCATTGGAAAAAAAACGTATTGACAATAATCTCGTAATCTCTCAGAGAAATAAAATTAATTTATGGCACTTGATAAGTGCATCGCAATCACTTACGAAGCCATTTATGGGAGAAAGATAAATTCATCTCTAATTTATACTAAACCTTCTAATGGAATGTTAGATTTCTTAGCAAGACAGTGTTTCAATAATGAAAAGAAATTTATAGGGTTCTTTTTTTTTTCTTCAGGTAAGATGAATTTTTTTTTGCTAAGATTCGATCTGTTTATTTTAAATTTTTAGAAATGGACTAGTCAATTATTTTAGATGATGTTATTAAACGAAAACAAAAAGAATAAAGTTTCTTATTTCCGTTCGGCTAAAACCATCCGAATGGAACCCCCAGCTTTAGCGAAGCAACTTTGAGTAATAACTGAATTTAATGGGGTATTTAAGAAACGGTCGCTGATGTAAAATCAATAGAACTCGGGTAATTTCGCTGTTCCAAAAGAGTAAAAAAAAAATAAGAGGTTTTCCATCTCCAAAGTAGTTTATAGTTATTACGCTAATCACGGAAGAAATTAGACTAAGAAAAAAGAAATTCGATAAAATCATTTTATATTGTGTAAATTGTTTCAGAAGGAGAAAAAAGGTCCAGGGAGGACGGGGGAAAGGTAAAAAAGAATAGCATGGCTTCGAAGAAAAAACAGAAATGGTTACAGAAAATATATTTGTAGTTCGAGGGAGGAAATGATATGAAAAGTAGTTTTTCATTATAATTCTACTGTTTGGTAGAAATTTCAATGTTAATTTCATTGCAAATTTCTTAGAAATCTACAAATTATTTGAGAATTTGTGACACTTCAACTATAGTAGGTTTGTGTAATAACACATGAGCGTAAAATTGTAAATATCTTAAACAATATCTTCTGCAATTTTAATCCTTATATTTTAACACTAAACATAGCAACACTTAATACATAGCTATTTATTTTCTTTTGTTTCTTTTAATTATTTATTTTATTCCCTTAATATATCATTTTTATTATATTTTTCTTTTGTTTATTTATTTAATTCACATAATACATAGCTATTTCTTTTCTTTTATTTTCTTTTGTTTATTTTAATTATTTATTTTATTCACTTAATATATACTTTTTTATTATATTTTTCTTTTGTTTATTTATTTAATTCACATAATACATAGCTATTTATTTTCTTTTATTTTCTTTTGTTTCTTTTAATTATTTATTTTATTCACTTAATATATAACTTTTTATTATATATTTTTGTTTATTTATTTAATTCACATAATACATAGCTATTTATTTTCTTTTAATTTCTTTTGTTTCTTTTAATTATTTATTTTATTCACTTAATATATACCTTATTATTATTTTTTTTGTTTATTTATTTAATTCACATAATACATAACTATTTCTTTTCTTTTCTTTTGTTTCTTTTAATTATTTATTTTTTCACTTAATATATACCTTTTTATTATATTATTATTGTTTATTTAATTTACATAATTCATACCTATTTATTTTCTTTTATTTTCTTTTGTTTCTTTTAATTATTTATTTTATTCACTTAATATATACCTTTTTTATTATATTTTTCTTTTGTT
>CM063505.1:180819219-180836719 GCA_032207245.1 Pardosa pseudoannulata | reverse complement strand
CCGTAGAGACAAAACAAAAACAGATTTAAAAGCCTAAAAATTGAAATTTTACAATAGAGAAATAAAAAAAAATATGACTTTTGTCAAAAAATGACGTTTTCAATGTAGACGGATGCCTTAAGCTTTCGAAACAGAATCCGATGAAATGCTGCAACTCACCAAAGATTGATTTTTTACTTCTTATGGTTTGCCGCTACGGAATCTATTCATCTTATGAGAAATAATTCTTTTTTCTCCTTAACTTCAATATTTATCAATGTTACCATTTTAACATAATTTGAAAAGTCACATCTAGAATATGGTCAATACGATAAGATCAATCGGACAATATTAGGTTTCTCCTATTTTCTATCGATTACATTCTTAAACAAAATTTACCAACCATTCTTTTCTCTAATTGGATCAAGTATGTTTCGAAATATTTTCTTATTATTCTTATATTGATGACAATATTCACAGAAAATAAGCATTAAATATTTACTATAGTAACTAATGTGTGGTATAGATAGTGCAGTGTTAAAATTACAATAGCTCTTTTGAACACGTATCAATATTTGTAAGTTTAGTGATTTCGTTGCTTATGCAAAGTCCAGTCTCATTAACGTGATCACCTGTCAAAATATGGAATAATCACCTTTCGCGGAGAGAACTGCATCGAGACATGTAGGAAGAGAGTCATTTAGCTTCTTGAAGGTGTTCACTGGGATGTTGTGCCCTGCCGATTCCAGTGGCGTCTCCAGCTGCGCTAAGGTATGCAGTGAGGATTCAGGTGGTCAAACAGATTCTTCATTGGGTTTAAGTCCAGGGAATTTGTAAGCAAGGGAATACGGTAAACTCATCCTGCTGCTCTTAAGTACGAATTAAGAATTACGCACGTACACTGCGACCTTTATGACACGTCGCATTGTGCTGCTGGTAGATGTTATCGTCCTGAGAAAGAACAATTCACATGTAAGGCTAAGCATGGTCCCCAAAGATAGATTCGTACTTGTGTTGATTCATCGTGCTTTCCAAGACGATGAGTTAACCCAGAGAATTCCACGAAAGCATACCCCAGACCATGCTTCTCCATGATGCTTCCTCCCCCAGTTTAGACTTTTCTGGAAATTGTTGGAGGGTATTTTCTTTCAGAAGTTTCATATCTTATACACCACAGTGCATCTGTCCGGTGGAGAATAAAACGTGATTCTTCGGAAAAAGCCACCTGTCTCCACTCATTGGATGTTTAGTTGCAATACTGGTGTACAAATTCCATCCTTCATCACTGAGCAGCAGTCAACATAGGTGCATTGACCAGACGTCTGCTGATGAGACTATACGCAGAAACGTTTACTGAAACGTCGTTGTAGAGACACGGTTGGTAGCCCCTTGGTTCATTAAGGCGGTCAGGTGTACAACGGTTGTACGTCTATTCCCCAAACGCATGTCTACAGCCGTCGTTCACCTTTGTTATCTACGGTACTTGGTGCACCACATTTGCCATGTCACTGATTTTAGATAGTATTTTGCCATTCGTGGTATACTTTTACCACGTCTCCCACGAACAGTTTACAAATTTAGCGCTTTGGAAATGATGCTACCTTTGACCCGAAACCCAATTATCATTCCATTTTGGACATCGGATAAAACGCTCCACTTCTGCATGACTGCAAGACCTAATTTTAACGAATTTCTACAACACACAATATATATCTAACAACTTTTCTGATGACACGTGCCTTCTGCGATTGGTAATTTAACATTTACGTCAAAAGTAGGCAATGGTCGCATTAATATGACTGTACTGTATATATATATATATATATATATATATATATATATATATATATATATATATATATATATATATATATATATATATATATATATTTTCTAAAGCTGTTGAGCCTTCAATTGGTATAGTCCTTATTATTTGCAATTATATGTATGTACTTGTGTTTATGTTTAAATGTTGCTTCATTTTAAATTGAAGATTTGAGACACGTTTCACGATATGTTGTAATTCTAAATTATACAAATAACTCATTCTTCGATTTAACTTTTACCGTTAGTCGACCACGTCGTTGTTTCTTACACAATGCACATCCAAACGGTCGTCCCTCGGTGTTAGAAAGGTAAAAAAAAAAGAACGATCGAACCAACCTCTTGAGTGGATCGAAAAACTAATTTACAATGATTTATCGATTCTTAAAAAAGCCCCCCCCTGTTTTCCTCTTTTTCTATATTAAGGACTCGAGGAGTGTATTCCGAATGCGATTGAAAACAGGCATCCCAATGGTGCACAATTTGTAGAATTATCGGATTATCGAACTATATTTTTTTTAAATCTCCAAGATCACTTCTTCGAAAGATGGCGAAGAAGCGCTTTACCCTAATTGTTTCTGGACTTGATTTTTTTGTTGTTTTATGCGTTTAGGGAATTCCCAATTTTATTTATTTATTTATTTATTTGTTTGCCACCTTGGAACCAATGCGCCTTTTGGTGCGGTTAAGAGAAAAAAAAATCACATTCTGGTTTTCGTAATTTCGTTCTGGAAATTTGTTGGACTGGAATTTTTTTTTCATACTGAGAAGAAAATAAGAAATAATAACGTGCGTAAAGCTCTGGGTTATGTCGGGGCTCGGAGCTATTACGGAAAATGAACGGTTTACCGATAGATGTAAATATCGTTATTGCTTACAGCCGCAGTTTTCAACGAGGCAGGATGGGCTATTCTTAAAAAAAACGAGAAAATATTCCCATAAAAGTAATTTTGAAACAATGATAATAATAGAATTTCTCCTTTATTAGTCTATTATTTACAATTTTTATAATACCCATAGATCAGATATTTATTAAATCACATCTATTCATTTTATCACAATTGTATCATGCACAGATGTCTCTGATTAACTGTTTAATCCTTCGATATACAATGACGCTGACAAACGCCAGTCATTTCATGTAACAATGCAGACTTTGATGTCTTCAAGACGTCAAGAACTGTCTCCGGCAGTTTATCGTGCAATAGAATATCAAGTCATTTAATTATTTAACTCGTGCTTCAATTATGATTTGATTAGAATGTTCAAGATGTCACGTGTCCTTAACAAATAATATAAGGAGCTAAAGAGTGTAAAATTGTTAAAAATGTTGGTTCCTTTAAATACTCGAAAATGATTAGAAATATTCCCTAATTTACTGAGGTACTAATATATTATTGCAATCCTTTTTGAGATATTATTACCCTTTATGACATTTACTCGCCTCACACACCGTCACTTGCTCGTGGGGGAAACTATGCCCATCTGCTTTCGCTGCAAAGTTGCTATAACAGTAAAACATATTCTAGTCGAATGTTCTATACAGGGTGTCCCAAAAGGTCGTTTACAAACTTAACATGCTGGTCTGTCATATCATGATAAACAAGATTTACACAGGAACTTGTGTCCGAAAATGCAAACTGTGACCGCTAGAGGGCAATAATTGCAAGAAAATTGCTGGATTGGTAGAGGCGGACCACCGGGATTTTCCGACCTGACTCCCTTGGATTTCTACCTGTGGGGACACAGGAAGTCCACGGTGTACGAGACACCCTAACATCGGACATGGATCTTATAGCCAGGATCACGGAAGCTGCACCACGTGTCCGTGACACTCCTGGCCAAATTGAACGGGTTCGTGAATCCATGCGCCGACGTTGTGAAACGTGCATACTGGCAAAAGGAAACAATTTTGAGCATTTGCTGTGATGTAATCCTTATCTGTAGTAAAAATTATCGTAACACTGCTGTCGATATCATTTTTTTTTCTGCTCCACACTCGTGATCACAGCACTCTAGCGGTCGCAGTTTACATTTTCAGACACAAGTTCCAATGTAAATCTTGTTCATCGTGATATGACAGACCAGTATGTTAAGTTTGTAAATGACCTTTTGGGACACCCTGTATATAATAATCACAGGTTTTATTACTTTCATTCGAATAATATTCTTTTAATTAACGTGCTTAGTTCTACTCCTCATCAAAATATTTTTAGGTTTTTAAAGCATATTGGTTTTTATTGACATATTGGTTATTAGTACCACTTATTTGATTTTGCCCTACCATTTACTTTAGTGTGTATTTTGGGGTGCAACTTTTCTTTTTATCCACCTCTGTTTTTATCTACTCACTGTTTTTTCATAAGCATTCTTTTAAGCTTCTGTTGTTCTATTCGCCTTGTCTTTTACTGATGGCTTTATCTTTATAATTTTTACAATGTATGAGTTTTATATTCTTTACCCTGTGTTTGCCACAATATGTCCCTTGCGGATTCAGTGTCATAAATAATCAAACAACCAACCAACCTTATGACATTTATGTATCATACAGGATTGTCCATTAACATCCTGTATGAACCTCATTAAATGTTACATAGCAATGCAAATTTTAAAATAAAATGTTCGGGTTTACGTTTACGTATATATTTTAAGCTATCGAAATTAAATAGTATCTTTCCAGTGCATCAATATCCTTTTTATTTTCGTCCATGTTTTGATGAGACTGATACAGTTGTGTTGATCCGAGTTATATCAAGGAAAAGATAATATGTTAAGAAGCACGAACAAACTCGGGATATTAGTTTAAGCTGCGGACATCAGATGTAGAAAAAAATAAGATGCCCTTAATTAATCTTTATTTTACATTTTTTATACTACCCATAAATCACATATTGATTAAATCACATTTTGATTTATTACAATTTTAGAAAGTTTAGAAAAATTCTTTAAATAGAAGAAAACCAATTTACTTTCTATCTGTTAAATATTTCTTATTCTTTTAAGGATTATTTGTAAAAGAAACCTATTTGTTTAATTATTATTCAAAAAGTATTTTGTCATTAAGGTTTGATGCTTTGGACTGATACAATTGCGTAAAACCGAGTTACTACTACTACAGTGCAACGGAAATTACCCGTGTTATATAGAACGAAAGAACTCGGGATGAAAGCTTTCGCTGCTGACATCAGGATTAGAAAAGAATATAAGACCCCTTCTTAACCCGCGAGAACGCCCGCTTCCAGTAGTTAAGCCAGAACGCGCTCCGTGCCTCAGAGGCCTGGTTCAACTTTTTTGAGGAAAATACCAACAAAATTGCTTTTACTGATGAGCAGAAAGTTTGTATTGCCAAATATAATTGATTAAAAAGTAAAGTATGTTTCAGAATATTTGAAATATTAATTTTTAAAAGTATTTTGAACAGTAGATCTTTTTATTAGTATTTCGAACGTTCAAACGCAAGACACAATCATGTTAAAAAACTTCAATCACATCTTTATATTTCAGTTTCATATTTCCCATTTTAATCAAATAAAATGTACTTTTGATAGGTTCTTTCTTCCGACCACAAAAATTTTGTACAATAAATTAAATTTCCATGCAATTTAAATGCGCGATAAAAATGTTTATAAAATACGAATTTTGAGTAATAAAAAGCCGTTTGATATGAGTGTTCACAATAAAGACATTGCATTCATATCTTTTATAATATGTGGAAAATTGAATCATGTAATAAAAAAACTCGAGGAATTTGGCATCATTGAGCTACGTCTTTATTCATCATTTCTATTCTTAAGTTTATCTATTATAGCGGTTCTAAACCTTTATTCGAAAAATTTCAATACCCTGACCAAAGACTGGTCTGCGAAGCAGCTAGTATTAATATAAAAACCTCAAAATTCGAATTTAGGATATATGTTGCAGGTTATTATCAGTACATTATGAAATCACAGCTACGTATCATAGCTTTAGATCTTTACAATAGATCCTAATTAGTAAAACTTAAATTAGAACACGGTGTGTGCAGTACGCGATTAGAAGATAATTACATAAAAATAGAGTTTATAATTTAAAGGTTAAATTACTTTTTAATGACATTATAATGACGCAATAACATAATAATTTCTAAAAGTTTGGTTTTTTTCTTCTATTTAACATTTATATTCTTTTAAGATATTTTCTTAAATATACCTTTTTAATTTAATGGTCTTTTCTTTTATAAACTCTAATAGGCATTAACAGATTTCAGCAGGAAAGACTATGATATCATAAATACGGGTGATACAGTGAAGAAATTCTTATAAATTCATCTGCACTAAATTTGACTCCCTTGTGATATTGAGTTCTATTTATCTGTAACAGATAAGAAAATCCCTCAGAAAAAACACTTTTAAATTTATATTTTTATGTAAACATTTAAACTTGGGCCCATTGTCACTAAAGTAAATTAGAGCTAATCAGAGATTAGATGCTATATATTTATACACATGGGATGCTACTCACGGCTATCATCTACACCACTAGTGTAAGGAATTTGAACCCCATGTAACTTACTGGAAATATGGTAGGCGAAGCCGTCAATGAAACAGGCTAGAAAACTGTTTAATCCAGACTAAATATTTTATTCAGGTGAATAAATTATGTACAGCTATGTACAGATTCAGTAGATTTCTGATTATTCTGGGATCTCGAGCTGAGATGACATTCACACAATAAGGATGCGTGGGTACCGGATACAGTATGGCTAGGGCTTCTAATTACTGGAACTGTTCGCTAATTAGTGCCGGTAATAAACGTTGACACTATCACCTCCGGGCTGAATATTTTTACAGTCGGCTTTCACACCAAGGTTCGAAAGTTCAGAGTGCGTATCACGCTGGGGTTCGTGAAGGAAGACTCGGGATGCAAGACGATCCAAATTGAGAGCAAGGGTCACTCTCGGCTACCTACCTCTATGCACAAAGTAAAAATAAATTAGCAAAATAATGGGAATGGGATTCCCAAGTCGAAGGTCGACTTCTTAGCAAACAGAGACGCTGGCGGTCTCTAATCAGGCAAACTCCAGAATCGTAGATAAGAGCGATTCCTCTCGAGCTACAAAGACTCTCTCAGGAAGAAGCCTCAAGAAGAAAAAGACCCCGTCTTGGCACCGCCACTCTTCTTTTATAGCGGTCCCGATTCCCCTTATGCGATTCTTCTAGAATCTTCCAGAAGCAGGATGATACAATCTTGCGGTCACCTCCCGCCTGAATCAGCTCTTTCGTTTCCATATGTGGCCGAAAATCCGTCTTCAGATCAGCCGACACAAACAACTTAACTACCTTTTTCGCTACCGCTAATGGGCGCACATGTGCACTGTAATTATTTACAATCATTTCACAGTCTTTCCACTCAACAGTCTCACAAAGCCTCAGACGCGCTGGCTCCAGCCAAAGGACAGTTTTTCAATTAAGTATACACGTGTATTGTTAGACCTACCGTTTCTACCTGCCGTTAATCGTAATTGTCCGTGGCGAAAGGTCACCTTCGGGCTCCTCGTTCTTTAGGGTCATGTAACGGATCGTTACACCCACGACCTGTGTTTCCCAGACGTACATCCTTGACTATATCTGCAAAATCGACTCCATTGACCCCTTCCACCCGGTTCCTTATGGAAAAGAGGAGTCGGCCGGCTAAGGGGGCTGATAAGGTTTTTCGGATGTGTCGTTTTTTTTAGGCCGGCAGTGCATCAGAAAGGGAGGACTTCTCTTTTCGGAAGGGATCGAGTTTCGAGAAGGTGACCCCCCCAGAGGGGAGAGAGGATAGACGGGGAGTGGAGTTCTAGGAGTCATCACAGAGCCTGTGACAAGAAGAGATCTCTCTTTTTGATGTGAGAGAAACATTACGTCGGTTTATTCTGACATGAAATGCTCAGTTATCAAATATGGTTAAGACAGGCTCCGAGACTCAAAATGTAATATTTTGTTATGCTTAAATTTTTTACTCAATATTGTAAATGAATTTTGTTTGTTGTCCTTAAAGTTTCGGAGATAATTTAATGCCTCCCCAGAGATGACCGAACACACCTGTCAATGTAAAGTGGATGGGCAGGTCACACGCAAGTGTAATGCAATTTGTCGCAAGGTCACGAACTACTATAATTTCCCATTCATTTTCAATTTCACAACAGCCAATAGACAAACAATAAACTGCCCTTCTGTTTGAAACTAAAGCCAAAATTGTCATAATTTGAGAATTGAAATCACTTTATAGTGCCCCACAGAAAGTGGTGCTATTACTAGTTTATCTAATGACGTCACTAGAAGTGCATTTAGGCACGTTGGGTTGTGGGGGAGTTTTAGTTACTCTGGAGGGGATTTTCGTCATAATGACGTAACCAGTAAAAAAAAAATCAACTATTTCGATCCTTTAGATTCCCTGTCAGTAGCAGCCTAAATAATCACTGTTTAGCTCTAATCGATCATGGTGAGACCAGGTATCTATATTTTATGAATAAATTTATGAAATTTAGATGCGTTTAGACGTTTTCTGTATATAAAAAATAGTGGCAGATTTGAAAAATGATTCTAAAAGTAAATTCCTTGTTAGACTTATCAAAATATATATTTTCTGTAGAAAATATTTACTACATATCGATAGAAATGGTAAAAAATTGCAACTTTCATAATTAGTCCATTAAGTATATGGCCGAACGCTGTCCGATTGGTTAATGCGCTGATCGTCGGTACCGGAGTTCGTGGGTTCGAATCCCACTATGGCATGGATGTTCGTAGCCGTTCGGAATCGGATTTAAGCAGTAGGTCCTGGTCTCATTAGCCCTCGTGTGCAAAACAGCAGACCGTAGCGCTCTAAACCATACCAAACCAAATCATTACGCATATGTAGCAACCGAATATGGCTTTTTATATGGCAACTGTAAAAATGCAAATTTTCATCCGCTACGAGGTAATGCTTGAGTATTTTTAAAGAAGCTTTGACCATGACCTGCCCTTGCAAACTGTAGCAGCAAGTCTAGGCATACATATAGCCTTTTGTATTTCTATGAAGTTTTTGATCGCTTTTGTAGTAGAACAAACTCTGGTTAGTTGTAACTAAAAAAAAATCCACTTCGTAGTGTTTCGATTGATTAGTTTTAAAATGTAAGCAATTCCGGAAACCACTATTTTTAATTCCAAAAGCGTATATATATTTTCCGTATGTACATTTAAAGGTGAGTGTAAATATCCTTTCATTCTAGTTTTGTAAACTAAAAATTAGCCCTTCTAAATCGAAGATTGAATCGAAATAGCCTCTGAAATTTGTTTACTTATAGTTACTTGCTATAAGTTAATTAAAATGTCTAAATATTTGGAGAATACCAGTAGTAGTCATATAAATGTTGACTTCTAATAGTTATTATCAACTTAAATGTTTCATTATAAGTTATTTATTAAAAATGTAGATTATCGTGGATGACTATATTACAATTCTTTTGAATCTCTCTTTTTATTTCTATTTGTTAAAATCAACACATTAGTAACAATTCAGTAATTACTAGGAAGATAATTAACTAGTTGTTACATGAATTTAATTGTAGCACTTCTTTCTTCCACAGATTAAAATCTCGACTGATGTTTTTCGAGTGGCTGAAGAAATTAATTTAGAAAAGCGTTGCTACTTGGAACTGTTAAGAACATTTTTTAAAAGGGAAAACTTCATTGGTATAGAATTTTGTAGGGCGATTAAGTTAGTGAATAATTATGCGGGATAATATTTAAGAATAAAACTGTTAAAGTGAACATTTTAAATCTCTAAAAATTATCAATGTAATAAAACAATTGCGCAAAATTTAACGCTTTTATAAGTAAAGAGTTATCAGGTTTGATAGTTAAATATGTTAGCAATACTTTTTCTGGTAATGCATATGCATAAAATCCTTACAAAATATCATTAATTTTCTCATTATCGGTACTCTTTCGGGAACTTTTTTTTACGATGGGGCTTCACAGTAAATTTTTATTTTGCTGTCCTGTAATTTTTTTAATTTTCTAAATACCCAAAAACGAGTTACAAAATTCATAAATTTAAGTAAAGGATTTTATTTAATTTTCTGTCAAACTTGGTATTTTCTATGGTATGGTCAATTGAAAAAGTAAAATCGCGATATATAGTGCTGAATATAAGTAACGACGTTTAAAATTTAAACTGTTTAATGATAATCTTTAAAGCTCTAATATTTGTAACTATTAAGTCTCTGTCATAAGAAACTGTAGAACAGTGTAGAGGAATGAATCAAAATGTAAGCTTGTACAATTTATACATTGCTATCTATGTATCCATTGTCTATTTATTACTAGGTGTAATAAATATTGTGCATTAGATGTAATGCACAATATCATAATCATTGTCGTCACAAAAGCCCTTGAACATTTCTGGCTACCTTTACGACTTTTTTCCATTCCATCTGTCTAGACGCTTTTAGTTTTCAACTTTTTAAACCATCTTCGACATGATCCATACATCTATTCCTTGGTCTTCCTCTAGGATTATATCCACTGGGGTCTTCCTTTAGTAGTCTTCTTCCCACATCCTTTAGGTGTGTTCGTGTTTCACACACCCGGGGTACCTGAGTGATCTTTTTTCTACATTCTTCCTGGTAGTCTAGTGATTACCTCTGTAGAGTTTGCTCCTTACTGGGTTGGAACAAATTAACCTCGAAGCATGACAGACCTCTCGTTCGTCAACAGAAGCTTGGTAGCTGTTATGGGTTGCTGATGTAATTGACTGGGATTACTAGCAAGTTGCATATGTATGGACTTAAAAGTCTAGATGAGAGCAAAAACTATTGTCTATAGTATTCTTCTTGTAGTTCATAGTCTAGCCATTGGGCTCTCCTACACTTTACTCTCTTTGTTCACGATAGTAAACACAATATACACAAATTAGACGATTACTCTATTGCTAAATTATTGGCAATGTTTAATAAAACACAAAGGTATTCCCCTCGATCATTGTATGTCTTGCTTTCTTTGGCGAATTTAACGTATGCAGAGTCCACCATTGTAGTATAATTATATACTCTTATTTAGTTCATCAAAACCACTTAGAAACTGGGAACTTATATTTATGGGCAATAAATCCCTCAACAGTTTACAAATCCAAAAGCTCGATAATTACTTACAAATCAGCTATAGTGAACCATTAATGGTCCACTGTATCTATATTTTAAAAACATTACGCCCTTTCTAATATGTAAGAAAATGGTCGTACAAAGATAGCTAGATACCAATATAATATAAATCAAAATATAGATTAAAATGTTTTGAACATGTAGGGAACAGAAGGAAATATTATTCTACCATGCTTAAAGCTTTATCACAAGTTGGCGAAGGCACCCAGTTCTGATGTCAGGCTATTATGAGCTCTGGAAGCGCATTTTAAAGGTGTGACAGAACTTTAACTTTTCCATCAAGAACATGTATAAGGCCTTATCCCACTTCAAGATGTACGTGTTATTTTACACTTTTAACTGGTACAGAATGTGAAGATATCTTGTGTTTAATTTAGTTCGGGTTAACTTCGGGTAAAGACTTTAATCTGTTGAAAATGTGTAGCCATCATACGAAAAATCGGCTTATTCTTCAACGAGAAAAAAAGTCATAACTAAATCTGTTGGTTTTTCAATACGTACATGTTTACTTGTGATAAGACCTTTAAGCGTCAGTTTGATTATAGATAAAATATTCTGGGGTTAAAATAATCTCTAATTATAATATTCTATAGTAAAAATATGTTCTTTATGCCCATATACCTGAAATAAATTGCCTTGAAACCTCCACCAATATTGGTGTGAAGACTCTTTGTTCCGTGCACGCGCCAAAACAAATGATCGGATCCCACCTGTTACCAGGACAATAGCATGGCGTCGCAGTGTCTGTGATGCTGACAATTCTTTTGAATCTGTGTCACGCCTCTTGATATGTGGCGGTAATGAGACGAGAGGATTGCACCCAGTTTTGAGAATCGGAACAGCCAGCGAATGATGATTCATCTATAAAATCTAACTGTAACTTTAGCTGGAGTTCTCAAGTAACTGGGATCTTAACTGACTCCAAAAAACAGTTGGAGGGACCGTAACTCATCCCCAGGTATAAAAAGCCTACAATTTTGCGACTCAAGGCTTTTCGCCATTTTTTACGTAGGTGTGTCGACCTCGTGGAGGCTTTCGCGTTTTGTTACCGGAGACAACTTTCTAGTTCGGGAGATTCATAAATTCCGCTCATATAGGGGGCGGCAGAGTCTCGGATACCGAACGGGGGATAAATTGGGTTTGATTGCACCCTGAAAAGCCTCCCCACTTGTAAGAGATTATTAAATCTATTGTTTTTCTTTCGACTGTGATCGTTGTGAGGAAGTTATACCGGCAACCATCCTTTGCAGTTCCATATGATTTGGGAATTAAAATCCCCTTGTAAATAGCCGTAGTAAATCAAGAATAAAAGAAATTTCCAATATTATCTTTGACTGTGATCCATTCTTCACGTTACCTCTCACTCGAGAATATAGAAGTCGTCACATTGGTAATTCTGTGTCACTATCATCCATTGGTGTCACTTTTACGATGGGTGGAAAGGAATACCAATGTGTTTCGAATCCTTCAATGACCCCAACACTGTACTATATATCGAACACACATAAATCTCCAGTCAAATAATAGCGAGCAATTTGTTATAATAAAAGGGAAAAACTTTTTCTATTCGATACCATATGTTTGTCCTTACGCATGACGACGGACCAGAAAATAACCGAGACATATGATACACGGCGGGAAAATACTTTGACTAAACAAAGGAACGGATCCATTACGAAACGGGTCACGTGACGGCGACAACGCCAGTCGTTAACGATTTTGGTGAATTATATTTTGCGGGTCCTTGTTACCCAAGCTTGACGTATTATAGGATAACGATATGTAAATAGGAGTTTGGGATCGTTGTTTGTTTTATATCTTAATTACTTTATTGTAAAATAATTTTGTCGACGTGACACTGTGCAGTAAAAACAAGCTTTCCAATTTCATTCTTTCAATCGATTGTAGAATGGAACAGACTATTTTTTTTCTTCTGTGGAGAGAAAAAATAATAAAATGGTGAACTCGCTGGAGCATAAACTGCAAATTGAATGGGGCGCCCGGAAAATAAAATTTATGGTGACTCCGGCGAGAGTGAAGCAGTATATTGTTGGTACTTGACTGCGGGGGCTTTTCGAATAAATGTCGCCCATTCTAAGCACTTTTTATAAAAGTAGATTTCAAAATGGGTGTGAAGTAGATTTCAAACGGGGAAAAATTGTTCTTTTATACCAAATGTTAGAAATATAACAATAGATGTAACATTACCATATATACATTTATGTTCGTATATATATACATATACATACATATATATATATATATATATATACATATACATACATATATATATATATATATAGTGTATGTGTGTACATATATATGTATATTTATACATATATATATATATATATATATATATATATATATATACATTATATATATATATATATATATATATATATATATATACATATATATATATATATATATATATATATATATATATATATATATACACGTATATTGTATGTATATGCCAAAATTTTGTTACATATATAACCCAGGGAAAATGGTTTTTCAAGGTTAATGTCAACTTAACTTATTGAGAGTCTTTCCATTATATTCATTCAACGCAAAAGTAAAATTTGTGACAGAAATTTTAATAGGCTAAATTTGTAATCTAGAGCCACCAGGAAGATTATTTTGTAAGATATTTGAAACGTTCTCAGAGAAAGTTCTGTCTGCAGCGAGACAGATGTAAATTTTCCCATGAGAATTAGTTTAATTTAGCAGTTTTTGGTCATCAAATGTCCAAAAATATGGTACAGAACATCGTTCCTTTCTGTGAAGGACGTCGTGGCCCAGTCGGTGAAGCATCGGACTCTTGAACGGGAGGTTCCGTGATCGAAAGCAAGAGAAGCAAGTTGTATTTAAAAACTGATTTTAATTTTAATTTACTTTATGTTAATTTAATTTGATCATGTAAATTTATGTTGATTATAGTTTCTAATTTTCTGCGGGTCTTCAAAGTCTAGAAGGTTCCAAAACTGTATATAAGCAGGGATTCAGTTGCGGGGAAATAAAATCTTGTGTTGGTCTTACCTTGTTTTCATTGAATTCACCATGTTCACCTCATCTACGCGACAATAGGGCTTCATCAGGAGGTAAGATTCGGGTGATCCATACTAATTATATGAGGCTTTGCAACTTAATAGCCACATTTGTAGAAAATGCCCGTTAGATATAATATCATAAGAGTAGCCGTTGTTCTCGAACTGGAGATACACCCGCTAACAAATCTTCCAGTAAGCTTTTATTGAAGACGAGATTCTTACATTGTTCCACTACTAAGTTTTGCATCTTGCAGTAAAGCAAGATACCGGGCAAAAAGCTGCTATTTATTACGAATTGTAGCCCTAAAAGGCAAAGTATTTAGTGGGAATAAGAAAGGCAAAAGCACTGCATAGTCACCTTTTACTGGTTAAAAGTATGATGTACTCTACATTTAAAGTGACCCATGTTCATTGCTGAACAACGAAAAAATTTTTAGGACGCTGCCTTTCTGTACCGGAGTTCGTGGGTGTAATCCCACGGGTAACCTGAATGTTCGTAGCCGTTAGGAATCCGCTTTAAACAGTAGGTCCCGGTTTCATTAGCCCTCGTATAGATGGTAGTGTTCCAACCCATCAAACCCTCCGTCTCATTATGCTTATACTAGAACGCCAGATGGATTATTTCGACTCCAATGTATGTGTGTGTGTCCTTGCGTACGTGTGCGTGTATGTGGTATAACAAGAAAAAAGCTCCTATTGTTTGAATTGTTCTGGCTAACTGGACAAGGACAGATGTAAGTGAATTGCAGTAGTCACTCAATTTCAAAAACTGCCGAATCCAACAGTGTGGAATTTAACTTTATTGGAGCTAAAAATGAACGTCTTCACAAGCAAAGAACTCAACATCGAATGAATCACGAGTACACACTTCTATCACTAATTTCGCCCAACAGCGAGAGATTATGTAATTTTTTTCCCAAGACAACAAGAAATTACTCAGTGTTATTGTTAGTCCTAAATAAACTTTGATCTTTTGGGTTACCTCGAAAATGTGGCCAGTGGGCAGAAAATGAGCATCTATTATTCTATTGTTAGATTTTGGAGACAGGCGAACACTTCTTTAGGTTTCACATGTCATAGCTGGGAAATTAGGCATTAAAGAATGGGAAGGGGAAAAAGGAGAATTCGAGATAGGTAATTTAGGTGTAATAATTTAGATATATTTCATATGGTTGTTTAAACAGGAATATTTATCTATATACCTGTAATCAATCTAGACTTATATAAAGATTACATATTAGATGTATACATACATGTATATATTATATATATATATATATATATATATATATATATAAAATTAGATACCTTAGCTTTGATGACAAACATACAGTGTATATACATTTTATTATACCGTATATTAATATTATTTCTTGTAATCTTTATATTAACAATAGAATATAATAAAAGAATACTTAAAATTTATAAATTTTCATAGGAGATAATTTTCGAAACTGGATCCCTAGGTTTAGTTGCTGGTAGAATAGATTGGATGGGCATCATTATTTTTTTTTGTTCTTTATGTGCCTTACACAAGGGTTTGCCTTTTGTTATGACAGATATGTAATATATCTATATGTAATATGTAATATATCTATAATCATATTTCTTTTGAGACATAGAAATTATGCCTAAACTTAAACCATAGCCAATTAAGGTGTTTAAAGTTTCAGCAAATTTTGGTAGTAAAGTTAATTTTTTTTCAGTTGACTATTAGACTTTCTGTGAACCACGTCCAAGCGTTCAAAAAATTTTTGAATAGAGGATATCTAGATTCTATAAATGAAGAATAGATTGGATGAACTTCATAGGGTTTTTTAGTGTCACTATGTGTTTACTTTTTATCATGGCAGTCGCAATAGGCCTACCATAGCTAACCCATTTTTTCAAGACAAAGTCTGTGGTTTTTTTTCCGGAAAGAAATGTAAATCATGGCGAAATTGAAAATCATAGCTAATCAATGTTCTTCAAATCATAGTACATTTTGACAGGAAAGTATGTTTAAACTGAAGATAATATTTAGATTTGTTGTGAACCACAATAAAGTGTTTAAAGAAGACAAATTTTAATACGGGATATCATGAATCTGTTATTGGGAGAATAGATCAGATAAACTTCAAAAGATTTTCTAGTATACATTATGTGCCATACAGATAGATTCATCTTTTGCCATGGTAGCCATGTGATAAATCTATCATCATGGTTTTTTTTCTAGACAAAGAAATGTCGGATATTGAAGCCATGGAAAATTAAGGACTACATCTTTAGCTAAAAATTCTTAATTAAAATTCTGAACTATTTTCAGAAAATTATTTAGCTAAAAGAAGTTAGAACAGCAAATTATTTTTTCTGATAACAAAAAAAAGTTGCTAAGAAATGTATTTGCACAAAATTTTCCTCGAACGGCGCATTGATGTTAAATTACCTCGAAGAAGTTAAAGCGTCGATTCCAAACACGTTCCTCGAACCGTAAAGGAAGCGTCGACCCCTTTTCAGGAAGAACAAAGAATGTGTCGCGATATTAAAACCGAACGCATGGATGATCTTGCTCGAAAAAAAAAATGATTTGGATCCTATAGAGATGCTAAACCATAAATTAGCCCGAAAAGAAAGAAAAAGAAGAAACGAAGATGAAAGGCTACACCGCATTCTCTTTCGTAAAAGGGAATGAAAAGAACCTTTTCAAGGAGGAACAAATATACGAAGGGTCTATTAAGATGGTCAACATGGCGCGGATAACGGGTGAGGAAAAAAAAGAGAGACATTCCTCGCTGAAATGAGTAGTCAAAGGGAAAAAAAAGGAGAGAAAGTCGAGATGTCTTTGAGCGTTTCTCCCATATTTCAAATCCTCGCACAAAGACCTTTAGTGGCACTTCACTCCGGGGATAAAAATATTTCATTTCAAAATGATTTATTGGAGACATTTACACAGTACTTCCGTAGGCTTTGGATGGAAGCCAGTATTCCGATCTCACCCAATTCTCCATTTTTTTTTTTGCTCCTCTCTACGTTTGTCTGCCCCACCGAAGCGATCGTTCCCCCGTTTTTAATGAACGGGCATCCGTTAAGCCATTTTTAAATCGTTTCGAACCCTTTTCGTTTTCAGACCTTTTTTTCTTTTACAAAAATTTATAGAGGAAACGTCAAATTTCCGAGCGTGCATCGATACAGATTACACATAGTATCGATAATGGAAGCGCGAGGTCGTTTACTAAACGGATTAAATCCTCGAAAACGATGTGCTGCGAAATGAATATTATAAATGGAAGGTATTAACGTCGTTTGAAAAAGACACTTTTAGGAATCATTATTGCGATGTTTTATGACAAGTGACACTTACATGCAATGTTGGAGAAAGCTTATAAAATACCTCAGACATCGTTAGTATTTGGGAGTGTTACCTGAAACTGTCCGCTTCGTACATTTTATAAATAAAAACTCAAATAGTTTTGAAAGGATTCCATTATGTTTTATA
>CM063505.1:180789219-180804219 GCA_032207245.1 Pardosa pseudoannulata | reverse complement strand
AATAGAATCGTCGAAAATGAAGTATGCGTTTTTGAGATCCATTATGCTGGACTTCTTTTATCATAGAATAGGAAAACACGTTTCAATTTTGTCACACCTATCTCAAACTTACATTAGACCTTTTTCAATTTCGTTGGCATGTATAGTGCATATAGGTAGAATATATGTTTACAGGTTCGTATATGTGCATTATATTTATGTGCGTATAATAAATTTAAAACTATATCTTTGGAGAGTACCATTTCATTTCTATGCGAGGTTTTTCTTCACTATTTTATATTTCGCAGTTCCTCGAAATGCATCATGGGAACATTTCTTTCCCTTTGAAATCAGGAATAAACAGATATCTAGTGATGTATCTTTCGTTGAGAGTAAAACTTTAGTTTGAAATCGGATGCAACGCTAGAAAGGTGGGACTTTATGCTCACTAGCGCATATTTTCAATTTGATATATTGACAAACAAAATACCTTTTATTGTCTGTGAGGGAATTGTGTAGACTATACATAAAATTTCTATATTAATGGACTGTAAGCATTTTTATGTAACTTTTTGTATTAATTTTTGCATAACTGAATAGACGTTTCCCAAACACACTGAAAACTGTTTTGAAAGCTCCACACTGACTACTGTATTTAATGATAAGATAAAAAGTTTAACCTAATACGTATTTCAGACTCACTACCGGCAATGGTGTTTGTATCCATTTGGAATCGAACTTAAGCAAGACGTACCGATATTTTTAGCCTTCGTGTAGCTAAACAAAGAATATAATCTTAATTAAACACACTCATTCAGAGATTAGCATAATATGTTTATATATATACATATACATTTATACTTATATATATATGCATATATATATATATGCATATATATATATGTATGTATATATATATATGCATATATATATGCATATATATATATATATATGTATATATATAATATATATATATATATATATATGAATATATATATATATATATATTATATATATATATATATATATAAATATATATATATATATATATATATATATATATATATATATATATATATATATATATATATATATATATGAATATATATATATATATATGTATATACATATATATACATATATATAATATATATATATGAATATATATATATATATATATATATATATATATATATATATATATATATATATATATATATATATATATATATATATATATATATATATATATATATAATATATATATATATATATATATATATATATATATAATATATATATATATATATATATATATATATATATATATATATAATATATATATATATATATATATATATATATATATATATATAATATATATATATATATATATATATATATATATATATATATATATATATATATATATATGAATATATATATATATATATATATATATATATATATATATATATATATATATATATATATATATATATATATATATATATATATACCAATATACATATATATTTATCTATGCATATATTAATTAGTATTTAAAATATAATTCTTTTCTATTGGACTATGAAGATGTATTTAAAGCCAGTGGGATACCTTCAGTATAGTTACCGAAATTCTTTTCATAAATATAGTTAAACTATAATTTATCACATATAAATTACACATACACACTTTTCAACCTAAATGATTTTTTTTACTCTACATGTAATATAAATTTGGGGGAACATATTTTTTCCCAACCCTCTTTGAGAAACTCATCTCCCCGAAAATGATTTAGCTTTTAAAATATGGAATATTCCTGGAGATAAGAGGAAGGTTTCGGTGCGTTTTTAAAAAATTATAACATCCTTGGAGAACAGTTTTATCGTATGATGTTATATCTGAAACACTTACTTATGTGGCCTTGGGTAATACAAAATGACAATTTTATTTGCATAATATTTGATTTAATATTATTAAAACTTGACTAATTATATTCGTAGTGAATAAATTGAGACTTTTTAAGATTTTCTTAAAACTTATTATGAAGAAAAAATTTGAATCGGCAATTATCTTTTTAAGAAATATTCATTTGTGAACTGTAGGTAATAAGTAATAGAGATGAAAAGGTACATAAATTCGGCAATAAATAATATTTTCCAAATAACAAATTTGTTATTTATTTGTTCCTGAAACTTTTCCTAAATAATGGTGCTCTAAATTAAACTTATTTCAACGGTATGCTGATTGGTTAAAAAATATTAGCCTGGTTTTACTTTGTCACAGTTATCTCGGTTTTTCTCCATTACTATAATGTTATTTAGATTATTTAGGGCTGAAAAAATAAATACAATTTAAATGTGTTACATAAAAGTGAAACACAATGACAATATTCCATATTACCCGCCACGTCATAATGAAATAAACAGTGTTATCTAAGGAAAATAAAATAAAATTACAAACCAAAGATCTGAGCTGCACCAGTGTTTTAAACTTTGTTTATAGTAGTATCAGTGTTGAAAATACTTATTCCTAAACTCTGATACTCTATTCCTAAACTTTACTCTAATCCTAAAATAGGGGCTCGGTACATCTACCCGAAGCTTAACGGTTGTCAGTATTTGAACAAGTACGCAATAAATCTCACTGGTATTATTGAAACAACAATTTTAATTCAACTCGAAAGCATATCAACATTTACACTACTGCTCTTTTGTAGAACGTACCACGTCAGGCACATTTCTTTTTTTAACTCACTCCATTTCACCAAATGACATAAAATATAAATTCAGGTGAATGAATCAGTTTGTTAATGATGCTAAAACTGGAGATCATGAAGAAAAAGGATGGGTAAATTCAGGGACAATATTTACCAGCTCAAGTTTCCAAAAATGAATGACATCACACATCCGATGCGAAAGCCGCAAAAATAAGTTGAAGTCAATAGTATGTACTCAAATAATAATTAAATACTGACCTGTAAAATGTTTTGAATGACAGAAGAAAAATCATATTTCATACTTCAACACCATGTTCCCCAAACTTGGTGAAACTGCTTGGAGGTGACCACTGATGTGTTTCGCACCACTTCTGGAGGTCACAGCTGTTGTAGAAACCATTATATAACATCTCCAAATGATCAAACGACTTGAAAATTCTATATTATCTACCTTTTCCATATAACAGGATTCTATTCTATATTTTGTTTCAATTAGATGTAGCTCTTTTTCTCTTATAGAGGAATTTGTCAATATAAGAAAATAATATGGTTTTGTTTGGAAAGCTACGGACTACTATTTTGCTAACGGGGACTAATGAGGGCTAGACCTACTCTTAAAGGCAATTGTGAATGGTGACTAATATCCTTGCAAGCCTAGGGACTCAAACCCACAAATTCCTATACCGAATTGCAATGATTTATGAGTGAGATTTTTACAATTTATAAATATTATAAATTAAATTTGATTTAAGAAACTCAAATATTCTACGAGGTCCAAAAGTTGACTAGAATCTACATATTTATACAGTGTACCGTTATGAAAATCTTTTTGTCTGGGCTGTTAAGTTTTAAATTTATTACTGGGGCCATCATTCAGCCATTCTGCCATCGTTTGGAAGAGTACAGTATGAACACATTCAGTACATTTAGAAGACGTAGCATATATATTATACACTAGTTCTCAAAGACATATATATTGTAATGATTTATGAGTGAGATTTTTACAATGTATATATATATATATATATATATATATATATATATATATATATATATATATATATATATATATATATTACAAATTAAAGTTGATTTAAGAAAGAATATTCGATATAAGTCGATTGTGAACGGATATGTATATTCATGCGAGCTTTGGGATTTGATATCACGAACTCCTTTATCTAGGAGCACTTCTCTAACCAATTGTGCATGGTGTGGCATCTATGGTAGGTATACACGGGTTTAAAATACTGTATATTAAACCTTCATAGAGGTTAATTTGTTCTCTCTGCTGCTATAGAACTTAAAAAGCAATGAAAGTTGACCTTTAAAATATAGGGATTAAAATTTCAGAAGATATTGTTTAAGATATTACAATTTTACTCTATGTAAGTATAATGTCTAATGTAAGTATCTTGAAATATGAGTATTTATGAGCAAAAATATTTCCCAATGCAGGTATAATACTTCAACGAAAAGTGTATGCATTAATTGCTTAAAATTATTTTAAACACAGACCCTTTCGTTTTAAAATAATGTTTTCGGAAAATGTGGAGATACATATAATTCAATTTGACTCCTTGACCAGTTCGGGTGAGGGGGAGACTTCTTCCCTGCGTTCAGTGGGGAGGAAAATTCACGTGTCGTTGAACATGTCAGGAAGAATTATATTCATTATCGTAATATATATAGGTATGTATGTATGTATGTGTGTGTGTGTGGGTGTGTCTGTGTCTGTATATTATATATATATATATATATATATATATATATATATATATATATATGTATATATGCGTATATATATGTATATATGTGTATATATATGTATATATGTGTGTATATATATATATGTGTATATATATGTATATATATGTATATATGTATCTGTATATATGTATATATGTGTATATATATGTATATATATATATATATATATATATATATATATATATATATATATATATATAAAAGTATACATACAGGAAGCTCAAGGGCTTTGGGGTAGTTCTTCGTGCTCCGAAGATACAAGTCCGATGTTCAACCCTCGGATTGGGTAAGGTTGATTTTGCCTTTCTTTAATTCATTTTCAATAATCTAAGAACCAAGTATGCTTGGGAACTAAACACTGTTGGTTCTACGTAAAGTGGACCATCTGACCGATACATATGCCTCGCATCCCAAGGATTTTATTCTATTATAATTGCATGATTTTAACAATAAGATATTTCATCACGCGTGACTGATGTTCTTCATCGCATGTTTTTCTGAGCCTTGCAGGACTGGGCAATTTATCACGTTCCGTCTCTAAAAAAGAATTATTTTTGCTAAAAGTACCAGTGGCTCCCGTTTTTCAATTGATTCCATTTTTACCGAAAACACTCTTTTTTTGTATGTAAAAGTCTTTCCTCCGCCTCCTTCAATCAGTTGAACTCCGAAGAGAGGCAAATACAGATTTTTCTTTGAGAATAAAAAGGAATGCAAAAACATCTCAGAAAGGACCTATTTTTCTGGTTTCCGCCGGAGTCTAAGAGTATTGCAAAAACGTGCGCTAGGATGATGCCAATGGATGCGCTCCTGAAATACAGCACAAACAAAAAAAGGAGTAAACGTTTGGAGCTTCGAAAGTACCTATAATTATCCCTTTTTACCCTTTCTTTATTTGTAGTTAGGAGAAAAAAGGAATGATAATAAATGAGTGGTGCATATTGGTTGGAGAAATGTTTTTCTGGCCATGGTTTTTTTTTATATTTTTCGTTTCTAGTTTACCTCAGGCTATACTTATTGCTTTGAATCGAGAGTTTATCTTGATCTTGTTTTACCACCTTCAAGTGCGGGTGCTGTCTAAAATATTCTTTGCGAGTTCCTTTTTTTTCTTTTTTTCTTTTACTTTTATTCTCTTTCTTTCTTTCTTCTGATTCCAAAAAATTCGGAACGTTTTCCCACTTTCATTAAGCTAAAAAAAACTGACTTAAGGTGTTGTAAATTAATTACATTATTTGGTAAGAGTTAAATAAACCGAAATAATTTATTGCTGAGATTATTGATGTTTTTCAAGCCTAGCACAAGATCTTATGGTATTTAAAAATATCTTATATATACACACACACACACATATATATATATATTATATACGTGTATATATATATATATATATATATATATATATATATATATATATATATATATATATATATATATATATATATATATATATATATATATATATATATATATATATATATATATATATATATGTATATATTATATACGTGTGCGTATATTTATATATATATATGTGTGTGTGTGTATAATAAAAAAACAGAACCAAAACACTATAACTCCCTTAAGCCCAGCCGAACGCTGGCCGATTGGTTAGGACGCTGATCGTCGGTACCGGAGTTCGTGGTTTCGAGTTCCACTATGGCATGGATGTTCGTAGCCGTTCAGAATCGGCTTTAAGCAGTGGATCCCGGTCTCATTAGCCCTCGTGTGCAAAACAGTAGACCGTAGCTCTCCAAACCAAACCAAACCCTTAAGCCCATTTAATGTAAAACGGATTACATGGTAAGCAATTTTAACCATCTGTCTTTATCGATCTGATATATATATATATATATATATATTTATATATATGTTTATATATGTGTGTATATATATATATATATATATATATGTGCACATATATATATATATATGTATATATATGTACATATATATGAATATATATATGTATATATATAAATATGTATATAAATATATATATATGCATATATATATATATATATATATATATATATATATATATATATATATATATATATATATATATATATATATATATATATATATATATATATATATATATATATATATTTCAAATTCCATTGAATTTCACAAATCTTTTACAGTATCAGACAAATAGCGACAATAGAAACCGCCTCGCAGGAGAGTACCTCTATCGGGAAATTGTCAAATTAGCATTGAATGACCCGATTTCATGTTCCAAGTAATTGAAATACCGTTTTTACTGTTGTCCGAACTCAGGTCGGGCATTCTAAAATGGGTGCATTTGCGTTGCCAGAACTGACAGACTAAAGATTAAGAGCATTTTATTGAATTAGGATGAAAACTGAAGTTACAGTTTGAAATTAGAGTTTAATAATTTATCCCACTCTTCTTTTTATCTTCGCACATATAAGTACACACACATACATAACTACTATTAAATATAGTTCTTCTTTCCCTTCTAGAGTTGCCTCGTAAATACATGTTATTACAGTCACAGGTTACTTATTTTAATACCTGCCATGATACAAATGCTGAAGAACTTTACCTGGGAGTTTGGAAAACATCGATACTACTACGTATATAGGTAGTCCCACGTCTCTATGACTGATAGAACACAGAAAATATTCAAAAAGTTTTCCACAGTGTGATAAACGTAGTTTCCCATTACAATCTGAAACTCATTTTGTTTCACGAATTCACCCGCTTCTATAATCGTCATTTCTTTTTGAAAATAGTTGAGAACTGGGGAGTGTTTTCTTCGAAATTCAAAATGCACCAAAAGAATAAAAGCATTTTTCGGGAGATATCGGAAAAGCATTTTCGGACAATAGGAAGAGTCAATATTCCTATAAAAATACTCCAAATCTTTAAAGTGGACCGTCGGATATAAGACTTATAACTTCTTACTGGTTCCGAACGATATATATTTACGACGTCGATATTTCGAATGTTTCGACGAAAAATGGGGTCGAACGGCTTAAGCTGAAAATGTTTTTCGATACATTAGAATGTATATGAGAAGGAAATAAGAAATATTTATGCTTATATAAGAATCATTTGTACATCTGCCTAATGTATCAAGGTAAGCGAAATATATGACTTATATGTGTACATACCCCAGTATGTACACATATACATGCACACATGCAAGTGTACAAACACACACACATACAGGATTCCATCACATTGTGACTACTTCCTTCTTATGGTTCTTTCTTCGATTTTCTTAAGAACTTCATGAGTTGTTTTTGAAATTGAACATTTAGCAGTGAATGTACTTTATGACATATTCTAATAAAAAATGAGTCATTATTACATTTAGGAAACCAATCAAAAATTGTAGTAATGAAAGTAAAAATCGGTACACCCTGAGCTATAAAAAGTTTACAATTTATAAATATTACAAATTAAAGTTGATTTATAAAATTCAATAAATGTTCTAAGAGTTAAAAGTATTGACAAGAATCTATTTATATAGTGTACCGTTATGGAAATCATGTTGTTTGGATTGATAGATTCGAATACGCTTAATGTATTAAGGTAAGCGAAATGTATGACTTTACCCCAGTATATACACATGTACTTGCACACATGCATGTATACCAACACAGACACATACAGGGTTCGATGACATTGTTACTACTTCAAATTCCTTCAGCAGTGAAGCACTTTTTCACATATTCTTATAAAAAAATTAGCCATTATTACATTTAGGAAACCAATCCAAAATTGTAGAAAAGAAATCGGTACACGATGTGCTATAAAAGGTTGTGAAAAATCTGTAAATTTCGCAAAATATGAAAATATATTTAATTGTGCTGTTTCTTACGAAAAGGAACTTTTCATTATCTTGAAATGGACACCTTGCCAACAAAATGCTGCAATATTTGTAATTCTAGATATAGATCTACATGATTTTAATACAAAAGTATCTTAGCTGAGCGTTTCTGAGTGTTAGAAAATGCTAAATGCTATGAAAAAAGGAATCGGAACATTGTTTAAAGTTCAAATAAGTCACAAAGGTCTTATGAAAACTACATAGAAATATGGAAAAAATTGCATGTCGAGGATTTTATTCCAGAAAATCGGAAGTGGTTTCGCAAGTTTTGCTTTTAATGAAACGATGACTTAGTAAACTTATTATTATCAAGAAAGACAGTTTTCCATTCGCCTTAACACTGGACCATATCATATATATATATATATATATATATATATATATATATATATATATATATATATATATATATTATATATATATGTATATATATATATATTATATATATATATATATATATATTATATTATATATATATATATATATATATATATATATATATATATATATATATATATATATATATATATATATATATATATATATATATATATATATATATATAATATTTTATATATATATATATATATATATATATATTTATATATATATATATATATATATATATATATATATATATATATATATATATATATATATATATATATATATATATATA
The DNA here is from genome assembly GCA_032207245.1 of Pardosa pseudoannulata. Classification (NCBI taxonomy): domain Eukaryota; kingdom Metazoa; phylum Arthropoda; class Arachnida; order Araneae; family Lycosidae; genus Pardosa; species Pardosa pseudoannulata. Next base: position 180,795,207 of record CM063505.1, on the reverse strand, counting down.
TATATATATATATATATATATATTGAGAAATCACATTTCAAGTTTCAACATTTTATTAAAAATACCTTTCTGAGAAAAATGCATTTGAAGTTTATAAAAGCAACTTTAACTATTAAAAAATTAGGGTATATGTTTAAAATTCCGCACACTTTCTTGCTTTAAAACTTTCTAATTTCCAAATTGCTAATTATTAAAAATACTAGAAAAATGTTTAAAATGATCTTCATAAAAATTTATAAAGTTTTGTCCAAAAAATTCTCTTTAAAACGCTTTAAATTCACAACTTCCGGATGCACAGTCGCTACTTCCATTTTGTTTTGACAGCTGTAACTTTTCTTTAAAATGCCGTAGAGATAAATCAAAAACAGATTTAGAAGCCTAAAAGTTAAAATTTTACAATAGAAAATAAAAAAAATTATGATTTTTGGCAAAAAATGACGTTTTGAACGTAGACGGATACCTTAACATACAGTGACGAGGTGGGGTTTATCTTCATTTGACATGTCGTTGTAAACTTTGACAAGTCTATCTCGTCAACAATTGCTTCGGTGGACGCCGCACAGTATATTATTAAATTGCTTAATATCTCCAATCATATTCCCTTCAAGGTAGCAACTACTAAAAGGTTTGCATCCAATCAAGGTAGAGTAGGCGGCACCCTATGAGAATTTTAATAAGTTCTCTAGGTTTTTAAATTACTTTACATAGGTAATGCTTCTTGCTTTATCTAGTTCACACATTCATATCAGTATTGATAACTTTTATACAAATTCCTGGAATGTTTTATCCTTCCAACTGCAAAAACTTCTTTTCCAAAGACATTAAGAAACAAGTTTTCAAATATATGTCTTTTCGGTGGTTCTCGAGAGAACAAAAAACACAAGAAAGCCATAATTAAAGCCTTCTTTAAAAAATAAATTAATGTGCAGTAAGTTCTTCGATTATTTCCCCGTTGTATCGTAAGAGGCGGTGATAATTAAGTCTCACGAAATATTTTTATCTGTTTGGGAGCGCTTCTTGTTTCTCTCTCATTAAAGACTCATTTCGCTTTTATCTGTTGGATCGTTTGTTTCTTATCGCTTCTTTTCACTCCCCAGTAGCTCCTAACCCTCACATCAGTACTGAAAAACACTTTTAACACAAGAAGCGTCAAGCTTTCTCTGTATCTAGAACCTCCAGCGGTCAAATTGACCTTTGAATAGATTAAATGTATTTTTTAAATATAATTGTTTTACTCTGTTTTCTAATGCCTTTAATTAATTTTTAATTATAAATTTTAATAAGTTGTATAAAAAGAAAACTTGTTCTTAAAAAAATTATATTTTTAATAAATTTCCACTTTCCTCATTTAAACATATTTTAATCCTATTTGCAATTTTTACAGAAACTATATTTTTCAATCCTAAATTTGTATTTTTCACTTACATAATTGAAACATGTTGTACATGTATCACATGTTTAATTTCCTTTACAACGAGCAATCTGGCATTGATATCTTTTTTTCCTTGGTAATAAATACTAAAATCGAAAATTTCTAACTCAAGTTTTAAGTATTTTGACTTTTTTTCAATATATAGCTCTTTTTTATTCCAATATTTCAATTAAGAATAGATATTTAGTAATGTTTCAGCCACCTAATCCATTTCTGAGTATGTAGGCATTTATTGTTGCCAATTCCCGCACATTAAGCGAGAACAGAATATTTTACAGTCATCTGATCAACAATATCCCCTATATAATAATAGCCTAAGTTGTCTGTCCGCGAATTTATGAAGCGGTTGTACCTGGAATGGATACAGCATCCATATTGGATTTTTTATGAGTTAGGGTTAGCAAAATTCAAAGCGAGTTCGAAATCCACCCCACCCCCCCTTTTCGAGTGTTTAATGGTATTATTTCAAATCTTATTCTCCCTCTTATTTTATACTAAATTCATTCTTGATATGAATTTAGTATAGAATAAGAGGGAGCAGCGAGGACGGAGCGTAATATTTAAACTGGACTGTGTTTACTCGACCCTCATATACTCTAATTAGATTTTTCGTCAGGTGTCGGCCTAGCACGTTCGGTAGAGAGTCTGCCCATTTTATCAGCGTACTTCGTGGGTTGACGGTTCTGTCCCCAGTTCAGCCTAATTTTTCTAATTGTCTAATTAATTTAATATTTTCTGATTTTTCTTTTAAATTTTTATTCCTAAAGTTCTTTTATTATTTTCAAAATAGTTTTATTTTTAAAATAAATGTTTATTATTTTTTCAACTTTTTATGACTTAAACTTTCTTCTCGCAATGTAATAATAGCCTAAGTTATCTGTCTATCCGTCTTATGAGAGAGAAAACATGTAAAATTGCTTATATGCATTAGTGGTCAATTTGACCGTTCGTTGCGTTTAGAAGTATAAATAAAAATAACTTCTTTGATTTTATTCCACTCATAATTGGTTTCAATAAAGATAAAAGGTATCTAGGAAAACTAAGAAACGTCCGACGTTTTACTGCAGGTAGTGTTTCAGGAATCCAATCTGAAATAAATAAAATGGTCAAAATGACCGCTCTTGCACTTCTAGTGTTCAAAAAAATGTTATCGATTTGAGGTAGAAGGTTTGGAATACTGCACATAAGGCTAATTATACCTTTAATATTTTAAATAAAGTAAACTTTGGTCAAAAAATTAAAAACCGTGTGATTAACTGTTTTGTTACCGGCATAAGAATTTACCTTCTTATTTGTATAATATCAGATAACTGGAATTCACTGTCTATCCGTGTAGTGCATGTAACCTTGAACTTTTTCACTAAAAGCTGCAGTTTTTCTACAAACATAATCTAACGCTCTGATATGAGCCAGTGAAATATCTGTACAATAGAATAAAAAACAATAGGCTACTATTAAGAAATAAAAAATACCTTATTAACGATCTTGTGTTTCTACAGATATAATCAACACAACCATCCACAAAAACATCTTTATCATAGAATAGAAAACAAAAAAGTCACGCGTAAGACTTCTTAAAAATATCTATTTTCAGCTAAATTCAGCATACTTATATAGTAATTCCATCTTTAAAATTTATTTTCTTTTCGTTTTCCTTCATTCTTCTGGTCAAAGACTAGTTTCTTTTATTAATTTTGCTCGAAGAGATATTGGTTTTATCGGTAATTTTAGCATCAAACTTTATTATAATGTACAGGAGATTTATTATGTCTTTGTATAAAACGAAAAATTTTGTAAATTCAAGAACTGGTACTGTATCTGTATTATGGTGAGGTGTTTGTTTGGGGGTACTTCTGCATTTGGTCGGGATTTTGGGTAGCCAATAGTTTATTTTGGGGTTAGTATGGATTCCCGTTAAACTTTCCCTTGGAGTTATGAATTGTGGCGATACTCCATGAAACTATGAAACCCTCCTGAGTTGTTTAAAAATCCACTTGAACACTATAAAAAACATTGAATATCATTTAATAAAATGTTTTTCGATGACTGTCTAGAAGTATTTGAAAGATAAAGTCATTTCACAAAAGAAAACGTTCCTAATTATTGGATATATGAATTAATAAAATGCTTAGAATATATTTTAAATCTAATATAATTTTCTACTGTTATTATTTTCATTAGTTTTTGTTGCAAAATATAAATGCAAATTATATTATAAAATATGTGTATTTTACATGTTCTAATATGTAAGTTTTAATTATGAGATCATATTTTACATTCTAATTTATTTAGATACGTTACTATGAGATGTTCAGAAATATTTTCTAGTGCAGCGTTTTCCAACATTTTTTGGATCCCGTGCCACTTGGTTGTACATCGTGATAAATTGTTATGCTTTAAATTTGTTATTGCGAGTGTTTTTTTTTTATTTCATAACTCATTTTATAGTGTGACAATGTATTCATATTACATAATGAGACAAATTACTTTGAAACACGCTTAAACGTTATGCCGAATTAGAAACTCACCGATCGAATGTTCGAGCGCTGCTCTTTGGTACCTGACTTCAAAGTTTTTAATCCCGCTGCTGGCTTAGATGTTGGTAGCGGTACGGAATCGGCTTTAAGCAGTATATCCCGGACCTACTAGCCCTTGTGACCAAAACAATAGACCGTATACCTTAAAGCAAACCAAACCAGATCATAAACTCTCTTATAGGAATATATATATATATATATATATATATATATATATATATATATATATATATATATATATATATATATATATATATATATATATATATGAAACATAGCGTAGCCTGCTATGCTTCGCGGATTTAGCGTGGTCGCAAAATGAATACGAATATTCAGGATAAGTTTTATAACATGTTTATTACGTACAGCGCAAAAATTCAACAAAGGATGGTCGCGCAGCCTTATATAACCTTGAGGACGCTAACCGCTTGAGAAAGGAATTTGTTACTCTTCAAATTATAAGTGCTTTTAAGTGCTCTTAACCATCAAAATAGGTTGGCGAATTAAGCTCGCCAACAGGAAGGAAACATACGAGTTTAACGCCGAAAGGCCACTAAAAAGATGAAGAAATTGCGGATTTGGTGGTTTTTTAATAGAGGTGTTAGTAATTTTAGTTTAATATTAAAGTGTTAAGTTTTTACATTACAGAATATTCCCCCCATCAGAAAAGGCTTGAAGCCGGGCGCCTCGACCCCAAGACATTTCAGATAGTGAGCTGGAAACTTACTGGGTTAATTGCTGCATGATTGTTAATGTTAGTGTCCCCAAAAATATGAACTCTACGATAAAATTATAAAAATAGTATACAAAATATAACATGAGAACAGACTACTATAAATAAAAATATACTTCATATGAACATGAAAATAAACATAAGATGCAATACGCAAACTCTAACAAAAATAATATTAAAATACTTAAATAAGGGTTTTTAATATTACATATATATATATATATATATATATATATATATATATATATATATATATATATATATATATATATATGTGTGTGTGTGTGTGTATGTATATAACACACACACACACACACACACACACACACACATATATATATATATATATATATATATATATATATATATATATATATATATATATATATATATATATATATATATATATATATATATATAAGTGTATTATATATGGCAGGTTTAAAAATGGGGGTTAAGAATTAAGTGAGTTATAATTAAAAATAGTTGGAACTCTTTAAAGATACCGTAATAACAGAAAAATACTCTCAAGAGGAACTATACAGTGTAAAGAAACTGACGCGAAAGTAGACAAGAAGAATTTTAGGTAAGGAAAGTCAAAGAGACACTTCTGAGAGGAAACTCAGAATGATAACATCCTCCACGCTTGTCGTCCAAAAATGTGAACAAAGGATATATAGTGGCGTAGCCTTAGACAAAAGGATTGCATTACAATAAAGAAATTTCTATAAAAGAACTAGCATGCATCTCCCATGGCTTGATTACTCTGAACATGTCATATATATATATATATATATATATTATATGTGTGTGTGTGTGTGTGTGTGTGTGTGTGTGTGTGTTTATTGAAAGCTTCATATTTATCTACTATTTTTCCATATTTAGTTTACGATTAAATGGTTTTAACAAAAACACAGATTTATAAAAAAAATATTTACTTTTACTGTATAATATAGTTATTTAAATTTTTTTTATTAATTATATGAAAAATCTTTTCTGTGATATTATTGATTTCATTTGTTTATTTTTATGTCCGCCATTATTGATTACTTTTCGCGTACCATCAATGGTATGCGTAGCATAGTTGGGAAACGCTGTACTATCGTAATAGATATCAATATCTAAATTTTGCAAAATACTATATTTTATATCATAAATAATTTCTGTATGGCAGAAGAAAGGCTGCGTACAGTGCTGCTCAGACACTGTTTGGGATGCGCATCATTAAAACCAAATTTCAAAGATAACGCATTGCAACAAAGAAAAAGTTTCGCCAATGACCATTC
>CM063505.1:180781719-180786719 GCA_032207245.1 Pardosa pseudoannulata | reverse complement strand
TGTTATTTCCAAGGTTTTGCTTATTTTTCAAGTTCTTGGGTTTCTTTTTTATTGATAACTTTATAAGAAAATTTTGGACATATTCATTGGTCAATAGCATTATGTCACGTCCTTTAAATATGAATTACACATATCAAATAGTTTTGATGTTAAAAGAAAAATACGTATTCATTATAAATATTATTTCTATTTTAACTTTTTATTTGTTAAACCTGTCTAGACTTTGTTTACTATGGCGCAGTAACTTATCTGTCTACGATTCTCATTTTATAATGATGTATCAGAATCATCCACATATAGACTTAAAAATGAATATAAAACTTTTGTCTGAACTAATTCTAAGCATGAATTTTGTATGTTTTTGATGGCAGGCAATTGTAAAATTTTTTATAACTGTCATTTTCAGTTGAGTTGGTCCTCAAAAGCAAATACAAAATTAGGGTTTCGAATCAGAATGGAACCAAAATCGAAAACCGCAAAAAATCGTTATTTTGGTAGGAAAGAATATCGGATCTGAACCGAAAAATACATGAGTTTATTTCGGTTCAATATATCTTCAATCATTTTGTTATTGTAACCAACTTATCAATATTTTCTAATTTAACTTCAACCCTATAATTATCGTCCTTACATGGACATTGCTCGATTTCCTGATTTAGTGTTGACTAGTATCTTTCTATTTCAGCTTCGCATGAAACTACTTGTAGAATGAAAATTTAATTCAGCTGTATGTTCTGTTCTGAAATGTGATTTTGATGTAGATAACAATGCCAAATTTGGGTAAATATACTTGGTTAATTGTACCAATTCATACAGTGTACGAATTAAAAAAAGTACAATGTACATATAATGTTTCCTGTTTAGATGTTCACTGGTACTTTCCTGCTCCAGTTTCTGCTGCAGCTATTTGTAGAAAGCAGATTTAGTTCAAAGTTTAGTTGTCAATAGCAATTTTGACAATGAGTAAAAATGCCAATGCTTTTCTCTGCTCACCGCTAATACCAAACATGATCGTTAATTGGATCAGTTCCCATAGTGCACTAATTAAACAAAGAATAAAATCTTCTAAATTTGATAGACATTGTGAAGACCCCCTCCTTTGTCCAGAACTAACGACCGGAATCAGCTGATTTGAAGTATCCTGAGAATTCAGCTAAAAAAACTAGCCGTAACCTTAGTTGGAGTTCCCAGGTAACTGAAACCGTAACTGACCCCGAGGTATAAAATACCTAGAATTTTTCGACTCGGGGCTTTTCGACATTTTTCTTACGTAGGTGCTTTGACCTCGTGGAGGCTTTCGCTTCTTTTCACCGGAGCCAGCTTTTTAACGATTACGTTCGGGAGACTCGTAAAGTCCGCTCATATAGGTTGCGGCAGAGTCTCGGATTCCTAAATTGGGTAAATTGGATAAATTGGGTTTGCATTGCACCCTGGAAAAGCCTCCCCACTTATGTGAGATTATTTAATCTCTTTTCTTTCGACTGTGATCGTCGTGGTGATGCGACAATCCTTTGCATTTCGACTTGTTTTGGTAGATTAGAATCCCCTTGTATATAGCCGTATTTACTCAAGAAATAAAAGTGATTTCCAATTTTATCGTGACTGTGATCCTTCTTCACGCTACCTCTTCACTCGAGAACATTGAAGTCGTCACAACATTGAATTGCATTTTTTTTTTGTTTATGATAGAATTATATTTTTAGTACAAATAAGAGTATACAAAAAATAAAATTTTCCTTCAGAAATGAACTGAAAACTTAAAATTGTTATTTTTGGAACTGAACCAATATATTTTTTGCAGTTAAACGAAAAAAATTATGGTTCAAATCCCTGTAGAAGTAGGAAAAGCAACCGTTGTTTTAATGGGGAAATCCGTTTGGATACCGTAAGTCTTTGCGATTCAAAAAGATGATTTACTGGATATCATAAGTGCAGTGAAGATATTTCTAGATTCCGTATGTGATTTCAAAGCGATAAACCCAAAATAAATTGCTATATGAAAATCTTAAAATTTAGACTGGTAACTTAAGAATGCAAATCTAACACTTTTTTACGTTTACTGGGATTAGACTCTGCAATTTAAACTTCTTCTTTGATATAATTAAACCCACTGTAACTTTGGTAGCGTTATGGTCGATCAGGGTTCTTCAAAGGCCTCATGAGGATGATATCATCGAACAAAAGCGAGATGGGGATGGAAAAAAGGATTTATTCTGGTATATACAAATATTTACATCATGTACATGATCGGCACTGCTCATTCATCCTCGCCCGCCGGACAACAACTCTCAGCGTCTTCTCCCACACCAAAAGATACTTGGTCCTCGTACCGTCACTCGAAATCCCCCACACCCCTCTCTCTGTCTTTTCTAGAGGAAAGGTTAGGGAGGAGAGAATGGAGGCATGGGGACCCCCCAGATAGCAAAGAGAACGTTCTACTGACGTCAAAGCGAGCCGTAATACAGAAACAAATACATATTAAAAGTTTTCCAGTAGCGTGATGTTACACCACGCACAATGCTCAAATCATCGTGGCTAGAAGTACTTTGAGAATTCTTAATTTTCACGGTGAGGAAGGGCTTTATTACCCATTGATACGAAATAAGAATACGATTTCTTTTTATTCTGGAAACTTGCCTCGTCTGTACGTCTTTATTGTTAATAAAGTGCTGCAAACTTTGTCATACTAGGGATAAGCCCATTTGATATCTCGTAGGAAATTATCTTTGCACTATATTTCGGAGCGTTCGGAAATGCCAGAGGGTTGAATAAAGTAAAAGCAACAAGATTTAATGCCAACAATGAGTCACTAAGAGCTTATAAAATTTGTATTGATATATAAGCATTGCTAGTGAATGATTGTGTTCCAGAAGAGTATTCAAGGGAAACACATATAAATTGGCATGTAGGTAATTTTAGCCCATAAACATTCGGGATGACTTATTAAATGATTATGATTAATGTTTTTAATTCTGTACTTTGTTCACTCGACCATCTTAATGACAACTCCATAAATTAATGTGAATTCCCTAACTTTTGTGATTGGGTGAATTGGCCGTTCCATACATACACATACACACACACACACACACACACACACACACATATATATATATATATATCTGTGTGTGTGTATAATGGCTATGTACATATACACTCAAGAGCCAAAATATTATGACCACCTCTCTATAACAAGTTGGCCCACCTTTGGCTCGCAACACAGCTTCAACCCGCCTTGGCGCGGACGCCACAAGCCCTTGGTAAATGACCGGAGACACATTGTACCAGATGTTTAAGCAATGATTACTCAAATGAGATATTGCGAATGGGTGGTCTTTGAAATCTGAGCTGCCGTCCCATGACATTCCAAATGTGTTCTATCGGATTGAGATAAGATGTTAGGCGGCCAGGACATTAACTAGAATTCAGCATCATGTTCCTGAAACCACTTAAACACAATTTTAGCCTTGTGACAAGGGGCGTTGTCCTGTTGGAACATTCCATTTCCAGCTGGAGAAACAGAGGCAATGTAAGGGTGCAACTCGTCCGCAATGATGTTCAGATTCCCTGTAGCATTCATGGTCTGCTCTACCACAACCACGGGTCTCAGAGAAGCCTAAGAGACCGTCCTCCAAAGCATAATACCGCCACCACCGGCCTATATATGACCTACTGTACATTGAGGGAGCAACTGTTCGCCAGTAAGATGGCGTATCATGACACGCCCATTGGCGTGATGAATGACAAACCGTGATTCCTCTGACCAGGCAAATCTCGCCTCCTATTGTATTGGGTTGTCAGCTGAGCCACTGTCTGGCTCCGGTTTTGCTTCACCATGCGAGACAATCTCCGATGACCTTTTTGTTTGATAGCGTGTGGATGTCGAACACCATATCATCTATTGCTGGTTTCACCGTCATTCATCCACTATACATAAGTACTAACAACTGTAGATGGCGAACAACCCATGAATCGTGCAGTTTCGGAAATACTTGTTCCGAGCCTTCGAGCCATTACAATCTGCCCTCTATCAAAATCGCTTAGATCTTCAGCATTTCCCATCACACATAGAAGTGAAAGAATGATTCGTCAGACTCTTCAGCAGTAGTTAAATACCACTTCCACTTGATCACGTCTCTTCCACGTCATCCAGGCGAGTTCATTGCAAAATATAGGGGTGGTCATAATGTTTTGGTTCTTGAGTGTATATACATATGCGTGTGTATGTATATTAATTCTTATATAATCATATATGTAATATATAAAAATTATTACTCTTATATCTCATTAAGATTATCATTTCCCCTTCTTATTCTTTCAAATCCATTTTCCCAGCCGTCTAATACATTCTTAAAAATAGTGTACGCTGATAGAATATTATTTTGGCAGTCTCCTAAAGCTATCTCTAAAATAAACGCTAATTTTCTGTACACTTGCCACATTTCCCAGGTGCTGCAAGCAAATAGTACACCCTGTTTCAATGATTTAAGTTCTTTCTGATTATTTAATTCGCTGACTAAGCTGCTCTCTCTTAGGAATATCCTCCATGTCTCTCGCTGTGGTACCAACCCTGTAATTCTCAAGGGTTTCTATGTACCATTCATTATTCTGATCTCGCTAGTGGAAAATGTCTGTTACCCAATCTTAACACTAGATTTACGGATGTTGATCATATACCTATTTTTACTGAAGTGATAAAATTTGACTAATACAAGGAAATGGAAGTTTTTTGCAAAGAAAATAGTACCAAATTAATTTAAATAAAATGTTTATTATCAAAAATTCATGGGAAACATTTTTTACGTATAAAATCTGCTTATGAAACACATTTTCCGCAAACATTTCTGTTACATTTAGCGCAATGGTTTCTACATCTGTTTTTTTTTTTTTTTTGCATGATTGTTGAGCTTGACAATTCTTCCGTGCGTCAGTAGCATGAATTTCTGTCAATGGAATGGAATGGTTCTCGACTTTTCTCTATATTTACTTCTTAGCTCTTC
>CM063505.1:180774219-180779219 GCA_032207245.1 Pardosa pseudoannulata | reverse complement strand
ATTTAGTCTGACCTCAAGGGGGTGTTTAAACCTCTAACCCTCCCCTTGCGTACGCCCCTGGATGTATGTGTTCTTACATAAAACTGCTTTTCGAACATTCTAGAAGGTTAAATATTGTTTTCTTCATTTTGTAATTTCAGTGAATGTTTAAATTTTTTATATAATATGCTCCTTTTCTGTAGATGTGTAGCAAAGGATCAGAACGAATAAAATGTCTTTTCAAATAAATGCATTTGAAATCTTTTTCTTTATTCCAGAACATTCCCAATAGTCACCCCTTGGGGATTGATGGTGTAAAACTTTGTCAATTCCCAATTCTATTCGAAATAACGTCGACAACTAATTCTTCAAATTTACAGCGAATGGAGATTGGAGTGTCTTTTCCCACTTCAAAATTGAACGAACGATCACAAAGTAACGAATCTCGGATTTCTTCTGGAATTTTCGGTGTCTAAAATCATCTTCCGTAGCTTTCGCTTCGTCAGTGGGTTTGTAGACTGCCGCCGATTCCGACGGTTGCCATGACGACGCGAGCTGTACTGGATTATTTACCGTAAAGAGACGTTTCTGATAGAAGTAAGAGATTTATCGAACTCGGATTCGAAACCTAATTAAAAACGGGATGGAGTGCGGTTTTCTCCTTTGCTTTCTGAAGAGTGGAACATGATCGCCATTTGATAAGATTTAGGCGACAAGACAAATCCGTATTTTATTTTCGAAATAGGAATAAATATTGTCATACCAGCATACAGCCCGTCATATGACGAGATCAGTAAAATTTTTAATTTTCCAGAATTGTAAAGTGCCCTTTGAAGCAGGTAAAAAAAAGATTTGTTTTATGTAAAGTGATTGTTTGGCGGTATATATGAATGATGTCCAACATTTAGAGAATTGATTGGAAAACCGTGTGGTTATGTATAAAAAACAAACACACAAACAAACGAACTTCAAAGATATATAGCTTAAAAGCTAGATAATTATTAGTCCATGAAATAGATCCTAGACTTTTATAAAAATAATTTGTTGTTAATACCGGTGATAAAATTTTCAATGCAACAAAAATAATCGATGATGAAATTTAAAACTATGTCATACGTACCTAATCTATTATTTAAGCGAAATATAAAAGAAAATTGTTTATGTAATATCGAAGTTCAATAATAAAACTTATGAAAATAATGCAGACGATATTTAAATAATTTAAAATAAGAAATGATTAAAATAGATGGTTAAAGGAATGACGTCATAATGCTAGAAAAAATGTTATTTTCATCTACTTCTATCTCCGAACGATGGCCGAATGGTTAGGATGCTGGTTTCCGGAACCAGAGTTCGTGGGTTCGAATCCCACTGTGGCATGGATGTTCGTAGCCGTTCGGAATCGGCTTTAAGTAGTAGGTCCCGGTCTCATTAGCCCTCGTGTTTCAAAAAGTAGACCGTAGCACTCCAAAACCAAACCAAACCATCTATTTATAATGTGATAAATTGATGAATTTAATCGTCTGCTCTTAACTGGAGAAAATAGGGGTTGAAATAATGGAATTAAACGCTCGAAAAGAGGGGAATTGGTATGTTTGACCTAATCATATATTTTAATTATTGTCATAAAAACATGGGACTTTCAGCATGTTTCTCGTTTTGTATTTAACTCCTTAGCTGCAGAATATATTTTAGTAAAACGTGCCAAAAATTGAATTTTTTCTGTTTTTTTTCGTTATTTTCATCAAAATGTTAGATTATTTTTAAAAGAAATTTAAACAAAATAAATACTATTTTCAATATTTTCTTATATATGGAAAATGTTAATGGATTACAGTCCTTTTTGCTCAAATGACAGCAAGAGAGATCAAACGACATAATTTTCTGGATAAATATAATAAACTAATACATCAATATTATCTATATCAACTGGCATGAATTCCGGTTGTAGAATTAATATGTTGTTGAATACAACAATCTTGTTACTCATAGAGGATGAAAGACAATAATGACATTTCTCCGTTAAGCCGCAGTAACCTGTTACCGGTTCTTTAGTGGAACTATACGGTGGCAGACACAGTTCATTGTATTCATATGGTAGCTTTTACGTCGATTTTAACTCTTTGACAGTTTCATTTTTTTCCAGAATTCGGTGAAAAAAATGTCACATTTTTTATTGGATTTTTTTGTTCATTTTACATTTTTAAGTAAAGATATGTTATTAAAATTAACATTTTTAATATTTTTAAGCATTTATTACAACTTTTTTTTCTATGAAAGCATAATAGAACTGAAATTTACCTTTAGTCTCATCGATATCCAAGTTAATTTTTGGAATTCGAGTGAAAGTAAATCTAGGAGGAGGATTATCACAATTTCAAAAAATTGTCTTGCTTGACTGATTCCATCTGTACTACTATCAGAGTACATCCTTTCCCGGCTCTGTCCAGATTCACTGGAACTCCAGGCATGGTCTGGAATCGCTTCCTGCTGACCAATTACAATTCTCCAAACTTGGTGAATTTTAAGTACAGTCGTTTCCACTGGTCCCACCACACGCTTCCTGGAGTAGCGAAAAAATACTTGGGCATGCAACCCACAATGTGTGATTGCAGATCAGTTTCGCAAACCTTATGTAAAACATAGCTGCACTCTCACAAAGTTTATACATGTGATACAGATGTTATGAAAAAAGTAAAAGTTGAAGGACTAAAAATGTGACAGTGTTTTTCTCAATATCTCTAAGAACTAATAAAATTGCAAAATCTACTAAGCCTATCTACCAGAAATATTAATCTACGCCGAAATTAATACCTGAAACTTTATATGCTGAATGGATAGGATTCTCAGTTGGTTTTCATCCCACTTGAACGTGCTTTACTTATGCTCTTCGTTTCCGGTACTCAATGAGTAACGGGTCAGTGCTAGTTCAATCCCATTATCTTCAATTACGATGACGACTGAGGGATCTCCCTCCAGCTCTGGCTTAACGGACACTGATTCCCGTCTGACATGTACCCTCGCATTATCGACAAACAACAGTAACTTCTCATTCCCCAGCTGTTCCACGGCTTCTGCTCCCGACTCGGACCCGGCAATGGACACTGGAGATGTGTACGTTTTTCTTGGACTTTCTGAATCCGACAAGCATATGATAACATTTATAGAAAGGGTAATGCTAACCTAGTCTGCCAAGAAGGAAAAAGTTTTGCCACTAGACGTCTGGTAGCCAAGCATTTCCAGGATAAGCGTAACTATGTTAACGAGCTTTCTATTTTTCTTTCTTCTCTTGAAAAAACTCTCAAAAAACTAAAAAGGAAAACATGGTGATCTTAAGCAATATCTTATCCGGTTTTACTCAGTTGAGGAACTTTCCAGATTAGTTCTAGAGCGATCAAAATAATCGAAACCTCACAAAGTAACTTTTCTTTTCTCCTTTCCTCTTAACCCCAAACGATAGCCGCTGCTCTTCGGTACCAGTGTTCGAGAGTTCAAATCCCACTGATGACATGGATGTTATAGCCATTGGGAATTGGTTTTCAGCTGTAGGTTCCGGTCTCATTTGTCTTCGTGTAGTAAGATAGTTCAAAATAGCATTCCAAACCAAACCAAACCTTTTATCTTCACACCAAAACGATGTTCGATTTCATCAATCGACAACTAGTTTGACCTTAATGTGGTGTACCGTAATTCCAGATTGCAGATTTTATATTATACAATTATATTTGAAAGTTGATACGACTTCATTGTATGATTTTAAAGAAGTAATTGAACATATACTATACTTTTGTGGATTCACACCATACAAAATATTTTAGGGGTACTCAGACCCTCTATTAGATGGTACTAAAAGTGATACATCTCGTTTCTTAACTCATTTTGTGACCATGATATTTTTCTTGTAAAATCCTTCTACAAAATCCATTCTCGTTTCTAATAATAATGTTTCAGTAATGGAACATCTATATTCCTTCAAAAATTCCCTACTTAGTTCTCGCGAGCCTATTATTCTGCTCTGTTAAATAAAATAGCCTTATACCGTTCAGATTTACATACCAATCCACTATAGATAAATGTATTATACTCCAGCATATGTAGAGTCACTGATAGTTTTAAGACTTTCAATTATGGCTATTCTACGATAAATTATTTAAAAAAGGTTTTACTCAGAATCTGTAAGGGTTTTGAACTCAAAACCAATGTTCACAGATGTGCCCCCTCCGAATATCAGGTAAATTAACCCTTTACACCCCCTCTATATCCTGCGTTCCTAAGGAATGGAAGCCTCCGGGTTACTGCTCTCATAAAGACTTCGGACGACGGTTGTGAAACAGATGTACAGTGTATTCGGCAAGGGGGGTAAGGAGTGGTTTTTCTGAAGAGGACGATTTCTTTGATGGATCCGATTTCGAAGGTTGGAGCCTTGTGGAAGCGACAGAGCATGGGGAACAGAGGAAATCACCAGTAACATCTCTTACACTTGGAAGTTGACACATTTTTGGTACTCCAGTATTTATTGATAATCTGTCTCTGGGATTCAACGAATGATGTTTTTTCTCTGTTATATATTTAACTTTTTACGTTGTAAATAAATATTCGTGTTGTCTAATTAACTTTCGAAGAAATCTGACTATTTCATGCATCCTAACAACAATGAAAGTACCCTGCTACAGTAAAGTAGGTTTACAAGTCACGTTTTGCATATCGCTATCCTATAGAACCATTGTTAGTAACTGACGTAAATTCGAGATTAAAATGTACACTTTTTTAACGACTTTTAATCAATGTTATGAGAAAGGTTACTTTCTCCATACAGAGCTCAAAATTTCAATGAACAAGTGTATTTTGAGTTAAATTAATTAGTTTGACAAATATATTTCACTATTTCCCTTAAAATATTAAAAGCACTTTATATGAAGATACAAGTATTAGGTTCTTCACACCTAGTAACATTATGAAAGTTAAATAAAGACCCAAACATATATTTCATTTATACTGTGTGATTATAAAAGACCATATTT
>CM063505.1:180739219-180769219 GCA_032207245.1 Pardosa pseudoannulata | reverse complement strand
ACTTTTTAATTTTTAAGAAAAAAATCCATTTAAAAATATTTTTAAACATATATACATATACCAGGCATATCCTGAATGTAAGTTTCTCTATTTAAAAGAAGAAAAGAACTCACACTTTCACGGATATATTATTTGGCAACAAGTACAGCAATGTTTCAGCTATTTTTCTACATAGCCGCCACCAGAATTGAGACACTTGTCGTATTGTGGGATCCATTTTTGTATACCTATGTCGTAGAACTTTACAACCTGTGAATGGAACCAGCCTTCCTATCTCAGAACACTGAGCACATCCCTTAACGTAAAGACATATTCTATTTGAATTTGGTCCTGATCGAAGATCCACTATGATGCCAATGCATTGACTGCTGCTTGGTATCCGGGGTAAAGTGCGAAATTCAAATCTCATTGCCTGTGACGATCCTGTCTATGAACTTGTCGCTGTCGTCGTATTACCGTAGCAGAAATATCAGTGCTACTCCTAAGCAATGAATTTTGTCCTCGTTTGTCAGTTTCGTCTCATAGACCTGACAGAGCTGACGATGAATTTAAATGCACTTTGTGCATTCAAGATCACCGACCGAACCTTGCAGGCGGCGGGAGAAGGAATTAGAGTTTCCATTTCGGACCACTGCTATCCCGCTACTGGCACGAATTAGGACTTGTCCAGCTACCATATGATTAATACGTCATAGATCTGTTACGCAAGCGCAATTGACACGGCTAATTATGTTTACTTTAAAGGGGAAAACATCGGAAAACTTACAATGTTGACGCGCCGTATTTGTAATTTAAAAACGACATATTTAGGTTCAAAGTTATTTTGATCTATTGTATCTTTTAAAATAATAAGTTTGTCTTTAATATAATTATATTTTTAGTTACTCACGTAAGCCTTGGTATCATTTTTGTTAACAACAAAGTGTCTCTTATTTAAAAATTTCCAACAAATTTTTTTTTCTGTTTAAAAAATCAATGAGACATGAGTATAAAGATAATAATTTGTTCTACGTTAAAAATTATCTTTGTAAAACTGGTAGTCTTGAAGGTATAAGAAGACAGAAATGATAATTTCTTTTACATTTTTGCGATTTTAAGAATGAGAACATTTCGCTAAAAAACAAGAAATCTACAAGTTCTTCCCCCATAAAGCTATCATAAACTGACAACATGTACATGTTAACTTGTGTTAAGTCTTTTTTTATCAGTTAATGTGTTTTTAACTGTAAAAAGAATCTTGAATATGTATGTGTTAACGTATTATAGTGATTTTATATTAGATAATAATTTTTTGAACTATAAAAACGAATCATAAATTTAGATGCTGATTTATGCTAAAGGCTATGTTATTATCTAAAAGTTTTTAACTGTAAAAAGAATATAATCTAACACGTGTTGTAAGGCTTTCATAAATTAGATTTTTATGTTTAAAATATGAGGTATAAAAGACTTAATGATATATTATATATAATATAAAGTAATTACAATAGTGCACTAGCAAGTAGCATGTAATATGACAGGATCAGTAAAAATTTTGCTAATCCTAACTTATCAAAACCCAATAAGAATGCCTCTATCCCTTCCAGATCTTTTAACCACTGCTGAATGTAATTGGTTCAAAGATGTGGTTTCAGGGAAAATTTTCCAAAAATTTCAGAAATTCAACAGCAATACTCATAAAGAGATGTCCAATAGCTAGGGTTACAGTTAAATACCAAACAGCGAGCGAGTTAGATCAGTGATACAGTGATCAGCGATGGGGCTGTTTAAATGTCCCCGACAGTTCCGTGTGGTTATGTATAGAAAACAAACACACAAAGTAACAAACTTCGTAATTTTCAAAGATATATAAGTTAAACGCTAGATATTTATTAGTCTGTGAAATAGACTCCTAGACTTTTATGAAAATAATTTGTTGTTAATACCAGGGATAAAATTTTCATTGTAACGGAAAAAAATCAATGATTAAATTTAAAACTCTCACATATATACCTAATCAATTATTTAAGCCAAATATAAAAGAAAATTATTTAAGTAATGTCTAAGTTCAGTGATAAAACGTATGAAAATAATACAGACGATATTTAAATACTTTAAAATAAGAAATAATTAAATTAGATGGAAATGATCACATATGTATCTAATGTGTTATTTAAGCCAAATATAAAAGAAAATTATTTAAGTAATATCTAAGTTCAGCGATAAAACGTATATAAATAGTTCAGACGATATTTAAATAATTAAAACAAGAAATGATTAAATGAGAGGGTTAAAGGAATGACGTCATAACACTAGAAAAAATGTTATTTTTACATATTTATTATATGACAAATAGATAAATTTAATTGCCTGCTCTTAACTGAGGAAAATAGGGCTTAAAATAATGGCATTAAACGCTCGAAAAGGGGAAAAGGGGTGGATTTCAAGCGTTTTAAAGATGACATTTTTCACTGTGATATAAATCATATTTATACCAATTTATTTTAGAATCGGATCGATAGTTTAGGAGAAGATAATCTTTGTTCGCTTTGAATTTTGCTAACCCTAACTCATCAAGAACCCAATATGGATGCTTCTATCCATTCCAGGTCCAACGACCTCATAAATTCCAGGACAGATAACTTAGGCTATTATTATATAGTGGATGACTGTCTGTATTAGCAAGACGATGAACTTAAAAATCGACTTTCAATTGACCTATAAATTTCACTAACATCATATTTATATTCTCCTTTGTGAGATCTTCACTAACAAAATCTTAATTCGTCGAACATTTTAATTATTATTGTAACGTCTAAGACTCTTGTTATGTGCGTCTTCAATGTTATTTACAGTTATTACATCTATCGTATAAATTATTGTGCGGCTGTAACGTTTTATCTACAGACCTGTAAAGACAGAAATGATTTGGTATTTTAAAAATAAATTCTTCCTTCTTTTCCCATTTGCTTAAATTTTTAAACTGTGCTGCTTAAATTTTTTACGCCGGAAAAATTTAGAGGCTTAAATAAAGGTGTAACGGCTCATTTCTCAAATTTTGCACTGCTTTGTGCTTCGGAGATACAGAGATGGTCGCCATATTTTACTTTTACTTTCAGTGAGAAAGAAGAAAATCCCGCACTTCTGTTCCCCTTTAACTCTGATTTGTGCAAGACTAAAGTCTGATAATTGGGTCATTCGTTTAAAAGGATGAAAACGCTCTTAAAAATAAAACTGTTTTCCACAGCAAATGCATACACTTGCTTTTCCGACTCGAAACATGTGCAATAACAATAAATTAAAAATGTTTTCCCCATAAATTGTGATAAAAGAATATTTGCGGTCGCTGTCTTGTGTCGTTTAGCTCTAAGACTATATAATTGGGTAAAACTTGCAACACTTTAAAAAGGAATTATATTGTGTGTGACCTTTAGAAAATTAAAATCAGAACCTCTCTAATTTATTTATATAGGGAGAACAAGGGGTAAAGGGGTTATATTTTGAGTGACCATTAGAAAATTAAAATCGGGACCTTTCTAATTTATTTATAAAGGAAGGACAAGGGGTAAAGGTTTTATATTTTGTGTCACCTTTAGAAAATTAAAATAGGGACCTCTCTAATGTATATATGGAGGGAGAACAAGAGATAAAGGGTTTATATTTTGTATGAGCGTTAGAAAATTAAAATCTGGACCTCTCTAATATATTTATGGAGTGAGAACAAGGGGTCAAGGGGTTATATTTTGTGTGAACTTTCGAAAATTTAAATAAGGACCTCGCTAATATATTTATGGAGGGAGAACGAGGGGTCAAGGAGTTATATTTTGTGTGACCTTTAGAAAATTAAAATCGGGACCTCTCTAATGTATTTATGGAGAGAGAACAAGAGGTAAAGGGGTTATACTTTGTGTGACCTTTAGAAAATTAAAATCGGGACCTCTCTAATGTATTTATATAGGGAGAACAAGGGGTCAAGGGTTTATATTTTCTGTGACCTTTAGAAAGTTAAAATCGGGACTTCTCTAATGTATTTATGGAGGGAGAACAAAGGGTAAAAGGGGTTATATTTTTTGTGACCTTCAGAAAATTAAAATCGGAACCTCTAATATATTTATGAATGGAGAACAAAGGGAAAAAGGGGTTATATTTTGTGTGACCTTTAGAAAATTAAAATCGGAACCTCTCTAATGTATTTATGGAAGGAGAACAGATGATAAAGGGGTTATATTTTGTGTCACTTTTATTAAATTAAAATCGGGACCTCTCTAACACATTTTTGGAGAACAAGGAGTAAGGGGTTATATTTTGTGTGACTTTTAGAAAATTAAAATCGGGATCTCTCTAATGTATTTATGGAGAGAGACCAAGGGGTAAAGGTGTTATATTTTGTGTGACCTTTAAAAAATTAAAATCGGGACCTCTCTAATGGAGGGAGAAGAAGGGGTATGGACCCTCCACGAAATACTTTCAATGCTTATATTAATTTTCTTTAAATATATTAAATTTTGTGTAGGATACTAGTTTCTACTGCAAGTGTTAAAGATAGTTCCCAGCTATAATAATTGTAAAAGTATTTCTTTACTATAGAAGTGGTTGATCACAAGTGTTTAACAAATTTAGAATAATTTTCAGTGCATATAGATAATATATAAATATAGAAAAATATTTAAACAAGCTGGTGTTAAATAGTAGAAGAATTTGTTTCATACTCTATCACTGTATATAAACTATAGATTTGAAGTATTGTTTTGTATTGTGTTCGTAATACGGAGCATAAAACTTTGTAAAACAAAATTAGATTATATGTCCTAATTCCTTACTCATCACTTTTGTCATTTTCCTACATGTTTATAATTGTACTGTTATGAATTCGTTAGTGAAACTTAAATTTAACTCGTTGGCGACAGTTTTGGCAACTTATTTTTGTCGCCAAGTACGTCGCCAAATATTACCAAGTGTCGCCAAATGTTGCCAAGTGTGGCGATACATTACAACTTCCGGTTCCGGTTTCTGGTATAATCTGGAATGTTCGACCAGTTTCTTCGGGCCTATATAAGGCAGGCTGAGTCCCAAACGAGGGGATTCGTAAAGTAGATTTCTTGATGTACAGAGGGTGTACACTTGGTGTACACATTACACGGTGTGTTGTGTTTCCGTTTTGTTTGATGCGGAAAGAGGTACGTTAGCTCACGGCATTCAGCTCTAGTTGTATCGCGATCATTTTGTAAGCTTGGAACGATTGTGCAGTACCTTAACATTGATGCCATTCTGACATTGTATTTTCCAACAGACTGCCAATAAATAATTTTTTTTCGTGCTGTCTTACTTAAAGTCCATTCAATCCCTGAACCCAGTATTGAAGTTTGTAACAATACTTTAGTCTAAAGTTGTTAAGTAAACATTGGAGCTTAAATCTAATATACTCTAGTGTTTAATAGTCAAATGTGAACCTCATAAAAACTTATAACACAAGTATAGACTAGATAATTTTTTAACTGTACAAGGAATCATATACTAACACATACTTGTTGATGTGTGATAAAGCTATTTTTATTATCTTAAGGTGTTTAACCATCAAAGGATTTATAAACAAAAGACGTAATTCTTGATGTGTGATAAGATTTTTTATTAGCTAAAAGTTTTTAGCTATCAAATGAATCGTAATAACAAGCACATGTTTATATGGTTTTTTATAAGCTAAATGTATTGAGACACAAAGAAAGCATAATCTAACATGTACATATTAATGAGTGATAACGTGATTTATTAGCTTAAAGTTTTTAACTAAAAGAAATCAGAAACTAACACATACAAATTTCCGTGTGATAAGACTTTTAAGAGCTAGATTTTTACATTTAAATTTTGATGTTTATTTTAAATTAAAAGTGTTTAATATCTAAAGCCCTTAAAAATTAAAATACTATATAGTACATGAAGTATTTTATAGTGTTTGATAGATAATATATACAAGTTAATTAACTTGAAAATTAAGATTCAATGACTTGTATTGTATACTAACGTCATATTTCCTCTATCCTTGACGTAATCTATATATTTGGAATCTCTCCAATGATCGTACATTTAACTACAATTGAAATTTCGGAACCTTTTCTTAAGTGCGTCTTTAAAAAGAGTTATAGCTACAATATCTGTCGTATAAATAGTTGTGCGGCTGTTCCGTTTTATCTGCAGATCTGTTTGATAGCAGTAAGTGACTCGGTAACTTCAAGAAAATATTTTCTTTTCTACCAATTTACTTTATGGTATCCGTCTACGATGGGAGAACTATTTTCTTTAAACGTAGAAACTAGTTTATATTTTTACATTTTTAGATTTATTTTTTATATTATCATAGATAATTGCACTTAAAAATTATCCCTGGAGAAGATTTTATAAAATTTCTAATAAAGAAAGAAAATTTAGTAAAAAAAAATCGGGTTTTTTCAAAAGGTCTAATTCTTTAATAAATTAAATTATTTCAATATTTTTTGATGCAACACATTTCTTATACACTGAACTAGTGAATCAAATCTTTGCTTAATTTACATTTGGTAAAAAATTTTAGTCCTTCAAAATCCTACACATTGAATTTTTAAAGAATTTTCATTGCTAAATTCATCTTTATATCTACCTATGAGTGTAACATCATTAAAAATTATCCAAATTTAAAGCTTTTAAGTCATTTACTAGTAAATACTATCAAAAGCATTCATAATAAATTTCAACAAAATATTTTAAGAACTTTTTGAGAAATCACATTTCAAATTTTAACATTTTATTAAAAATACCGTTCTGAGGAAAACGCATTTGAAGTTTATGAAAGCAACTTTAACTATAAAAAAATTAAAATACATGTTTAAAATTCCCCACACTTTCTTGCTTCAAAACTATCTAATTGCCACGTTGTTAATTATTAAATATGCTAGAAAAATGTTTAATCTTCATGAAAATTTAAGAAGTTTTGTCCAAAAGATGCTCTTTAAATTCTCAACTTCCGGTTCCGAAGTCGCTTACTTCCGTTTTGTTTTGACAACTGTCACTGATGTTTAAATAGATGTAACTTTTCTTTTAAATGCCGCAGAGACAAAACAAAAAGAGATTTAGAAGCCTAAAAGTTGAAATTTTGTAATAAAGGAAAAAAAATTATGATTTTTGGCAAAAAAATGGCTTTTAACGTAGACAGATACCTTAAATTACAATGGATGCAGCTTTACATTTTATTAGTGCTGGTATCTTTTTAGAGGCTTAATGGTTTAATTACTACATTCTCCAATTTCGCATGTTTTGTGTTTCGGAGATAGTGCGATGTCCATTATATTTTACTTTTACTTCCAGTCAGCAAGAAAGAAATCTCGAGCTTACATTCCCATTTAATTCTGATATAATATCGTGACCGTTCAAGAATAAAGTGGGATAATTGCGTCATTCGTTCAAAAGGATGAAAACTCACTTGAAAATAAAGCTGCTTTCCTCTCTAAATGCACACACTTCCTTTTCTGACTCGAAACATGAGCAATAACAATAATTTAGGATTGTTTTTCCCATAAATTATGATAAAAGTATATTTGTAGCTACTGCTTGGAATCGTTTCGCTTCCAGACTGCTTAATTGGGACGCTAACTATTAAAACTTTTAAAGTGGTCATATATCCTGTGATTTTTAGAAATTTTAAATCCGGAGCTCTCACTCTCAGATTATAGGTTATATGAAAGAAATATTTAAAGGAAGGAGGGAGTGGCCTCCGCAGTCCATATCAGAAATCTATCTCAGATAATTGTAGGAGTTCGTGGGTTCGAATCCCACTGAGGCATGGATGTTCGTAGCCGTTCGGAATCGGCTTTAAGCTGTAGGTCCCGGTCTCATTAGCCCTCGTGTTGCAAAACGTAGACCGTAGCACTCCAAACCAAACCAAACCAAACACTTAGATAATTGCAATGTATGCGGTACAAATTTATTAAACATATTAAGACATTGTATGCGGGACACGTATTAGTACGTTTTCTGACAATTAATATTTAAGCACGGGTCACTTACTAGTACGGTGTAGTGAAACGACATAGTTGATTTATGGGTACAAAAATAACGGTATATACAGGAAAACGAAGCTGAATGTTCTTGTCTACTACATAGGCAAAATTTAGACAAATAAAAACTAGTTTTCACATCAGTCAATGCGGAACCAAAGAACGGAAATTTGATTAAAAAATCAATTTAGATTTAAAATTAACTTTTTATTTATCCTTTGCGAAAATGATATATATATATATAGGTATATATATATATATATATATATATATATATATATATATATATATATATATATTTATATATATATATTATGTATATATATGTATATATATATATATATATATATATATATATATATATATATATATATTTGTATTTATATATATTTATTTGTCTATTTATATATTTATATATTACAATATAAATTACGAAAAGTTGAATAAAAATTAAAATTATTTTCGATCTATTGAGATTTAAGTAAATAACTAAATTTAAACGCAAAACGACCACTCCCGATACAATTCCACTGCGAAATGTACCCGCGCACAATGTGTTAAAATTTGTGTATATCACTTCTTTCTACTGCAAGCGTTGAAATATAGTTTCAACTATCAAAATTGTAAACGGATTTATACCCTATACAACCAGTCACAACATTTTGGCAAATTTAGCATTAATTTTGGTTCATATAGGAATATTTAAAAAGTGTGTACAAGCTGGTCTTAAAAGCTAGAAAAATTTATTTACTACTCTAAAATACTAGCTTATAAATGTCTCTTTATGTATTATTATTTTTGAATTTTGTTGTAATAAAATAAATGTATGTAATTTAAAAAAAAAATTCCAAACAAGTTTTTTAACCTTCGGGGGTAAATAGCCTAAGGATTAGGCCTGGAGATATTTACCACTAAAAAGTTCACTATGCAACAATAAAACAAACAAAAAAATAGAAGATAATTATGAGTTATCTTTTAAAATTATCCATAGTTTAAATAATTAAAACGAAACCCTAGAAGAAGGTAGATTATGCCTGCCCTTAATGTTAAAGTAAGAGATAATGGTTAAAACTAGTGAAAAAGTTTTAAAAAGATAACCAAAACTAAAACAAAGCCCTATATTTGGTAATGCTAATTGGATTCCAAGATAACATTAGGAACAAGTTGCTTTTACATAAATAATCTTGGAGAGAAGGGGGGTTCTCCAAACATGGATCCAGTCCCGGAAGTGATATGAAACTAACACTTGAAGATACAGATAGTTGAATTTATGCTATTAAGTACTAAAGAGAGTTACAAACATCTTAAATAACATTTTGCATTTTAAAATAACGAAAGAAAGGAAGATAAATTGACAACAAAAGGAAAACTTCGTTTCTATGAGACATTATCTATAGAAAGTCAAGCTATTATTACTTGAGGTTTAAAAACGAAATTAATATTTAACGATTTAAAAATTATTTACAGTACAATATATAGATTTGACCATTTAGCTGGTGCTAGTGATTAGTTCACAGTTTTAAATCACTGTAATTCCATTATAAACGTAGTTTCTATTATCTTATCTGTAAAATACCTCTTTGCTGTGGTGGTATGCCAGTATGTAACCTGCTAGCTTACTTTACTGGGGCAGGCATGGTCCGGTTGTCTTTGGGATGCATAAACAAATAATTCTTCCAAAGCTTAAATGGACAAAACGAATTTTATTTACAAAATAAAAATAATTAAAAGATAGGACGAAAATCATATTTGCGCCGAGCCTGACTTAAATGCAACCTGGATCAAGTGGATGAGTTGTTCCATTGCCTCAAAAACAGGCGTTGCGTTCTCTTCCTCCAGCCAAAGAGATATCTTCTCCTCGCAGGCTCTACGTGGACCCCTTTCTGTGAACCGAGTGCACTGCCCGCGGAACCTCTCTCCTTTCTTCAGCGGTCAGCTTCTGGAAACTTGATTTCTTCAGAAAAAGAAACCTCTTTTTTCGAATACCACCCTGCAATAAAACGACACATCCGAAAAACTTATCAACCTCTTAGCCGGCCAGCTCCTATTACCCAAAGAAACACTGACTAAAGGGGTCAATGCTGTCGAATTCCAGATATAGGGAAAGGTGCACAACTGCGAAAAACAGGTTGTAGGTCCAAATTCCTTACATTAGTAATTCATAAAACTACATTACTTTAATTTATTCCATATAATACAGGATGTCCCGAAACGACCGCATAAACTCTGCACAGCTAGATTCCTCTTCGGGAGTACATAAAAACTGCCCAAAGAAGCGTTCCTGTACGATCTATAGTTTACGAGGCCGAACGATGGCTGATTGGTTAGTGTGCTGGCCTTCGGTACCGGAGTTCGTGGGTTCGAATCCCACTGTGGCATGGATGTTCGTAGCCGTTCGGAATCGGCTTTAAACTGTTGGTCCCGGTCTCATTAGCCCTCGTGTAGCAAAAAAGTAGACCGTAGCACCCCAGACCAAACCAAACCAAACCAACTATAGTTTACGAGAAAAATACGAAAATCTAAGTATGACATCACTTCCGGTGCAAGGAAAAAAACACTTTATTGGACATATCAACAACAGTATTTGCATAACTTTCCGGACGATAATGTTTAAAACGTTCGCCGTGCATGTAGCGTAATGCGTGCACACGTGCCATGGAATGACGTTAAGCCACCGTTGAACTGGTATTTAAAAGTCTGCATCTTACAGCTGCCGGTTGCCATGTATTCCGTTCGTTACTATTGCGACATATACCTGATGTACGGCCGATGTAATGGAAATGCCTTACCAACTGTTACGGAGTATGCCCGTGCATATACTGCTGTTGA
Organism: Pardosa pseudoannulata; assembly: GCA_032207245.1. Lineage (NCBI taxonomy): Eukaryota > Metazoa > Arthropoda > Arachnida > Araneae > Lycosidae > Pardosa > Pardosa pseudoannulata. Next base: position 180,758,387 of record CM063505.1, on the reverse strand, counting down.
TATTTTCATTAAAGTGTTTTTTCTTGCACCGGCAGTGACGTCCTACTTGGTTTTTAGTATTTTTCTCGTAAACTATGGATCATACAGGTACTCTTCTTTAGGCAATTTTTATGTACTCCCAACGAGGAATCCAGCTATGCAGAGTTTATGCTGTCGTTTTGGGACACCCTGTATATACCAGAGCTTAAAATTAAGCAAGGTCAAAAATTGAGTAGAAAATTTAATTTTAGAGCATAAAGACTTAATAACATTTTAACTGTAAAAATAATCATAAACTAACACGTACAACTTTATGCGATAAAAATTTTGTTTAACTATCAAAGGACCCGTGGTGTACATGTTTGACTTATGGCTGTGTGATAAGGGTTTGTATTAGCCAAAAGCTTAAACTTTAAAATCAACCATAAACTAACACGTACGTGTTCATCTGTCATAAGGAGTTTTCTTAGCTAAAATGTTTAACTGTAAAAAGAATCGTAAATTAACAGATACAGGTTGATGTGCGATAAGGGTTTCTAATAGCTATAGATTTAGCTGTAAAAGGAATCGTAAACTAACACATTCCTGAGAAGGCTTTTATTAGATGCCATTTCATGCTTCATATCTTTCCTACATTTAAAATTAAATTTGTTTTAGTTTCCAACACTCTTAAAAAAGTATTATATAGCATGAGATGGTCTATATTAATAAGTAATTAAACTTAAAATATAAGGCTCAATTCGCCTGAACTGTAAACTAACGTCGTATGTCTTCTACCCTGTACAAAACCTATATTTTAGGAGTCCTCCCAATGATCGTATAATTACCAATGTAATTTTTGAACCTTTCCTTAAGTGCGGCTGTAAAACGATTTATAGGTACAATATCTGTTTTATAAATAAATATTTGTGTTTCATTTTATGGTGAGATCTCTATGGTAAGAAATAACTTGATAATTTAAAAGAAAATATTTTATTCTTTCCCAATTTACTTAAATTTACAGGGAATGCAGCTTTATGCTTTTTTATGCTGGAAAACTCTTAGAGGCTTAAATCGTGGTTGAACGGCTAAATTTTCAAATTTCGTGTGGTTTTGTGTTTTGTTGATACCGACATGTCCACCATATTTTACTTTATCTTCTAGGCAGCAAGAAGGAAATCCCGGGCTTACATTCTCATTTAACTCTAATTTAATATCTTGACTGTTCAAGAATAATTTCTAATAATTGCGTCATTTGTTTAAAAGGATGAAAACGCAGGGTCGCAAAGTTGCTTTTCTTTTTAAATGCTTAGGATTTCTTTTCTCACTCGAAATATGAACAATAACAATAATTTAGGATTGTTTTTCCCATAAATTATAATAGAAGAATATTTGCTGTTTGGAATGTTGCTTGGAATCGTTTTCTTCCACACTGCTTAGTTTGGATACTAACTTTCAAAACTTTAAAAGGGGGTCATATATTGTGAGATTTTTATAAATTTAAAATTGGGAGCTCTCAGTCCCAGATTATAGGTTATAGCTCCTTCAAAAGGTAGATATATTTATAGAAGGAACGGGCGTCCGTTGTTGATTTCTGGAACTTCCCTCAAATATTTTCATTGTATGCGTTACAAGTGTTTTAAACATATTAAAATTTATGTAGATCACAATTACCCACTAGAAGTGTTAAAAAACAGTTTTGATAATTTAAATTTTGAACATATTTCTTACCTATGTAGCTAGTCATAAGATTTGTTACAAATTTATCATTGATTTAGGTGCCTATAGGAATGTTTATAAATGGAGTGGACAAGCTGGTCTTAAAAGCTAGGAAAATTAATTTGCAACTAACAAACGGTAGCTCATAAAGGATTGATTATGTAGTATTATTTTTGGTTTTTTGTCATAAAATAAATATATGTAATTTTTTAAAAGGTATTCCAAACAATATATCTTAATTCCATTATAAATGTATTTTTTAGTTTCTTAGTTATTCATAAAAGTATATAACTTTAAATTTTTCTCATATCATATATAACAGAGCTTTAATTACATAGAATCAAGTATTAAAGGTTAAATTTAAACCTGGTGAAAACTTATAGCGTAAAGGAAGACTGAATAATATTTTAATAAAAAAAATAATTGTATACTTAGACGTATATCTTGATTCATGATAAGCATTTTTTATTAAATAATGTTTTTTAAACGTCAAAGGAACGTAAACACATGCTGGTGTGTGATTAGGAGTTCTATTAGTTAAAGATTTTGTCATGAACTGACGATGAATTTTATTCCTTTTTAAATGTATTGACCGGCAAAACACAAACCAGTCGGACATAAGAGTCCACAATTCATTTGAAAGATACTTTAATTAATCACAAATTTAAAATTTTACATTAGCTCATCACAGATCGGAGTAACGACCTTTCTTTCACAACACTAAACAAAAAACCAAAGAGACATCTACCTGAGAAGTAGAAGTTGTAGTTTCTTAATTTCTAATTATTCGTAGTTGTAGTTCCTCACAGTCTAACTATTCCACCCCTAGTGGAAAAAACTTTTCACGAAGTCCCGAGAAAAAAGTTTGTACTGTCTTCTTGAAAACATTAATAACAAAAACTAATTCTATAATAGTGCCTTGAGAAAGTCGCATATAAAACTTATCCTCTCCAAAATATATATTTTTTTATTCTGGAAACTTTTAGAGGTTTAAGTAATTGTTCAACGGCTAATTTCTCAAATTTCGCTCAGCCTTGTTTTTCGAAGATACCGAGATATGTACTATTTTTTACTTTTACTTCTAGTCATCAGGAAATTAAATCCCGATCTTCCATTCCACTTTAACTCTGATATAATAACACGACTATTCAAGAATAAAATCTGATAATTGCGCCATTTGTTTACAAAGATGAAAACGTACTTAAAATAAAGCGGCTTTCCTCTCTAAATGAATGTACTTACTTTTTTGAATCGAAAAATAAGCAATAACAGTAATTTAGGAGTGTGTTCTCATAAATTAAGATATAAAATATTTGCAGTTACTTCATGGAATCGTTTCAGTTCCATACAGCTTTATTGGAATGCTAACTTTTAAAATTTTAACTAAAAAGTGGTCATATTTTTACGACTTTTACAAATTTAAAGTCGGAAGTGTTCATCCCCACATTATAGGCTATAATTTTACGAAAGACATATGCACACAAGGGAAAGGACGCACGGCGTCCGTTGTAGGTATATATAATATTTTCAATGTATGCATCATAAGTTTTTTAAACCTTAAAATTTGTGTAGATCACTTATTTTCACGGGAAGTGTTGAAAAATAGTTTTAACTGTTATAATTCTAATCGGATTTCCCCCTATACATCTACTCATATAATTTTACCAAATTTAGCATTACTTTTGATGTATATAGGAATAATTTTAAATAGAGTGTACAAGTTCGTCTTAAAAGATAGAAAAAATAATTTTCAACTATCTAACGGTAGCTTACAAATGTCTGATTATGTATTACTATTTTTGAATTTTTGTCATGAAATAAATGTAAGCAATTTTTTAAATGAAATTCAAAGCGGTATATCGTAATTCCATTATCAATCTCTAGTCATACATAAAATATTACTTTAAATTTTCTTATATAATATACACCAGAGCTTAAATTAAACAGGTTCAAGTACTGATCTGGTAAAATTAAACCTCGTGAAAACTTAAGAGCGTAAAGAAGAGTCAATATTGTTTTAACTGTAAGAGAATCATACACTAAGACGTACATCTTGATGCGAGATTAGAATTTATTAGCTAATGTATTTTAACTGTCAAAGGTAAAGTAAACTAACAGGTGTTGGTGTGTCATTTGTACACATGTTCTAGGTGTTAGTTCATCATAAGAGTTGCACTTACGTTTTAATTCAGCTGTTAACACATTATGTGCGGGATACGTACTAGTACGTTTTCTGACGATTGATACTTGAGAGTGGGTCACGTACTAATACGGGTTAGTGTAACAACATGGCTTGTTTGTGGGTACAAAAGTAATGGTATATACAGGAAAACGAAGCTGAATGTTATTGTTTACTACATAGATTCTGGAAAAATTTAGACAAAAAAAACTTGTTTTTACATCTGTCGATGCGGAACCACAGAACGGGAAGGTTAATTAAAAAAAATCAATTTAGATATAAAATGAAATTTTATTTATCTTTGCGAAAATGATATATATATATATATATATATATATATATATATATATATATATATATATATATATATATATATATATATATATATATATATATATTTGTATTTACATATATTTGTTTATTTGTCTATGTATATATTTGTTAATGTATTTCAATATAAAATACGAAAAGTTGGTTAAAAAATTAAATAATTTTCGATCTATTGAGATTTAACGGAATACCTAAATTTACGCGCAAAACGCCCGCTCCCGGTACAATTCCGCTGCGAAATGTACCCGCACACAATATGTTAAGCTGAAAGGCTTAACTGTAAAAGAAATCGTGAAGTATTAGGTAAGTGTTGATGTGTTAGAAGGGTTTTTATTGGCTAAAATATTTAACTGTAAAAGAAATCGTAAAGTAACAAGTACGTGTCCGCATGTAATAAGGGTTTTTGGTACCTATAAGCTTTAACGTAAAGTAATAGTAAACTAACAGGTACCTGTTGATGTGTTATGAGGCCTTTATTGGATAGCATTTTATGCTTCACGCCTTGCGTATACTTTAAAGGCAATTTTTTAAAATTTTCAATATTCTTAAAAATATGAAGTATTATATAACATATAAAGTACTATATAGTCTTAGATGGTGTATATAAATATGCAATTTAACTTAAAAATTATGACTCATTTGGCCTCTAGTGTTTACTAACGTGGTATTTATACTCTCCTTTAAAGAATCTTTATTTTCAGAAAGTTCATTTTCGTTTCAGGTTTTAAATATCATGTAAATGTCTGAACATTTTGTTATGCAAGACTTTAAAGTTTTTCATAGTTATTATAACTGTCGTACAAATTGTTGTGCCACGGTTTCACTTTATTCGAGATTCGGTAAATTAAATATTTTCTTATTCCAGAATTTAATTAAATTTACAAGGAGTGCACTTTTTCGTATTTTGGATATATTTAAGTGACTTAAATGAAGTTTTAACGGCTAATTTAGGAAATTTTACTCGGCTTTTTGTTTCGGTGATACTGAGATGATCTCCTTATTTTACTTTTACTTCCAATCAGCAAGAAGAAAATACAGTGCTTCTATTTCCTTTTATCTCTGATTTGTGCTAGACAAAAATCTGATAATTAGGTCATTTGCTTAGGGTAACATGTTAAACATGGGTAATAACAATGGTTTAGTATTGTTTATTCTATAAATTAAGAAAAAGAATACTTGCTTTTGCTTTCTTGAGTCTTTTCGCTTCCAGACTGCTTAATTGGAAGTAATAACACGGAAAAAGTGATATTACGTGTGACTTTCAGAAATTTAAATTCCACAGCTTGTAGACTATATATTATAACCCAACTAAAGACGTTTTAATAGGGGGACCCATGGACATGACTGAACCCTTCTTGAATTATTTTCAAAGTATGTATTACAAGGTTATTTGAACTTAAGTTGTACACATCAGTAATATCTGCTACATGTGTTAAGATATATTTCGCAACAATGAAAGAGTAAAAACATTTTATCGCATTAAAACTGAATGCATATTTAACTTTTTAATGCAGTAGAATGTTTGAACAAGCTGGCCTTCAAAGGCTAGAAGAATTACTTTTAAATTTAGTTATATATAACTATAATATTGTAGTTTAGGAATTACTTGTCATGATATACTATTTTCGAATTTTGTTTTTATACAAGGTGTGTAAGTAGGAGAAAACTATAAGAATATTTCATAAGTCCTGCTAGACAATGGTGCAATTGGATTAATTCATTAATCCGGAGACTTCTAACAGTAAGCATAAAATTGAAAACTAGGATGAAATTAAAACAGCTAAAAGTTCAAAGGCCGAACTCTGGCCGATTGATTAGGGTTCTGATCGTTGGTACAGGAGTTCGTGGGTTCATATCCCGTTATGGCATGGATGTTTGTAGCCGTTCGAAATCGGCTTTAAACAATAGGTCTCGGTCTCATTAACCCTCGTGTGCAAAACATTAGACCGTAGCGCTCCAAACCAAACCAAACCATAAGGGCAAAGAAATAGATAGTAAGGTGTATTTGTAAGTTCATGACGTAATGTCATGATTCAAGTGGTAGATCAACTAGATTGCCTGGGCCAGGACCTTTAATCCAGTTGTCAGGATTCTTTTATCAATATTTTTTATCATAATAATTATTCATAAAATTATGGTCGTGTAATTTCTTCTGGTAATTACTGGAGCATCAAATAAAGATTCCAGTTTTTACCATGTAGATTTAACACTAGAACAGAAGGCTGGGTCATTTTGACCCAAAAATTATTTTGTGTCTAAATTTCTTAAAAAGGTACTAACTACATTGAAATAAATTTCCTGACTTTTCGTGATTTTACCCTCATAAAAATCTTTAAAAAATATTGAAAAATCTGTGCATATAAGAAGAAAGGTTCATTACTAAGCTTCCAAGTGTGAAAACAAAACTAGATATTTGTACAATCTGTAAAATACAAATAGATAGAAAATGCACAAAATATTTATAAAAAGTTGCCGAAACTGCTCCTGAGGTCCCATTTCATCTCTTGTCGTCGCGGAGTACGGATGTCCTTGGCCACAAACACATTTTAGTTTTCTATCCCTAAGTTTCTACTTTCAAGTCTTTTTGTGTTATGAACTCACGAATCCACCACACTATCTCCCTCTTTCATCTTTTAGCTGTTTTTTCCTTGCTCGTTGTCATTTTTAGGCTTACTGTTAGAAATCTCTGGATTAGATGTCTTGGTCCAGGGAATCCAGTTGATCCATCATCTTGAAGATCTTGAAGCTACTGAACAGGAATATTAGTTTTGGGAATTACTTAAGTTGGTGGAGGATGTCCACGATTGGAGCGAATTGATATTGATACGCTTCAGCGATACACCCAGCCTTGCAGAACGGATCAAAGTGCTTAATCGTGGAGCATTTATTAGGCAAAATAAATTGGTAGAAAGTCCTTCCGCTAAGTCTCTTCTAGAATTTTCAGAGAGAGTTATCTTCAACAGGGAGGTTGAAAATAAATTCCTCCCACTGCTTATGGCGGTGTTCCCGGGTCTTAATCTTTACGGTCGCACTGAGAGCAAAGTAATTTTGCCTGGAAATGGGGGTGGGAAGGAATTGATAAAATTTCCTAGCTGAAATGTTTTTTAATAAGCTTTCTGATATCTTGGGGAAGTTTGTAAACTTTAGTAGTTCACATTCCCTCCAACGAATTTTGAATATATGAGTTTACCTGTGTAGTGAGTTTCAACAAAACTTCAATCTGATCATTATTTATAATGATCTGAAAAAATAATTTAGAACAAGCAAGAGTATTCTGGAACTGCCACCAATCTCTAAGGTTAGAAATATAATTAAAGACTTAAAAAAACTCCAAATCCCGAAGTCTAGACTCTATTCCCAATAGAATTATTAAAAATTTCCCACCTAACATTTGAACTTTCTTAACTACTATTATAATTATAAAATCCCAAAGTTAATGTTTCCCACAGGCCTGGGGAACTGTAGTAGTTTGCCAGCTTGTAAATTAAGTCTCCCTGTTAACTAACGATTCGATAAACCTCTGAGTTCTCTCAGTAAGATTACCGAGCGTATAATATTCAACCACCTACGGAGACACCTAGAATTAAATTACAGCATCATTCTAAAGCAATTTGGATTTAGAAGAAGCCATTCCATAACACAGCAATTGCTTCGACTAGTAGAAATTGCTTAGGGACTTGTAAACAAGAATCCAACTGGAGCACTCTTTTTGGATATTGAAAAGGCTTTTAATAGCATCACACAAAGACTTATATACAAATTAATTCAGCTCCGTGTGCCTAGTGACTTATACACCTTTTAACTCTCTTTGCAATAGAAATTTTTGAGTCCATATCAACACACCTTTTCTAATAGAAAACTATCATTGATGGAGTCCAAGAAGGCTAAATACTAGGACCGACTCTCTTCAACATTTTTGTTACTGATATTACATAATTCAATAGCTCACTACGCTGATTATACGACAATATATAATGCGATTCATTAATGATGCCATCACATTAATAACATAACTTACATTCAGCATCATATTTCAGCTTTCAAAATGTGGTTCCCGAAATGGAAAATTAAAATATATCCTGCCAGATGCCAGGTAATTTATTTTCCTTGGTCTTTTAAACTTCCACTTGGGTTGTACTTATAGACGAGGTGATCGAATGGGATAATTCCGTCAAATATTTAGGTGTAATCAGACAGGTGGATAATTTGGAAATCGCACATCACCAGCATTAAGAATAGGATGAATGCTGAAAGTCTAACTTTGTTCACTTCTTTTCAGCCCATATTTATCTATTAAAAACAAAGTATTACTGTATAAAACAGTAACACTCCCTGCTGCAATTTAGGCAGAACCATTCTGTATTTTTGTGTTCCGTACTAATTTAGATCTACTCGAACGTACTCAAAATAAAATTCTTAGAGGAGTAGTAAGAGCTACGCTTTATCAACTTATGTAATTAGGAACGATTTCAATATTTTAATCTTTAAGGAGACTTGTATTAAGCAATCCATAAATTTTTATTCCAATATTAATAATTTTAACAATGAAATCACTGTTGAACTTCAACATTATGAGTTTAGGGATGCACGCCCAAGAGCGGCCATGATCCCGTAAATCATTTTCGTTTATCTTATTACAAATTCCTAACTTGGACTTACCTCCTTCGCGCCAATAGATGACACCACGATGACTCTTATTACTGCTCGATTCGTATAATGTTTTGTAGTTGTTAGTATAATTTTAATTTCCGTATTTTTTATTATCTTAGTTATTGTCGCATTGTGTATTTATTTTATTGTTACTGTAAATACCTGTAAATACTTGCTTTCTTTTTCTTTATTAGTATTATTTATCGTAATGCATTTCTTAATAATTGTAGTACAGCGTTATATTTAATCAGAAATTTTTTATTGTCTTTATTTTTTCTCTTATATAATTTTTCTGTAACTTTTTATATTACTAAGGAAAGGGCTTGCAAATAGTTTTTTATATTTAAATCATGACTATCTACAAAATTCTTTCCGCATTTGTTTAATTTTTAGAGGATTTGAATGCGAGAATCAAAAGAATATATTTTATGGCTCCAGTTATTAAAAATTTCTAAACTTATTCTTATTTTAAGTTTAATCCTAAGGATTCTCCCTTAAAGTGAATGGGGCAGATTAAGGCTGCATTGTTTAACTAACGATTAGATCTAATCGAAGATTAAATTCTTTGCAATTGAACTAGAGATTTAATCTCAGTGAGACAACATTGACTTTACGATAATCTCTAATTCACTATAATCAAGATGAGCTATAACGATAAATATAGGCCTTTTTTCTATTTTTTAATTATACCATGAAAACGATTTAAGTGCTTTGGTTGTCTCTAAATTTTGTTGAAAAGGGAAATATACTTGTGCAAGTTTTCAAAATAACCAATATCTTGCCATATCTCTCGACATTTGAAATCTGTTCTCAACCTTGCAGCTATGAACTGAAAATGGTACAGAAAAGTGTGCCATAAACAGTTTTAAACAGATTTTGACAGTTAAGGATACTTAATCTGAAGTTTTATTATCCAGTGATAATGCGATTTGTTTATAGTTTTATGGCATCATGTTTTTTCTGCACTCATCAGTTCGTCGAGTTTCATTCACAGCTACGGGGTTCTGAATGTGATACATGAGATTTCTGATGGCCATTTATCAAACTGACGTCTAAAGTAAATACCCATTAATTCTTTTAAAAAAGATGATAAATTCTTACACCGTTTTCCCCTCTTTCGCACGACTGAGTCACTTTAAGAGGATGTTAACTTTAAAAATGTGCAATTGTTTAAATTGATTCATATTATAAACATGGATGAGAAATTTAAGATATCTTTGATGTTTTTAAAATTATGCATCTAATTTTATTTATAAAGCACTTTTTTTTTAACTAATGTGGACTATAAATGGCTTTATTTTCATGTTTTTCCTCCAAATTCCATGCATTCATAGGTCAAAGTTACCCTTTTTATTCTGTGAAGATACAAGAGTTAAGTTTTGTTTAAATCTTTTTATTATTTTATATTATAACACGCAAAATAAAGAAAATGTGGTTTCATTATGTTATACATTGTTATAAAGAAAATACTCGGCCAAAATGTGTTGTTTTACTGAATCAGTAACATTTTTATAAAACATAAACAAAAACTAAATATTTCATTTACAGACATATAGGGAGCTTTAATAGATCTCAAAGAGGATTTAAGCAAAAATATCAATGCTTGATATTTTAAAAATGTTTTATAGATTAAGAAAAAACACTTGCTTGAGGAGACTATTTTATTGAGCTGCTTTAAACTGAATCTTAGATTACAAAATGATTCCAATATTTACTGTAATACTTCGAATGAGCTTGTTTTCTTTTAAAAGAGTACCGTATCCCCTTAATATTGAATTGCTTTTGGGTGCATAAAATTGTATGCCCTACAACATGTCCATTATGTTTTTTTTCCAAGCCAGTTTAACTGAAAAAATTGCAACTCTGTTACACCGTGTATATAAATGAAATATTCGTAACGATTTTTCCTGCTTTACAGTCTGTCACGCTAATTTGAAAAGATTTTATTTTAATGAGCTCAATTTACCGAAGTAACAACAACAATAAGTAAAAATGTAAAGTGGTATCAGGAACAGTCATTTACTGCTTTTTTATTATTTTTAATGCAAATAATTTCCTTTCTTAAAAAAAAACTAAAGTGAGGAATTCTTAATATTTTTTTTTAATATGCTGAAGTTTCTTAAATCTCATCGAGATTGGAAACACTGTATTTTCTTCATGTAATTCACTTTTCCTCCATTAAAAATTTAGTTTTAAAATCTTCTGTATGTGGTTGGAAGCTTTTATAAATATCTCAAACAATGCATAAATAATTATTCTAGTTTCAATAGACATTTCGCATTTACGAAGATGCATTTTAGCTTTCTGACAAGGTTAAATGTTTGTAGTATGTAGATAAATGTATAATAGAATTTCTTTTTGAATTTACTAAATATGAGTATAAAGGCTTTTAACAAAACTTTTTTTTTTAAATTTGTGTCCATTAACAAATTTAAGACTTGTTAGGTTCATACTTGTGTTAACAAACGTGATCTGAATAAATTCTTGTTTATTTTGGCCATTTTTTTTCAATGATCATTAATTTATGAAACAGTGGCCATTCAAATTTCCTAGTACTCCACATTTTATTTTCAACATGGAGCGAAAAATGAACGTTTTAAAACTCTTCAGGTAAGAGAGCACTTTAATACTATGATCTGACATGCAAGAAAAGTTGATAACTCTTTGATAAATTTGTCACTAATCGCATCGACACTTTCAGCTTAACCTGTTCACAACCAACGTCTCGTATACGCCACGCCTCGATTTATCAGTCTAACGTCGCCTCCACGCTATGATCTCCGGTTGATATTGAGGGACCAGAGTCGCGTATGTGTAATCTGAACTTTTTATTCTAATTTTTAAATGCTAGATTTAATCGCTAGATGGCGTTAAACGATAAGTTTTCCCAGCTACCAACTCGTACATTATTTACGTGCTGGTCATCAGTGGGTTAAAGGTACAGATAACATCTCGACAGTGTTCAGCATTATGTTTATAATCACAGAATTCGGTAATAACGAATTTCGCATTTTCAAAAAAAACTTCATATACATTACAGCTTGTTTGGCAATTGATCTTTTACTTTAACTACATTTCTTGCACGTTTGTAAAAAGGTATCTGTAAGAATATTAATGAAAATTTAATTTACTAAAGGATTCAGTTGTATCTTTATTTTCAAATGTATTTTTATTTATTAATAATGATATCGGTTGGTATTGACCTATTTGCTTATGATTTTTAGAACATGTGTGGGCGATAATGTTTTTAATAGAAAAATAAGATTTAATAAAATTTAAAAGATTAATATCGCTCGTTGGACTAACCTTAAATGTTTTATACATTCAGAAATTCGATGGTATTTGATTGTCATTTTCATGTTTAGAGTAACTAAAACTAAAAAAATTTCTTTTATAATTGAGCAACTGTATATGATTTATTTCGATGCTTTGAAAGCATTTCGCACCCAATTGTACCCAATGGAGATTTATTTGTATATGTGTCTACTCCAAATGCACATATCTAACAAATCTCTTTTCGGTTGGATCACTTTCTGAGCTCTTCTATATTTCGAAAGGTAAGTACAGTAGAATATCGATTTACCGAGGTTTCTGTTAACCGAGTCAATAACAAAGTAAATTTTTTTTCTCCTTTTCAAAATGAGTTTGGAAAAAGTAATAAATTTTATTCAGTTGTCCGTGTTATACGCACTTATTCCCCACAACATGATTGCCCAGGCATGACAATTAGTGACTCCAGCTACAATTCGTAAATTATTCAACAAAATTGTTGAAAAAACGAGACAGGGTGGATAACAGCAGACGCAAAACACAGAGAAATTCTTGAGATCAATGGAATTGAAGGATGTGAGGAAGTTTTAGAACAGGACATTTGCGAGTGGATCGACGTTGAAAATCAACATCCAAATTTTGAAATTCTCAATGACGAAGGAATCATACAAGCCGTTACTCCTTCAACGGACATTAATAAAGCTGAAAATGAATATGATATAAAGAATGAATAAAGCTGAAAATGAAGGATTCTACGACTATAAGTCATAGTGAAGTTGTTGAAGTACTGACAACTGCCCTAAAATATTTGGAGCAAAGAAACGATGCTACACCGATGGATCTCCCATTGTTCAAAAATTAGCACGATAGGGCTGCCCATGATAAAAATTCTGAACTTTTGCAACGAAAGGTAAGACTTCTTAAAAGAATGCCTCTTGGTAACCAGTTGCTTCAGCATTACAAACTGCTATTCAACAGATAGGTGGCGTTGTTTCGATGGCCACTAGAGGGCTTGTCACTTAGAAAATCTATAAAACTAGTTACACTCTCTTGGTAACCAGTTGCTTCAGCTTTCTTAGTTACAGTCTGTCTTGCCATGTTACACGGAAATCTCTATTAGGATCCTATATATTTCATCCATACTTTCTGCCGCCATTTAAACTGATCTCCTGTAGAAATTGCTACAATTGTATTAATAATTTGAATACTGATAATTAGGGGCTAAGGAAGCTACCACTTCATCTTAATACGGTGAACGATTTAACAGTTTTGAATAATATTTGTAATTATTCTTATTGTGAATTAAGATAGCAATCTATGCAGACGATATAAGTTCAAAAGAAATACAATACTGCCATCATTTCAGAAATCAGGAAAGTACATTTACAATAGAATTCATTAAAATCTAAACGTTCCTAAAAATTTGAGAATTTATTTCAAAAGTACTACTGAGTTATTTCCCACAATGATAGCGATGGATATACCACAGTTCCGGACATTGAAAACAATCCTTGCTTTCTAGGTTTTCAACCAGAACCTAAGACCTTAAAAACGAAAGGTTGATAACACGCCACACAAACTTTATTTTACACACTATGATGGCCTTCCGCAGGTTCGAATTCCTTTAATGGCGTCATAACATTTCAAAGTTTTAGTCCAGATGTAGACTGTAGAGCTCAAAACAGGCCGAGTCATTCGCTGCTGAACTCTACTAATTGAAAGAAAACCACTGATAAACAATAAAGAAAAATTAAGGAACTACAAGGAAAGTTTGAAGTGCTACAGTCTACTGTAGCACTCCAAACTTAAGATACGTATTGTCCTTGGAGAGGTGGGTAACAAGAAGGCCGATATCACAAATATTGTTTTTAAATTACAAAAATTTGGAGACATTTTCTTAATTCCTACAAATTTCTTCATCTTAAACATTTTTGGGTTAGTTTTTAGAAAGTAAAACTGAAGAGTATTTTTTTTTAATATAGAAACTTTTCCACAAATGGGGTTTGGGTTTATCAAAGCTACCGAAATGTTTTCAAATACTCCGAAGTATACCTTAAGCATTATAAAATTCCTTGTATTAATCAGTGGGCGAAAAATAAATAATTTAGTTAAGAGATTTAAAAAGTTTCTTACTTACCTTTCAAAATATAGAAAAATGATCCAACCGAAAAGAGATTGGTTAGATATGTGCATTTGGAGCAGACACATATACTAATAAATCTCCATTGGGTACAATTGGACAGGAAATACACATTAGTGCAATTACAAAAAATTCAATAACAATTATGAATATAGGAAATTTCTAACAGTTCACCCATTAATAAAATGTTGTGAATGCAAAAATGGTTTCTAAAGAATGTTCTCAATAATGAAAACAAGATAACTTCATACCAAATTTATATAAAAAAATTCTAATTTCTTAGTCTTAGTTCATAAAATTGAGAGACATCCTAACATTTCTAAACATATAAAGACATTTAGGGTTGTGACAACCATATGATAATGATATGGAAGAAAGGTCAATTAGTTTTAAAAACCATACAATAAGGAAATAGACTACTATCTACACATCATTATTAATAAATAAAAATAGATTATTTCAAAATAACGATACAATGGATGGAATCAATTAAGGAAATTCAATGATAAGATTTCTACAGCTACCTATTTACAACCCCACGAGAAATTAGTCAAGTAAAAAAATAAATTGCCAATTAAAACGCAATGTATATGAAGAAATGCATTTTATGTGGAATTATGCGTTATTTATAACCAAAATCTATGAGGATAAATAGCACGCTTCATTCCATCTCATCTGATTACTAAAAAATTAGAGTTATCTACTAAGTCTGTGATATCATTATTTTAACGTGCTTCTTTTAAGAACTTAAACAGTTTCTTAAAAATTTGAAATGGTAATATGCTGACAAAAGCTGGAATGCTCTTATATTTTTAAATGACTATTGGTTTACAGTTTAATGATAACTAAACAATGATCTAATATGTAACTAGACTTAAATTATGTTTCGTTTGTTAACACAAATATAAAATAATCTGTCTTTAATCTATTAATAGACATAAAATAAAAAAAATCTATTAAAAGCATTTATACTCGTTAAACACTTTAAAAATTCAGACTGCAAACGTATTAAAATAAAATTATCTATAGAATAAAACATTAAACTTTGCAGTCATACTAGAAAGCATACGTAAAGTTATTTAACATATAATTGTTCAAGTAAACTTGTTTGAAGAACAGAAAAATAGACCTAGAAACCTCTTAATCTTAAAGGGATATGACACTTGTTCAAAACAAAACCACTATCGCAGAAAGTATTCGAATTGTTTTGTAATTTAGAAGCCAATTTAAGGCAATTCAGGAGTATAAACTCTAATAAAGTCATTTAATTTTTTAACCTGTAAAATGTTTTTATAATCTTTTCATCTCAAATGTACTCCAGATGTGTTCTTTAAATGCTTTCTAAGTTTGCAGGAATTTATAGATACCTCTAGAAATATTTTTATTTTAAATAGCTTCAGCGTTTATTTAAACGCTGATACTCATAAATACAATGCCTATTGACAGCTTTATATAAATAAATAAATATATGTGTAAAACAAAATGAGTCAACATTTTATTTCATTTACAGTTTTATCTTATACGTTACAGAATATAGTATACATAATTTAATATTTATATATTTAACACAAAATAAGACTTGGAGTGAATTGATAGAAAACGAAATACAAGAAAAACACATTTACAGTTTGAATTTGCCTAGAAATGCTATAAATTATATCATAAACGAGTAACTTTCAAAGTATTGACTATACATACATATATATAAATTTCCATACATGTTTGTAAATGTGAGACATTTGAAATAATACGATATTTTTAAGGTTAAAGCCCCCTTCGATTGACTTCCCCGTGTTAAATTGTAAAACAGTGTAAGAATTCACAAACTTTATAAAAGAACTATTTACCTTAAGTGACCATTGAAATCCCCGTGTTTCTAAGTAAAATGTAGCTATGATTATGAACGAGCTATCGACGATCTAATGATTACGACAGAAAAATCATGATACAACTACGAAGAAACACTCACTCATTTAACCATTAAAGAATTAAACTGTCAAATTTAATAATTTTTCAACCTTTAATGCCACCAAAATTATATTTTTGTTTACCATTTTCAGTTCACTGCTAAGGCAAGAACAAGTCGAGAAGTGCGGCAAAAATGAGTTGAGTTGTTTAAGGCTTACACAAAAGTATATTTTCCTTCTCCACAAAATTTAGAGATGACCAATATATAATAGAAGAGGAAAGAACTTTAAAAAACTATTTTCCTCTTATAAAAAAATAGAACTAAGACCTGATCTTTCAGAGATTAACTACTCATTTAATCATAGCGAATCAGGGGCAATCGTAAAATCAGTGTTAAGGTGTCAAGAAGTTCAGCTGCATAGCATTTAATCTACGGTTATTTCTAATTAATTGTTATGCAATGCATCCCTGATTTGTCACATACTTTTTTATTTTTAGAAGAGATGACATTTTTAGTATAAAAATAAATTTAATAGTTTTTCTTTTACATTTGATCTTACATTTGCTAGTGACCAGCAAAAAATGTGGCAACTATATGAAAGACTGACCAAGAATTAAAAATTAACTCTATTTTTTACGCTCTTACTGAAAATTGTCTCACGCATAAATTTCAGAATTCTACGCTGTATGGATAGTGTTTGAATAGATCTCTCAATACAAACCTCCCAGATGTACAAAGATTTCCCCCATTCATCAACACGGTTTGGTTCCGAGACCTACACTATACTGTTTAGCTGCGGGAGACCGGGACCTACTGCTTAAAGTCAATTCCGAACATTCATACCAGGAGAAGTATCGAATAGCAGCAGCCTACCATTCAGCCATCTTTAGGTATAAATTAACACTAAGCTAGAGAATCATACATAGTCGGTATTCAACCACTTTAACGTAAACACACATGAGAGTACGAGTTTAATGAGGCACGAGGGGTTTTTATATTTCTGTGTGAAATTTTTTTAAATATACTGAAAAGCCCAAATATTATGCTCCTGAAAATGATTTTTCGACTATTTTTGACAAGTGAAGTTTCAGGTATTTTGAAAAATAAACCTGTTATATCTGAAAAAATATGTATTAAATTTTTTATGGCCGATTCTTTTTTATAAGCTAATATTTAATGAAAAGTAGTGTATTAATTATAGTGAAACAGGAAGTGCTAGTCCTGTAGCAAAATGTAGCTCTCCAAAGGGAACAAGAATCAAACATTTTTATACATGTATAATCGTTATATATCTAAAATAAAATTTCTACATACGTGCTTAACAGAGAATAAACAATAACATGTTTGTATAGAAATAAAATTTAAAACTTGAAGGTTATATTTTTGAAAACATATATAACATACTATTATATATACATAACATTTAGTGATATCTGTATCTAGTACCAAATATTTTGCAACGATAACTTTTAAAGTATTTGGATTACGGCAAAAAACCTTTTATTTTAGAATCAATAATTTCATTAAACAAAATGTCACAGAAAAGTTAATGCGTCAAGAGAAAAGTTAAGAAATTTACATATTTTTTAAATAATTTTTTCTGAGGCCTAGTTTAAAATTAAGACACATTTTTAAAGAATCTCGCTTATTCAAATAGTTTAATGACTATTTGATTAATGCAAATTTAATGATATTTAATTATCATTCGAATTCTATTTTTTTTCTACTTTTCATGATAAGTGTAAATTTTGTACACATATATAGATAATCAAAATTTAAAACTAAATATCTTAAACTAAAGGGAAAAATATTTGAAATTTCTGACCTTTTAGCACGATGTTTTCCAGTTCAACGGCCTTCTGTGCTTTTCGATGTAACAATTTTAAATACTTATCTGATATGGAAATCTGAAATAGTCGAAGGCTGCTTGTATCTTTTCAATGTGCAACTACTCTATCACGATGGTTTAGCTGGACTGGTACCATCGTTATCTCTCTCGATGATACAGGTCATTGGACTCCCTGGGCCTTCTTTCTATTTACATTTGTCACTTAAAATTTTAATTTTTAAATCGTTCATTAGGTCGATTATGAACTACAGTTTAAGGTACACTTGAATATTTGTATGAATTCTTTATGCTTAAGGTTTTTTAACTATGTCTTTCTGGTTTTAAGATTATAAGACGCTTATTTAATGACTTAGTCGAAATGCCTAGACCAGTCGAAGAATAACAGAGCTTTAGGTTACGATAGTTTTGCCGACCAAATGTGAAATTCCTACTTCATGCAGAAAAAGATCGTTTCAAGACAAGGTTGGTTATTCGACGCAAAAGGCTCTTTAATCAGTTTTTTTTCTTAATGAATGAACCCTATGTTCAGTCTAACCCATAATATGTCCATTTTTCTTCCTTTTCGGTCGATGCCGTTATTGCGCAATGTGCAGTTTCTCATGTCTTTCTTATATAAATCTGTATCACTGGTAGAATACACTATTTATCCGTCCCCAATTCGTTATAATCGCACCTCGTAATAGCTACAAATCGTTACTTCCAGCGATTAATGTCAAAAACAATTTAATACGGAATTTGCACAGTTATTCCACTTTTTAAAGGTGTTAAGCGACTGAGATCAAAACAGATTTAGAGGAGTAAGGGGATCACTTGAGATTCGTTTAAATTGACAGTATTGTTAATAATGAACAACAGTTTGAGGTAAAAGGTGCCGCACTCTACCTTTTTAGTAATACATTTACATTGCGCCCAGTATTTTTTCAGAGAGATTTATTCAATCCGCTTTTATACATTATGTATACCATTTATTGATAAATAATCCCAAAGTATTTAATACAAAAATGCTCTTCCATTTGATCGTTTTCAATTCTGTTTTTTCTGCAATCTACCCTGACAATGTTTAATCGAAATGTGGACATTAATCATAAAGTTCTGTGATAGGCATGAAATGAGTTTGGGGTACACAAGGGGGTTTACGCATTAATACTAGGGACGAATCCTCTT
>CM063505.1:180709219-180736719 GCA_032207245.1 Pardosa pseudoannulata | reverse complement strand
TAGAGCTATCCGTGACGTCTGTGAGCTACGTCAACATCGTTGCAGACAATATTCACCCATTCATGCCAAAAGTATTTTCGGCGGAGGGATGGTGTTTCTAACAGTATAATGCACCATATTATACCGGTGGAATTGCCAGGGAGTGGTTCCAGGAACTTTCCAGTAATTTTCAAGTTATGACTTGGCCTCCGAATTTACCTGTCATTAATCGAATAGTGCATTTATGGTTTCGCCCTCCCCCCCCAAAAAAAATAATAATAATAATTTGTTCTGCTATACTGACCTCTCGCATGGTGCGGGAATTGCAGAATCAGTTGATCCCCGTTGTGAAGAACCTCCTTTGTCAAGAACTTAAGACCGGAATCAACTTATTTGAATCCTCCTATGAGAATTCAGCTAAAAATAACTAGATATAACCTTAGCTGGATTTCCAAGGTAACTGGAATCGTAACTGACCCCAAGGTATAAAAAGCTTAGAAATTTGCAACTCGGGGCTTTTTGACATTTTTTACGTAGACGCTTTGACCTCGTGGAGAATTTCGCGTCTTTTAACTGGGGCCAGCTTCCTAGTGATTAAGTTCGGGAGATTCGTTAAGTCCGCTCATATAGGGAGCGCAGAGTCTCGGATACCGAACGTGGGGTAAATTGGGTTTGCATTGCACCCTGGAAAGAGTCCCCACTTGTGTGAGATTATTTAATTTTTTTTTCTTTCGATTGGGATCGTCGGGGTGATGTTATGCAGACGACAAACCTTTGCATTTCGACTTGTTTTGGGACATTAGAATCCCCTTGTATATAGCCGTATTTTCTCAAGAAATGAAAGTGATTTCCAATTTAATCGTGAATGTGATCCTTCTTCACGCTACCTCATCACTCAAAAACACTGAAGTCATCACACCACTTACGACCAGTTGCCTTAGACTAACTATCAACACCTTGTGGAGTGTATGCCTCCTGGATACTGGCTGTTTTGAGGAATAAAGGTGGTCCTACATGTTTCTAATAGGGTGATCATAATGTAATGGCTATTCGGTGTATGTAACATATATAGTACATACATATGTATATTTGTATGCCCCACATAAGTGGGTAATTGCATATGTATGTATATATAATGGTATAATATACACCGACATCTATAAGATCTGATGTAACAGAATTCTTCGTTTTATGCTCATTATATGTCACTGGAAACTCGGTTTTCTTTCGTACTGTGAGTTAAAAAACCGGAGCTCCTCGTGTTTCAAACCTATCCCCCACCGGCCAATACACGGCGACCAATCGTTCGAAAGATAAATGAAACAAAACTCCTTGCGCCCACTTGACGATTTATGAAGAATGAAATCATCTATTAAGGTACAGATGCGGTAGACGGAATAATGATTTTGACAAATCATTCGATCGTTTTCTCCATTCCGGTGTTGCCATTCATCTTGGGGAAACGGTCGCAGGTAATGGACAAAAACATCGTTCGTAGCCAATTTTTTCTGAAGAGCCTTTAAAAAACGGTGAACGTCGTTCAAACCAATTCCTCTTTTAAACGGTTTAAGACATCATTTTTATTTTATGGGATATTTACCAAAACCTTTCACTGGCGTAATAGGGAGTTAAATTATTACTTAAGAGGACTTTTACGGGAAGTTGAAAATTCCCACGCTATCGAGATATTCAGAATCTCCGCAAAGTTGAATTGAAAACTGCAACCGAAGTACCACGAGAGTTTATTTTATTTATTTAATACAGCGTTTTCAAACTTGTGGTACACTTGTTTCTGCTTGGTGGTACGCAAATTGTAATGAATAATGATGCATATAAAAGTAAAAAAATAAATAAAAATAACATATAAACGCTTTTTTACGATGGCTCATAAATGTAACTTTAATTTATATTATTATTTTACTTGTACGGAATTAGTATAAATAACTTTTTCTTCCTAACACTTTAAAGATATGCACTGAAATAGATTAAATGCAGCTGTAGACGTAAAGGTATAACAAGCAAATTTCAAAAAATTATAATCTTTGAAACGTGCACAAGAATCTCGTTAAATTTATTTTATTGAATATTTAATTTTTAAAAGAAAATAATATAATTGCTTCTTAAAATTTTGTGTTTTTTTATTAAAACCATTTATTAGATTTATTAGTAAACGAGCTATGACAAAATAGTAAATAAATAATAAACGCTGAATTTACACATACATACGAGGAACATCCAGTTTCCTGATGTCTTCCCCATTAAACGTAATTAGCCTTGTTAATTGCGCGTGCGTAATAGATCTATGACGTATTAATCATATGTCAGCTGGACAAGTCCCTAATCGTGCCAGTAGCGGGGTAAGAGTGGTCCGAATGGAAACTCTAATCCCTTCTCCCGCAGCTTGGAAGGTTCGGTCGGTGATTTTGAATGCAAAAAGCATTGCGCCAATTGAAATTCATAATCAGCTCTGTCAGGTCTATGAGCCGAAACTGATACTAATTCAACGCTTAGGATCAGCACTGACATTTCTAAGGTATCACGATGTCGGCGACAAGTTCCTCGACAGGATCGTCACGGGCAATGACACTTGGATTTTACCCCGGAAACCAAGCAGCAGTCAATTCATTGGCATCATAGTGGATCTTTGGTCAAGACCAAATTCAAATAGACGCTGTCAGTACGTTAAGGGATGTGCACGGTGTTCTGGGATAGGAAGGCTGGTTCCATTCACAGGCGGCAGAGTTCTACGACAGAGGTATACAAAAGTTGATCCCACAATACGACAAGTGTCTCAATTCTGGTGGTGGCTATGTTGAAAAATAGCTGAAATATTGCCGTACTTGTTACCAATAAATATGTCCGTGAAAATGTGAGTTCTTTTTTTCTTTTAAATAGGAAAATTTACTTTCTGGATGCTCCTCGTATATGTGTGTTACAGAGAGTTTATAATCTGGTATGGCGTTATTTGAGAGAAATTACATTGACACACGCCTTTAGGCGT
This sequence comes from Pardosa pseudoannulata, assembly GCA_032207245.1. NCBI lineage: Eukaryota > Metazoa > Arthropoda > Arachnida > Araneae > Lycosidae > Pardosa > Pardosa pseudoannulata. The sequence goes on along the minus strand of CM063505.1, from coordinate 180,733,739 downwards.
GTGTCAATGTAATTTCTCTCATTATGTGATGCGTCACTCTTTCAAATGTATAATGCAAATAAATAATCACACACGCAGTAACAATATATATATATATATATATATATATATATATATATATATATATATTGTTACTGCTTTATATAACAATATATATATATATATATATATATATATATAATATATATATATATATATATATATATATATATACATATACATATACATATACATATACATATACATATACATATATATATATATATATATATATATTTATATATATATATATATATATATATATATATATATATATATATATATATATATATATATATATATATATATATATGACGACCGTAGCCGTTACAGCATCAACACCAACGGAATGTAGTTGTGTCCAATGTAGTCCGCTATGCACCAGGCGGAGAGTAGCATGTAGAGGCAGCAACAGTTTAGAATAACTTTCTTGTTTATTCTTGTTTCATATGATTTCAATGTAAACACACATCGAAGAACAACAATTAGAATCATGAACAAGAACGAACAGCCCTCGGTCTTGGTTCTCGCCTATTTCAAAACATTTCAAAACCGGAATCGGCGTCTGTTTGACATCAAGAGATAGCCAATCATGCAGCAGAGAAAGTTCTCCCAAACTCTATAAACCCATCCCACTGACAGAGTGCCGTGTGCAAATCCCAAAACCAGAAATAGCCGCATTTTAAAACAATTGTCATATAGAATTTTGAAACCAAAACTGAAATATTCTATGCAACATGCCCTATTATTACAAATATATATCTATATATATATATATATATATATATATATATATATATATATATATATATATATATATATATATATATATATATATATATATATATATATATATATATATATATATATATATATATATATATATATATATATATATATATATATATATATATATATATATATATATATATATATATATATATATATATATATATATATATATATATATATATATATATATATATATATATATATATATTTAATATATTAAAATTATTAAGATTAAAATTTCTCTACAAAACTATCATTTTCCCCCTCTTAATTCTTCCAAATATATTTTCCCATCCATTAAATATCTTATTAAAAGTAATGTATGCGACTAGAATTCTTTCATCTCATTTTGAAAATATCTCTCTCAAATAAATGCAATATTTGAGTCCACTCACCGCATATTTCAGCTGTCGCTGGTGAATGGCTTAGTTTTTCCCCTGATCTAAGTGTCTTATTACTATTACATTCGCTAACTAAGCTCTTCTCTGTAGGGAAAACTTTAAAAAGACTTCCTAATAGGCCTGCTACGTAATTTGCGTAGATGTAATGGGTGAAAATCGAATCCAGTCGAAGACAATCAGCCTAATATATATCAAGCTCTAAAATAATATGATCTAATAAAACTTTTGAAGCTTTCCAATTCTGTGGTGCTGAAAGATGATCTAATCGTTTGCACGCTTACCTTTCGTACCAGAGTTGGTGGCATGAATGTATCTCGCAGTTCAGAATTGTTTTTAAGCAGTAGGGTATTGAACTTTGTGTACTAAATAATAGACCGTAGTAATCGAAACCAAACCATTCCAGTGATAGATTGATTATAACATTTCCATTTTTCTCTGTTATTTTGAACACGAAAAACGTTTTACTCTTTGTCACGTGGCTGGGAAAAAAAATTCTGCTAATGTATTCAAAACAAGTTGAGAATAGAAAATCCTGATCCCAAGTTTAAAATAATTATTACCTACTCATTTCCTTCTAAATTTTATTAAGGATATTTTTATAAGTTCTAACAAAAATGATCCTAAAGAAATGAATTCGAATAAAAGGAACTGTGATCCCTTCGAAACAATGTGAAAAGAAAAGTGAAAACTCTTTTCGAATTCACGTCATTCTTCCAACTAAGAAATATATTTTTTTCTCTAGAATGATTCATACGTATCGTTCTAATTCCTGCTGGGCAATAACGTTCCTTTTTGATCACGAATAAGACGTCGAAAGAAAGATTAGGGTGGAAATGAAAGTATGATAATAACGGGGAAAAGAATGATGTGTCTAAATGGATTTAAAGATTATTTCTTAGGTAGGGATTTGAGAAAAAACAGTAAGAGAAAGGGATGGAAGTACAGGATATTGCAAAAGTCAAACGAAATTATTTAAATAATGATATGAAATCGATGACGTGTTAAAACTAGGTATTAAAAAATCATCACAGAAGTCTAATGTAACGATATCATTATCTATAATATTCTTCTATATGTGTTTGTCTGTGAGCTCAAATACTGCCAGCTGGCAGAATCAAAAACTATTTTAATATTTGTGATGAGATTATAGTCATATAGAGTGCAGGCTGCAATAAAAATTGGAGATGCATAACTAGAAGTTAAAACAGTCCTAAATACAAAATTTCATTATTTTACTGCTAATAGTTTTTGTTATACCTCGCAGTATTAATATCTGTTATATTAAATTTTTCAATATAGACATATATATAATTCTTCTGTGTGTTTGTAATAGAACTCCTCCTAAACGACTGGACTAATTTTGACAAAATTTTGTGCATGTAATTAAGTTGATTCGAGAATGGTTTATATTCACAATTTGATCCCATAGAAAATATTTTTTATTAAAAATCCAGAATTGCGCGCTTATTAAGTTTATTAGAATGCTGCTTGAAACCCTTCACTACCAACGTATCTGTGGCTCAGCGGAGTAACAGGCTTCAGTAAGAGAAGTTCCCCAGGATCGAATCCCCGCAGAGGCGATGTGGGAATTTTATTTTAATGTAAAAATGTTCGTGATGACTGTATGGGTGGTGAAGTTTTTTTTAATTATTTTTTTCCTCACTTTTCCATCAAAACGGTCCAATTTAAAATTTCTTTAAAACATTTTACAATTATTGTATTTACAGCGTTGGAGGAAAATATATGTCTACTATATATATATATATATATATATATATATATATATATATATATATATATATATATATATATATATATATATATATATATATATATATAATCCTTTATATGTGTATGAGTGTGTATCCTTGTTTACACGTGCCAGAAAAGTTACCTTTATTTTACATGGTAAAATTGATCTTGCTTGGAGGGTATAAAAAATCGAGTTACATCAATAGTGATTTCATCTCTCAGTTTCGAACCAGTTAGCCTGTAATTATCAGGATTTTTGTTACTGTAATTTTTGCAGCATCTAACTCGGACATTTTAAAATCTATCTCAAATAAAGTCAAAGGATCGTGGGAAAGGAGATCAAATTCTGTAATTTTTCTTTATGTATATAGTTTTCTTATTATACGTTTAATTTGCAATTTTATACGTGTAAAGTTAGGCTAAAATGCAGAATATTTTGCACCTTATTAACAGTTCCTCCTTATCACTTGTCTTTTTTATTTTTTACAAAGTATTTTCGTTATATATATATATATATATATATATATATATATATATTGTTTATTTTACAAAGCTGTATGTATAAATAGATATTTTTGGTCGAATATTATCATTTTGAATCTCTCGTCTCTTAAAGGTCAAGTAGAATATGCTTATTATATATTTACTTTGTATTTTATTACGTGTATAGTTACGTTAGTTAAAATGCAGGATTTTTTTCACCTTACTGACAGTTCCTTCTTATCTTTGTGTTTTTGTTATTTACAAAATATTTTCGTTTTATATATTTTGAATATTTTACAAAGCTGTAAGTCTAAATTGATATTTCTGGTCAAATATTATTATTTTGAATTTCCCTTGTCTCCTAAATGTTATTTAGAATTTGATTGTTACATATTTAATTTATAATTTATTAAGTGTATAGTTAAGTTAGGTAAAATGCAGGATTTTTTAAATCTTGCTGACAGTTATTTCTTATCATTTGCGTTCTTGTTATTTACAAAATATTTTCGTTTTAAATATATATAAACATAAATTTGAATATTTTACAAAGCTGTATGCCTCCTATTTTATGCCGAATTAATATTCTTCCGCAATTAAAATATTAGTCATTAAAGTCTTTTTCTAGAATACCTACGTACCTTTTTAATTAAAACTAAAAAGAGTTTTTTTGAATAAAAAAAAGGAGCTGAAATCTTTTTGGATGCTTTTCTATTTATTAACAGAAGTAGTTTTTCCTGACTGTACTTTCGAGAATAAGCATTTTTTCCCAGTACAACACGCGGTATAATGAGAAAAAAAAAACCCTGTCAAGTAACTTTGACCTCATTTTTTCTCCACGTTTTTCTATAAGAGAAAATGTTTATTCTTTTATTCTTTCATTTTATTCATTTCTTTTTTGCTATTTTCTTCGATTTTCGGTAAAAACGAATGTTTTTTTGATTCTCACTTTTTCCGCAGTCTCAAAGTAAATGTAATTATTTTTAATAAAATTTCCCTAAGGGCAAAGATAAACTTAGGAGTTGTTTGTCACTTGCAGTTTATTTCATGAGGGTATTACAATTTTTGTTTGTTTCTTCTCGTTGTAATTCCGGGATAGTTCTCTAAAAACATGCATAGCCATGATATGTTCCAAAAAGATCTGAATATTCATATAAACATGTGTGTTAAATTAAATACAAAGTATGCGCGGAAAGTTAGAGAATTAAAAAGGATATGTCCTTTTGAAAATATTTTCCAATTTTCATATGAAAATCAAACATTTTTTTCGACGTAGTTTATTTTTTATTTGAACTACACTTTGAGTCCTGAGAGATGAGGTTAGAAAGACGAGGTAAAAGTAATAAAGATTTTAACCCCGTGCCTGAGAAGCTCGAACTCAGTTCGTGCAAAGCAAAAGCGTTAATTTGGAAATGCCCGATCAGAGTTCGGACAAGAGTTGAAACGATATTTCAATTCCGTGAAGCCCGAAATCTGTTCGTCCAATGCGCAATATTTAATTTGTCAGTCTCCCTTTAGATAGAGATACGATCTCGTGAAAAGTTCGTCAGCTTCATACCATTTGTCGCTATTTCTAGGATAATGTAAAGGATTTGGGAAATTCAAAGGAATGTGAGAGATATGAAATTTATGACAGTTGATATGGATAGTAATATTGTTGTATTAGTGTATTATACTTACCCAGAAAAATGTCGTTGAAAAATGTTGATTTATATTTCTGTCGTTTGAGCAAAAATTACTGTAATCCATTAAAATTCCCCATACATGAGAAATTATGGAAAATAGTATTTATTTCGTTTAATTTTTTTAAATTAATCTCTCTCTATATATATTATATATAAACATATTTTCAATGTTTTTCAAAGCTGTATGTCTACATTTATATTTTTGGTCAAATATTATCATTTTGAATTTCACTTATTATATATTTACTTTGTAATTTATTACGTGTATAGTTAAGTTAGGTAAAATGCAGAGTAAAATGATTAGGTAAAATGATTTTTTTGCATCTTACTGGCAGTTCCTTCTTATCATTTGTGTTTTTGTTATTTACAAAATATTTTCGTTTTATATATTTTGAATATTTTACAAAGCTGTATGTCTAAATTGATATTTCTGATATAATCGATATATATATACATATATATATATATATATATATATATATATATATATATATATATATATATATATATATATATATATATATATATATATATATATATATATATATATATATATATATATATATATATATATATATATATATATATATATATATATATAACACTATGATGATAATAACAAACAAAATTAAGGAATATTTCTTTCCATTTCTTCATGTTTTTCCGTAGCATTCGTAGCATTCTTTTCCACGTAGTCTATTTTTTTCTTTTAAACTACGATTTGAATCCAGAGAGATGAGGTTAGAATGACAAGGTAAAAGTAATAAGAGTTTTAACCCCTTGCCTGTAATGCCTGAACTCAGTTCGTCCAACGCAAATGCGCTAATTTTGAAATGCCCGATGTGAGTTCGGGCTAGAGAAAAAACGGTATTTCAATTCCGTGGAGCCCGAATTTGGTTCGTTCCAACTCGTAATATTGAATTATGTGTTGAACAATATGATTACATAATATATATTGTTGCATTATTGTAATCATATTGTTGTATTAGTTTATTATATTTATCCAGAAAGTTATGTCATTTAATTTATTTTGCTGTCATGTAAGTAAAAATTACTGTAATCCATTTACATTTCACAAATATGTGAAAATATTGGAAATAGTAGTTGATTCGTTTAATTTTTTTCAAAAATAATCTATTTCGAACAATTTAATGATAATAAAGAAGAAAATCAAATAGTAAACAATTTTCCATTTTTGGCAGAGAAGGAGTTACTTTCCACAGACAAGGAGTTAAGACTTTAAAGGACATTAGTTTAGCACCGACACTAACTATTAAATCTGTTTTTTCCCTTCTTTTTAAAGATATATCAATGACTTGTTGGATTTTCTACGTTTTTGACTCTTTAAACTATCAATTGATGGTAGCACATAATTTATTTTTCACTTTCAAATATACATTTTTTAATTGGCTTTGCTTGAAGAAATCTGAACTTCTATTTTCGCCTTTTGTAATCCCAAATACAAGTACTTAAAAAAACACTTATAAATTGTTCATATATTTATTTATTGCATCATATTAATAATAATTATTCATTATTCTTCCAATATATTTTAAATTTTTTGGAAGTATTATTTTCACGCTGTATAATGGGAAGAGTTTTACAGTTAAACCACCTCTCACATCTACAACCAGTGAAAGAAAGTAAATTTTCTTCACTAATTTTGCATTTATAAGGTTCTTATATAACATTAAAAATATTTCCATTAAATGCCAAAGATCATTTAAAAGTAATTTTTAAAGTGTTAAATAATAAAAAGAAATCTTTTTCAATTTAATAATTAAAATAAGCGATTTTGCAAGCCAACGTACACAATTTTTTCACGTAGTTGCCTTCTTACGAAAATGTGTTCAGCCCAGCTGTTAGACCTCCTGTTTGCGTCAGTATAGAGCTAGGTGTTCAGCCGAGCTGTTAGATCTCCTCTTTGCATCACTATAAAGCTAGGTGTTCAGCCGAGCTGTTAGATCTCCTCTTTGCATCACTATAAAGCTAGGTGTTCAGCCGAGCTGTTAGACCGCCTATTTGCATGACTATAGAGGTAGGTGTTCAGCTGACCTGTTAGATCTCCTCTTTGCATCACTATTGAACTAGCTGTTCCTTCGAGCTGTTAGACCTCCTCTTTGCATCACTATTGAACTAGCTGTTCCTTCGAGCTGTTAGACCTCCTCTTTGCATCACTATAGAACTAGTTCATCTTAAGGCGAAACTAGTTTCCCATTAGTGAGTTCCATGTGATTAATGAACTTTCAACCTTAGAGGTCAAAGAGTTACTTTGCGACGTAATCTGTTTAGGGACGACCATTATCACCAAACAATCTATATGTGTTTATAGAATTTTTAAAATTCTTGTATATTTACACCTATATGCATTATAAACTTTAATAAATTTAGAATCAATACAGTCATTAAATAACTTTGCAAAACAAATTCATTCGAATAAATCTGCAATTTTTAATGAATTGAATGTGTCACATTGTATAAATGAATGTGACGTTGGATTAATAACTATTCATTTATCTTCATATTTCGCATACTTTAAAAAAGAAGGATTAGGGTGATTTGCTCGCAATGCTTCGAATCCATTTGCTAGATTCGACGAAAAATATGTCACAGAGATAAATGAATCTTCAGCTCCAACATTCATCATGCCGAGCGAGCAATTAAGAAATTTATGATTCCATGAATATCGGGGAGATTAGAACTTCTAAAAAGAGAAACAAAGAATCATTGAGAAATTCTTTTAAAGAATTACCTCCCAAAAAGACAGTCCCCACCCTTTCGGCATTTCTCCCTTTATTCCTCCTAATCACTCGGGAATTAATTTTCAGTCTTAACTGAACTTTATTATATTATTCCCAATGCAGATACACTTGGTTTTATAGTGTTTGCCATTACTAAGCTAGTGCTTTTTTCATTTTATTATGAGAGCATCCTATAGGCTATAAGCATCGCTCTCTAAGGATAATACAAACACACAAATCGGGTTCTCCAAAATTAGAAACAGAGACCCTACACCCAGCCTTAGACTGACACCTCTAGAGGTATCTTTGGGCATCTGAAATGATGATTGACTCGGCAATATGGTCATTATATGACAGAAAATAGACCCCTGGGGTTCATTTCTGCAGCCCAGCCGGATAGACTACATTTCCTGAGGGTACCATAACTCGACGTTTTTTATGCTGACTACAACACCACACTCCTGTTTTATTGTTGTAAATAATATCTTAATTTTAAGTCTTTTTTCACCCCTGGACTTAGTGCGAGTATCCGGTGGGTATTTTCGAACAAGCCGGAGTGTGGGCCAAAGTACCTTAGAGATGTGTCATGAGCGATGGTTTCAAGACCCAGGACTACGACTGCCGGCTCTCAAAATTTCCTGCTCCTTCTTTAGGTAATCCAGATTCCGTCTCGAAGTGCAGCGAACAAAATTTATCTCGCTACATAAGAAGATAACTCTCCTTTTGGCTCACGCAGTTCTCGTCATCCCCACTAATTCCGGTGTCATCAAGAGAACCGCTAGAGCATCTAATAGCCTTCCAAATTCCTCCCATGAGCTTTACTTTGCTTTGTTCACTCGCCAGAGGTACTTGCGGCTAGACGAGAGAGCGCCGAACACTTTCATGGAGGCTGGCCGACTGGAGTGGCCCAATACTCGTGATCTACCCACCATCGCCGGAACAAGTCTCATGAGCCTCTGGTACTATGGGCCCGGATCGGTGCTCGAATGTATCTTTGGTTACATACCGACCACGAACTTATATTCCAAGACCTATACACCCCTAAAGATTACGGGGAAATCTCGACCGGTTTGAGATTAGAACCCTCCGGTTAAGAAATCGATGACGTTGAAGACTGAGCTCCCTCGTTCTCGTTGAACTCAAATACGATAAATATAACGATTAAATTTCCCGATAACGAGCAGTCTGAACAGTCTGGTTAGACTTCAACAGTTTTTCTTTCTTTCTTTTTATTTTCAAACTTGTGGGGACATAATCTTATTAACTTTCTTGTACGAAGTATAGGAAGCTAACAAGAGTGAAATATTTTCTTGTATCATGAAATTTTTCCATGTTCAACAGAACTCATGTTTCCCATGCTTTACGAATTTCACGATAACGAGCAGCCTAAATGGGTTTTCCGAACGTCAATATTTATTCATTTTTTATAAGAACTTGTTCAGAGATAAAAATGACTTTTTAATGATGATCATATCGTTACTCCTAGAAATAAATCACTCCGTGGAAAGATATATCCGTGGAAAGATATTCGAAAAATTGAGACAAGACCTTATATAAATAAATAAAGGTAGGAAACTAAAACAGACGAGGGGAAAATCTATAAAAATTATAATAATGAAAATAATTTTAAATAACATCTGATGAAGTAAGTCATTCTAATGATTTTATTTATATTAAGAAGAGACTCTTCTATATTTTGAAAAAAAAGATAACTGCTGTTAAGCAAAGATTTTAAAGTCATGTTCATAAAACCGTTGAAAACAGATATATTTTCTCTTTGACCTTGACTTAGGTTTGGTTTTCTGCGCTGTGTCCTACTGTTTTGTTACATGATCGGGACTTTTAAATCCGATTTCGAAAGGCTACTAACATTCATTCCATCAGTGGGTTTAAAACCTACGATCCTTGGTAATGAATATCAGCGTCCTAACCGTTTGTCCATATTTCGGCAGATATTACCTAGAAGAAGTCTAACCTGCATAAAACGTTTCATTATTATAAGAACTGAACTGAATATAAGTGAAACGTTCTAGGTTTGGGGCTCGAGCCAGTATAAGATCCGCCGTGTTCGTTAACGGTGACTGGGGTACGTAAAATATGTTCGTGGTCACAATGTTCTTCAAGTTCTCAAACGATATCTCTGGGGGTGGCAAGCCAAGCTTGGGGGCCTTCTGCTTGGTCTCTGTTTTTAAATTACGAGGACCCAGAGGGGGTATCGTTTTCACGTCCGTAGCATACCTTAAGATACACGGAATCCCCTGTTGGTGATAAATGGGTATCAGTTTCTCAGACTTGAATTGTAATACAGGCGAATAGTGCTTGTATTGCCAGCTGTATTAGGAACCCAATTATTTATAAGAAACCTCACTTCTCATTTGTTAAAGGTTATTTAGCAGGATGTAAATTATGTCCTAAAACAAATCAAAAGAAAGTTGTATTACTTATATATATTTGACAATATTTGAAACAAAATCACCTTTTTAATTTATAAAAACCTGACTAATTTTACCTCTCCTATTAACTTCATCGATACACATGCTTCTATAAAACATTCTATCTGAAGAGATCTTTCTGGAAGAAATCCATGATTAAGCATATCTGCAAAACTTTCTTACATATTTAAAAAGTAATAAACAATGATAGTGATGCCATTACGTAATAAACTTCAAATGACGATCCAATCTAAATTTTATTTTTACCCTTAAGGTAGTTAATTAAAAATAATTATACAAACACTTGGCAATCGTGTAAAAATGAGTTCGAAAAGAACATTCATTTCTGCCGTAAATCGAAGAGTATGAAAAAAATTAATATAAAAAACTATAAACGAATAAACATTTTCTCCTTAAGAAAAAATGAAGAAAAAATGAGGTCAAATTTACTTGACATGATTTTTTCTTTATACCACGGGTATAGTGGGAATAAAAATGCTTATTCTGAAGAAGTTTAGTTAAAAAAATTACCTCTAATAATAGAAAGGAATCTAAAAACATTCTAGGCTACTTTTTAAACCTCGAATTCTTCTCTTAGTTTAATCAATAGGATCATTGTTATAGGCATTACAAAAGGTTTTTATTGCAGATGCTTGAAAAGAAGCAGAAAATTAATTAGGTATTATTGTCCCTAGAATTCGAAATTCTTCGAACTCACGCTCTAGTTTTCTTAATCTTAACTTTCCAAGCCGCCAGAGATAAGCCAAGAATATGTAACATTGATATTGGCATTCCCTTTACAATTCCCAAAACTATAGATTGAATTAAAATTCGCTATGTATATTCCTTTCTTTCTTTTTTTAACCCAGCTTTCTAAGAAATATTGCAGATCTTTACAATAATAATGGCTTTGTTTGCAGTTTCACGAAAAATGTTTTAAGAAGACACAAAAAACATGCTGATATAAAACTATTTCTCTTGAGAAGTCATTTTCTCTGCTCTGGACGACATTTTTACAAATCCAACTTAGACACGTTTGTCTGTTGCCCGTGTGAATGGCATCGCCAGTTCTCTATCATCATCATGGAAATAAAGAATATTTATTAAATATTTTGCATTATCTTAAGGTGACAGTGGTCCTTTAGACCAAACTTTTTTTTCTTTTAAATGATTTTCCCTGAAGATTGACTATCTTATTAGCACTATTGATATGTAAGTATTTAAAAAGTTTGAAGGCAAAATATTAATTAGTTTTGGAGTTATTAATTATTATTTGTTTCATAATTAGATTAATTGAAAATACTCCAGGCGCATCAATTTTGCATAAAATATTCTGAAAAAAATTTTAAGTATACCTTATAGATTTTACAAAAAAGTGTAGTTGTTTCCATAAATATTCATAGAAAATATAAAGAGAAAAAAATAATAATGATGAGGATACCCATATTTTGCAGAATAAACAGCTATAGTGGTTAATTAGTTAACCATACTAACATAACTAACATAACCATAACTAACTTATTCTATGCTTCAAAGCATACCCATTTCAACTAGACTTTATTTTAAAAATTCTAACGTAAATAATACTGGAATTTCAGAGACAATGATCTATTTTCAACTAGCCTGGAGTACTTTAAACATTTGTAATACATGAAAATTTTACTTCTGAGTAAACAGCTATTGAAGTTATTGCTATACCCGTAAGTACGGATAAGCTTATTATACCCATAAGTAATGTTAAAATGATGGGAATGAAAAAATTCTTTTTGCTCCGTATTTCTAATGATATATTCTTTCACTATTCTCTAAAACCGGAAATTCGAATTTGCGGTCGATTTTAACCAATTTGTCCACCATCGCCTTAAGTTGAGAGTTTGATCCTGTTTCGTAAGGAAGACTGAATCTGAGTAACACCACCAAGTAAGCTCTGGACATCAATAATATGGTTTATTTCTCCCATGTAACCAGTGAAGAATATTTCTGACAAATATGTATGTATATATCCCCTATATAAAAATAGCCTAAGTTATCTGTCCGCCTGTCCTCGAATTTATGAAGCGGTTGGACCTGGAATGGATAGAGGCATCGTTATTGAATTCTTGATGATTTAGGGTTATGAACGTTCGAAGTCCACCCGCTATTCCTTTTCTAGTATTTCATGCATTTATTTCAAGCTCTAATTTCCCCGGTTAAGAGCAGAAGATTAAATTTATCAATTTGTCACATAATAAATAGGTGAAAATAACATTTTTTCTAGCATTATGACGTCTTTCCTATAGCCCTTTCATTTAATCATTTCTTATTTTAAAATACTTAAATATCAACTGCATTATTTTCATACATTTTATCACTGAACTTAGACATGACGTAAATAATTTTCTTTTATATTTTGCTTAAATAATGCATTAGGTACATATGTGATAATTTTAAATTTAATCATTCATTACTTTTGGTTGCAATGAAAATTTTATCACTGGAATTAACAACCAATTCAATCTATTTCCAGGGTGTAGTGGAAATTATAGTAGTAGTGTTCACCGACTATCTTTTTCTCTCAATTTTCGTGAATATCTCCATTTTTCCTATTAATTTGGCGATTTCGAAACGTGAAGCTTCCTGTTGCATAAGTGCTTTTAAATAACTCGTGACGCATAAACTATTTCACAGGGCATATCCTCGTGACTGACAATTAAAATTTCTGATTGGTTAGCCCATGCAAGTACATAACCGATATATAATTATTTTGAAGACAGAAGTCCGTGAGAGAATTTGCCTCCATAAACTCTTTTTTTATCCTAAAATGTTCTTTTGTGTTTGTTCTACGATGTTTCAGACTTAACCACGGATTGCACCGGATTCAAGATGGACTCTCTTCCCTTTGTAAAGGGACAAATCTCTCATTATTTGCACATACACATATATTAGGCTGGGGAAAAAGAAATCCATTATTTTTTTTTCAGTAGATAGCTGTAGTGATTGATATCTCGTAAAGTATCCATAAAACAATTTCAAATTTATGCTCATTGTCAAGATGATATTTTACACTAAAAATTTTTTTATTGTTTTTTGTTTGGTTCATTCAGCTGTAAGTTACAGGATGTTAAAAATGGAAGTCAACAAAGAGAAAATTCTATACATTTTACAGTTTTTCTTTGATAAAGATGAAAATGCAAGCCAGGCGGCTGAAATTGTGAATGCTGTCTATGGTGCCGATACTGTAACAGCTAATTATTTGCAATTTTGTTTTCATCGAATCAGTTCAGGTATTTATGATGTTAAAGATGCACTTCGCACAGGCAGGCCTGTCATCGAAAATGTCGATAAAATTACAGAAATAATCGAAGCTGACAGACATAATAGTACTCTTAGCATCGCCCAGGTGCTAAAAATTGACCATAAAACAGTTTTAAACCATTTGCTCAAAGTTGGATTCAAGAAGAAACTCGATGTTTGGGTGCCACACCAATTAACACCAAAAACATGATGGATAGAATTTCCGTCTTCGAAGTCTCAGCTAGACTGCATGAAATCGAAGCATTTCTTAAACGGATGGTGACTGGGGATGAGAAATGGGTCAAATAAGACAATACTCTGCGAAAACGATCATGGACAAAGCGTGGTGAAGCAGCTCAAACAAGGGCCAAACCAGGACTAACGGCCAGGAAGGTTCTATTGTGTATTTTTGCTGGGACTGGAAGAGAATCATTTATTATGAGTGTCTTCCGTATGGCCAAACAGTAAATTCAGATCTCTACTGTCAACAACTGGACCGTTTGAAGCTAGCGATTAACCAAAAACGACCAGAATTGGCCAACAGAAGAGACTCGCCAGAAACTCAGAGAGCTTGGTTGGGAAGTTTTAATGCCTCCACCATATAGTCCGGACCTGGCACTAAGCGATTACCACCTTTTTCTCGCATTGAAAATTTTTTCTGAGTGATAAGAAATTGGGATCAAGAGAAGATTGTTAAAATCGAATACTAGAGTTTTTCGCCAATAAGGACCAAGTCTTCTATGAAAGAGGCATTATGAAGCTACCTTTAAAATGGCAACAAATTATACAACAAAAAGGTGCATATTTGACCCAAATCGGAGAATCCGAAACATGTTAAATAAAGTCATTAATTCCCAACCTAACATATATAGGGGTTCATGGGCAGACAACATTGTATGTAATTTGTATGTAACAACATTGTATTCCATTGCATGTAACATATGCATTAAATGTAGTAACATAGTATGTAATATTTTGATAAAGTGTCGATCGTCTTAAGCAGTATCACATTTTTATCTGTTACCGCTTAAAATACCAAAATACCCCCGATCAAAATGTCGGACATGTGAAAGAAATCCAATCACCGCTTATCTAGCGTCCCATCGGAAACCTCGTTTCAATTTTTGACAACTTTTCATTTCCGTTTCTCCAAACCTCGGAATCCGCGTGCTTTTCAAATCCAAATCTGAGTCTGTCCAAGTAGTATTTCTTTGTTCTAACGAGATTCTTTGTTTTATTTTAAAATTAAAATGTGAATAAATTAATGAGACGAGTAAAAAAACAATAAAGTGCCCGCCGGAAAAAAAAATGTGTGGGAAATTTAAACAAATCAGGGGGATAATCTGCTTTTATTTTTTGGGAATCCCACTAGAGAAGTGGCATATCTCATATTTTTCAAATGTAAGGAATAAGAGAAGCTGCTTGGAACAAATTGGGGTGGGGTGGGGGTTCATTAGTGCGAAAAGACGAACTGGACGTACTGGAAGAGTTTTATTTATTTATTTATTTTTAAGACAATGGTTGTGTACCGAGGTACTTTCTGACGATGATCTGCACTTACATGCACAGCTGTGGGAGAAATTTCCTAGAGGAATTTAGGACTTCAATTGTTCACGTCGAGTTTAGGGAACCCTGCAGAGAAGGTATAGATCACGTAATGGCAGCGTAACGGTCTAGCTCTCATAGAGATGTAACAGTGAGTTATGGGGGAAGGGTCTAAAAATAATGTCAGCTTTCAGAAAAGGGCTATTTTAATGAGCCCACCTGCACTCCCGAAGGGGGTGCAGATGTGGGAAAATTTCACCAAGCAAGAGATTGATAAAGAAGAAAAAAGGGGCGGTAAAACTGAGGCGAGGAGTTGGGAAAGAGAGTGAAGAAAAGAGTTGAAGTCGGGATTCAAGAGTAGCTGGACATCGAAATTCCAATCCCAGCTCACCATCGTCCAGTGTGCCCGAATGCCCGGACCGACACACCCTATGAGCCTCTGTACAAACTGAAGGACCGACACACCCCATGAGCCTCTGTACCAACTGAAGGACCGACACATCGTATGAGGAAAGCCCTTGCCTGCTCCCTTGTGCCTGTACTGGAGGTAAAAAGAAATATTCACAACTGTCATTTAGGCTTCTGTTAGTAATTTAACATTGTGATTAAAAAAAAAAAAAAATTTTTTTTTTTTTTTTTGTAAAAAAAAAAAAAAAAAAAAAAAAAAAAATTTTTTTTTTATTTTTTTTATTTAAAAAAAAAAAATGGAATAACGTAAAAATAAAGAGTTGCTGGTTATATTATATGACAATCAAGGATATAAATTTGTAAATAGTGTACAAAATAAATGTCTTAATCTCAATATAAGGAATCGTATTTTTTACTGTGTTTTCATTTGTAAATGAACACTGGTGTTAAGGTTGTAAGTACATTACAATAGATCGCAAAGTACATTTAAAGAATGAAGAAGTTTGAAAGTGTTTAAGTATTGGCGAAGATCAGAGATACAGAAAAGTTCCAGTCGACTCTGATTCTTTAGACATGATAGTTTGAAATTATAATGGAATGAGAGACATGTTGTTGTGCTCATTATAATTATATATATATATATATATATATATATATATATATATATATATATATATATATATAAAGTAGAATTCTATTATAGTATATTCCTAAATTAAATGTTTCCCGTTTTTTACTGAAAATCTGGATTCCCTATTGCCAAGTTCTAATGAACATTTTTCATAATAACGGCACTCATTTCCTGGCACCTTGAATTTAGAATCGCAGCCCAGTTGAATCATTTTTCCCTTGCATTATAGAAATACTATATCTTCTAGAATAAACTAGAAGAGACCTGATTGGTTATAGGAATGACATCATTTCTGGAACACACCCCTTCCAGTAGTCAACAAAGAGAAATCTATACACACTTCTAGGCTTTTTCCTTTAAGATCGCAATGTAAACAAAATTATCCAAATATTTCTGTGTTTTGTGTTCTTTTTCACTACGGGGATCTGTGTGTTTAGTGCCATATTAAGTTCTAAATAAAAATGTTTTTGTAAGTGTACGTTTGCTACAATCTACTCGGTTACTACATTTAATAATTGCTTTACAATGATGACTATAGTATTTTTAAATTATGTGAACATTCTCTCTATCTCTCTATATATATATCTTGGAAGGAAATTCAAAAAGGTCTAATTTTAATAAAGCACCTTACATTTATTTCAGAGAATTTCTAATTCAAATTTAATAAGGCTTTTTTGTAAGTTATAAGATCATGTTATCATAATATATGTACCTCTCTGTGTGTGTGAATGTTTATATATGTATGTGTATACATGTATATGTAAAGATATTTTTGACCTAAAAAATTAGACAATGTAATTATGTCGATCTTAAAATAATGAAGATTGTACCCTTTTCTGGCAAAATTGATTAATATATTTGGTTTCCTATTAATTTGGCGACTTTGATTAGCTAAACTATTTCTTGCATAAGTACTTTAATTAACTAGTGACACTTAAACTACGGACCGGCTTTCCCTCGTGACTGGTAATTAACACCTCTGATTGGCTGGCTAGTGCAACTATTAAATCGATATGTACGTTTTTTCGGAGAGAAGTCATTGAGAGCAGTTGCTCAATAAATTCTGTTCATTTTGATCCTGAATTTTCTTTATGCTTTTTGACTGGACTACGATTTGTTACGACTGCAAATTATCATCCCTTTTTAATGGGACAAATTATTCATAACACACACACATATAAATATAGAGACACATATAGAAATTAGTAATATTACGTATAATACATTAAAGTTGATAATGGATCAACCGTTTTGTGTAGTTCTACATTTTTGTCCACTAATATTAAACATAGGGCAGCCTTAAGGCCCAAAATACTCCCAATGAAAATATCTGACATCAGAAAGAAAACCAATCGCCGCTTATCTATCGTTCCATACGTAAATTCGTTTCAATTTTTGACAGCTTATCGTTTTCATTTTTCTCAGCCTCGGGATCCACGTGCCATCTAAGAATATCGAGTTTTTAATTTCCATAGGAATTCTATCCAAAATAAAACTAGTAATTTCCTAGATAAATAGGGAATTATTTCAAACCGAAATCTCGGTCTGTCCGAAACGCACTTCCTGAAATCAAACTGGGTTCTTTATTTTGTTTTATGAATAAAATATGTTTCAATAAATGAGACGGGTAATAAAACAAAGAAGTGCCCGATAGAAAAACGTTTTGTGGAATATGAATAAAACATGGAGATAAGGCGCTTCTATTTTTGGGAAATCCCACTCGAGGAGCGGCCAATTTCCTTTTTCCACATGCATGAAGGAAGAGGGGGGTGCTCGGAACAAATTGGGGGGATCATTAGTGAAAAAAAAATACGAGTTGGACCTGATAGAAGAGTTCTCTTTATTTATTTATTATTTTGACTTCAGCGTTTGTGCAGTATATGCAAAGAATGGAAAAATTTGATAGTGCCTAACAGTTGGCGAAGATCAAGAATACAGAAAATTTCCATTCGATAACGAGTCAGAAGAAATATTATCTTGAATTATATGCGGTTGTGAGAGACATATGGTCTGTGTATGAAATAAGGTATATCTATATATTGGAAGAAAAAGTAATTAGTTTTGATGAAAAGCCTTGCAATTATTTCACCACAAAAATATGTTACCATAGTATATATTTATATCTATATATTTATTTACACACCTATGGGTGGGTTATATATATGTATATATGTATATATATATATATATATATATATATATATATATATACATATATATATATATATATATATATATATATATATATATATACATATATATATACATATATACATATATATACATATATATATATATATACATATATATACATATATACATACATATATATATATATACATATATATATATATACATATATATATATATATATATATATATATATATATATATATATATATATATATATATATATATATATATATATATACATATATATATACATATATATATATATATATACATTTATACACATATATACACATATATACATATATATATATATATACATATATATACATATATATACATATATACATATATATACATATATATACATATATATACATATATACATATATATACATATATATATATACATATATATATACATATATATATATACATATATATATATATATATATATGTGTGTGTGTGTGTGTGTGTGTATGTGTGTGTACAAATATGATTATATGTATATATTCAAGGAAACTCATATACATTAGCGGTATGCAAAAATAATGTTTTGTGTAAACTGTATAATGTTTTAATAAAGTATCAACTGTTTTAAGCTGTACCCAATTTTTAACGAATAAAACATGGATATAATTCAATTCTATTATAGCAGAGATATTAGTCGAGGTGAGTTCAATTTCCGTTCTATAAATAAAGATGGGGTGCTCGGAACTAAATAAACATCATTATTGAAAAAAAAAGACGAGCTAGACCTGAAGGAAGGGTTTTTACTTATTTATTTACTATTTTATTTTCAATGTTTGCTAAATATATGATAAGACTGTAGGGATACGATATTGACTATAGGGATAAGAGCTTGAATACTAAAAAGCTTTTGTCGAATTCAAGGCAGTAGAAAGTATATCTTGGAATTCGATACAACTGTCAAATGTGTGTGAATGAAATAAGGTATATCCATAGCTTGAAAGATCTATTTTCTATAAAACCCTCTACAACTACTTCAGGAAGTGCTGTTTGAAGGTTCAATACTAATTTGGTAATCAAAAGTATACATTACTACGTTACACACACACACACACACACATATATATATATATATATATATATATATATATATATATATATATATATATATATATATATATATATATATATATATATATATATATATATATATATATATATATATATATATATATATATATATATATATATATATATATATATATATATATATATATATATATATATATATATATATATATATATATATATGTGTGTGTGTTTGTGTGTGTGTATGTGCGTGATTTAAATGAAGCTATATGTAATATTTATTTATCTATCTATGTATATATGTAGACATATATGTGTTTGTGTGTATATGCAATAAGACGGTGTCCGCAACATGTGGCTGAAATCGTGGCCAGAATAAGACACCGTTGGGTCCTCAAAAACCTTTATTATCAGAGCATTGAAGAGTTCCCACTTCATTATAGGGACGTGATAAACGCAAATATCATCTGACAGTACAAATCTATGTAAAAATATATATAAGCATCCGGTTTAAAAAATCTAGGTAGAATTCGGTGTAAAAATGTAAATAGAAATTCGTCTCTTATAGCGATCTCCTTTCTATTCGATAATTTCCTAAATTAATCACGAAAGACCAATAAAGTTTTAATTGACTAGACCCTTTTCATGAGGACATGAACTGTAGCTTGATTTTAGTGTGAAAACCCTGAGGAATTTTTTCGGGCCATGATGAGGAATTTCGTCTATAAATTTTCGCGGGAATATTTGAAATAATGGATTATGGGAAGTTAACTGACAGTATATTCCTTAAATGGCTCTCTACGACATTTTATACAAAATATCTTCATCAGTTTTTCTATTTAGTTCATTATTCTCCTACATTAGCCAAACCACCCGTAGTAGATTTCGTCTTATTTTACACACACACACACACACACACACACACACACACACATATATATTATGTATATATATGTATATATGTATATATGTATATATATATGTATATATATGTATATATATATATATATATATATATATATGTATATGTTACGGTCAAAGCCCGAAGTTCGGCCAGTTCCCGAATTGGCCGCCAAATAGCACATTGGCGGGGTGTGTGGCCAATGTGCGATGTACTGGAAATAAATAGCGTATATGCAACTTTGGCCGGCCCTCTTCCCGAAGTGCCCGTAACTCCCTGGCCAATGTTCAATGTGCTGAAGCAGTACTGTTCGGCAGGGGGCGCAGCTATAGATTCCGGTGTGATGATGGCATGCACATGGTGGCAAGGACAGTGTGTTGTATTTTCGGTGTATCTGGCATCCAAGCATCGAATCCCGAATCTAGCCACGCGTTATTGTTTACGGGCCCGTCCACTGAATAGTGTCTATTGCAGGTTAGTGTGCTTTCCCCGGATAGGAAAGCCCTTTCAATATTCGTTTGTTTTTTGTTATACTATGGATGAAACTGAGTTTCAAGAATTTGTACATGCTTACAAATTTATATTTTAATACTATTATTACTAGATTTATAGGATTAATACTTTATAGTTTCATCTAAATCTTATACATGTACATGAACTGCTAAACCACGAAAGGGATCGCCGCGTCATTTCAGAGTATTGTATTGTTTTTCAATAGATTTTTTACTATGGCTTCTCCTGATGAAACTAGTATGCTGGGCGAAGATGACGCACATGCAAATGCGGGACCAACTTTTGATATGAGAACCGTGTTTTTAACAAAATTGAATATATTGCTGCAAGGAAAAGCAGATAATAGCTGGATCGTCAGCAGAGACAAGTACTGTACTTTCATAGAGAAGTTAAAAAGGCTAAATCAAAGCAGAAAAAAGAAAATGTTGACTATCGTCGACTAAGAAAATATGATGTTATTGAGGTTGATGGAAAAAAAAACTTATTGTGCCAGTAACAGAAGACATAGCGTTAATTTGTATTTTGTGCACACAGAAGACTTATTCGACTTGCTACATAATACTCACTTGAAAATTGAATATGGAGGTCACACACGGATAGAGAAGGAGCTGCAAACTAAGTACAAAAATGTCACCAAGGAAATCATTACATTGTATCTCCGCTTATGCAAACAGTGTCAGACCAAATTATCTAATCCTAAGAAAGGTCTAGTTTCTATACCTTTGATATTTAAATAATTTAACTCAAAATGCCAGGTAGATCTTATCGACATGCAAAGTAACCCAGACAGCGAATTCAAGTTTATACTCAATCGCCAGGATCATTTAACAAAGTTCATATTATTGCGAGATCTGAAAAGCTCTTAAAAGTTTCCATTTTGCAAGAGAAACTACTTACATTGGCATCCGTATGCACAGAGGAAAAATCATTACGAACCATTGCCTCTTCACAATCGCTGACCGGCGACCAAGGCTACACTAGATGCAGTTGCACTACTAAGTGCTCAACAAATAGCTGCAGATGTAAAAATATCAAACTGCTGTGAAATTCGAAATGTCATAAAAGTTCATCTTGTTGTAACAAGTGATGATACCGATAATTTTCTGTAATAAACTAACTCAGTAGATAATGTGATTATATTTTTGTTTGTATGTTTTCTCCAAGGGAGAGGAAATTTTCGTAACAGACCAGGAGGTTACTGGTACTGTGAGATCCTTACTCACTAAAACTTGTAACTTCAGACTACAGCCCACCTAAGGCCACCGTAGCTCCTTTGCCTTTGTTCCGAAAGTCGATCCTAGGCGCCTAAGAGAAGCGGATTCGTTGGAAATCTCTTCTGTGGCAGCTATAATATGATTATCATTAGTATTACGGTATAACAAATACCCAAAATTTGCTCATGACCTTTTTCTTCTGACTTTGGCCGATCGTCCCATGCCAGTTCCAGCATTGACTGGCCAAACCCCGAAATCAAGGAAAGATCGGATATTGGCCGGTCATTGTGATTCGATATTGGCTATTTCGCGATTTGGCCGGCCAATTCGGAACTGGCCAATATCGGGCTTTGGCCGTAACATATCTATATCTATCTATCTATATCTATCTATGTATCTATCTATCTATCTATCTATATATATATATATATACATATAATATATATATATATATATATATATATATATATATATATATATATATATATATATATATATATATATATATATATATATACATATATATAAATTTATACATATAATGGCACATGCAAAAAACATTGTGTGTGATACATTTAATGTTTCATAAAGTGTCGACTGGTTTAAGCAGCTCAACATTTTTGTCTGCTTCTATGAAACCTAGGGACTATGAAAAGAATGAACTGATATAATATTGCCAATTAGTCTACAAAGATCAGGGATACAGAAAAGTTCCAGTCGGCTCAGTGTCATAAATAGTAGGCATACAAAGCCTGCATTCACGTGGGCTGCAATAATTCTAGGGAGGTTTATAGAATAAATAACATTAAACTATGCTAAATGAATTTTATTTTTTTAGAAAAAATGAATATTACTGAAAATATTTTGTAAGAAAAATTATTTCTTTTTTCTATGCCTTTTTGCACGTGAGAATAACTGTTGTGCTAAACATCTATTAGTGTTTACTGACTACCTCTTCACACATATTTCTAGACATCATGTAACAAATTTAATTTTTTCTGTATAATATCTCCTTATAACAAATTTGACGCCACTAACTTGCAGAAAAACTCTTGCAAGTTAAACGGAACATAAAGCTACCACTCCTTTGCAACGTTATTTTGCTTCAAAATTGTGGCGACCTTGTCAGGACAATATTGAAGCACGCGAAAATTCTTATACTTGCTGTAGGCTTTTTCAAACTTGCAGATTTATCATGCTAAATTTGCTACAAGTTTGTAATCATTCAAAGCAAGATTGCTGCAAGTGTGGTGCAAATTAAATTTTCTACCTGTGTTGATATTTTAAAATTGATTGATTGATTAATATTTTAAGATCGATACATTAAATCATTTCTAACTTTAAGAAAATTTAATAGCAAACAACTAGATTCAAAGTGTTTTTATGGAATAAAAAGTAAGTTATAATATAATCAGTATAATTTTATATACAAAATTGTGCCTGATTTTATTTTAAGATAGAATTATTAGCAATTAAAAAGAAATGCAAACATTTAGATTTAGCAGATACAACTATTAAAATAAGAAATAAGAATTCTAAAAAATGCAGTTTATGACTTTCCTTTTTCCTAGGAACATATTTTTAATAAACCTAAATATAATTTTTTAAACTTTTTTTATTCCTAGTAAATTATATTGAGTAATTATAAAAACACGATAGTAGATTCCAGTTCGGAGTCTGATTTTTAGGAATGTATTCTACTTTTCTTTTAAAAGCACATTTAAACCTTCAAAAATTCGATATTTTTAATTTTTACATTTTAAAAATTGTTGGTCGTTTCTGAATCTTTTAAAACAAACCCCATTGAAATATTCGAATTAAAATAAAATCTATACAATCTTTGCATTTAGTAATATCATATCTTTCGAGGGAGCTATAAAAACTTTAAATGCATTTTTAAGAAAAGGGTGTTTTTTCAACTTGCGCGTTCTCTAAATAATTGCACGTACTGATTTCAAATTTTCATAGTAAATACGTTATAGATCTGTGAAGAAACTCTACGTACTGTTTCCATTGTTATTTATTTCATTTAGTATTCATAATAATAATTGAAACCGAATTTTTAAACATTATCTTACGGATATACAATTCATTGATGCAATACTTAAAGCATGATACCTAACAGTTATTGTTTACAAAATGGCAAAAATTATTAATGACTTGCTATAAGTCTGCACCCAGTGTATCAGAAAATATATATATATATATATATATATATATATATATATATATATATGTATATATGTATATATATATATACATATATATATATATATATATATATATATATATATATATATACATTTTATACATATTATATTTTTGATATTTTAAATATATAACAGATGATAGTTCTACGTTTAACTTATTTATCTCTTTTTCTATTGAAATATATGTATTTAAACTTTCTGTACTTGAGAATTCAGATTCAATTTATCTTACTTATGACCTCAAATAAAAGTA
>CM063505.1:180699219-180704219 GCA_032207245.1 Pardosa pseudoannulata | reverse complement strand
TATACCATTTATATATATACATATATATATATTATATATATATATATATATATATATATATATATATATATATATATATATATATATATATATATATATATATATATATATATATATATATATATATATATATATATACATATATATATATATATATATATATATATATATATATATATATATATATATATATATATAAATTCATACACCTGTGTTCATACCTATATCTATCGAGTTAATCAAGAAAATTTTGTACATGTTAAAAGAAACCTTTACTAGCTTACTTACTTCATCTAATTATTGAACTTATCTATACCTGCATCCATATCTAAAGCTAAACTCTATGTATCTATACAGGTATTTAAAAAAGTTTATATATGTATATATATATAGGTATGTAAACATGCATATATATATATATATATATATATATATATATATATATATATATATATATACCCTAAGAGATAAAGATAAATTTACACCAAAATAATATATAATGTATAAGAATTTATAATTAATTACATTTTTTCTATACTCTTTTTTGCTAAGGGACGCGCTGTAAAATTTTGGGATAGAATCCAATATTCATTTTATAAAATGAAGAACTTTAGTTCTGGCGGGTGAGTTTAGTCTCGATGGGACTGTATCGCGACAAAACGAATGACGACACGAGTTTAAGCCACGTCACAAAGATGTCGAGAAGGAATGACAAGCTACTGGGCACTGCTTGAGATGAAGAGGTCTCTTTCACGTGTTCGAAAATTGGGACAAAAATCGAAACCGAGCCATGTTCAGTGGGCACGCCCACTAGAAGTCCAGAAAAAGAACGGGTGGTCAGGCTTAATGACTGCTATCACGAAGCGCTGCATCCATCACGATTCCTAACGACTTCGGACACCCAATCGTGACCAATTAAAGGGGAGCACCCCCATTTGTCAATTTACATCATCAGCGTGTATGACAGTCTACAATAAAAACGGGTGCGTCAATGCTTCCTTAAACTTTTAAAAGCTCATAAAAGAAAGAAATCGTAAGTAGTTATCCAAGAATTCAGTCTGCGTGTATAGAATAGAAAGAAATTCAATTTTTTTTCTTGAAAAAGCGGTTGTATTTCAAAAATCCAACAATAGAGGGAAGCCAAATTTAGAAATTATACTATAAAATATTGAGCAAAGCATGATTTTTATTTAGATAGGCTGAACGATACCCAAAAGGTTAGAGCTTTTTTTTCTTTGGTACTAGAGTTTGTGAGTTCCAAAATCACGGGTGCATGGATGTTCATAACCATTCTGAATCGGCTTTAAGCAGAAGGTTTCAATCTCAATAGTCCTTGGTAGACCCCAAACCAAACGAAACTTAGGGTGATACCTTATTAAGGTGGATATATGTCACAGGTGACTTTTGAGTCATAATGATGTCAGAGAGGAAAATTTATGTTACTAAATTCCTATCTTTGATGATTTATGAAGTCATTATGACGAACAAGTTACCTGTGATTTATCTCGAAAGCAATATGTTAGCAGCCTGTATACATGCAACTGGATAACTAATATATTTAAACTACTGCTGTAAAAACTGTCACATTAAGCGACAACATCAAAAAGTGAGACTAAAAAAGAGAGCATTGGAAAAAAAATTTAATGTTTATACTACTTCTTGTACGTCTAATAATTATATATATTATTAAAATTTTAATATATAAAGTTTCATGAGAACTGAAAGCATTACACTTCCTTACAGGTACCAGATTCGTGTCATATCTCAATCTAATAACATATATTTGTCAAGGAGAAACATTAGCAGAACACAACTCCATGGACTAGACGACTAGACTTTTATAAACTGTGAATGGCAAATCGATAAAGCGTTCGCCACACACAGATACTGAATCAGAGATAGAGAGTGAGAGTACAATGGTGAACGATTTATGATAATTTTAATTAAAAACGAATTAATGTCTATTTTATGTTTAATCATTTAATTGTAATGTTTATATATATGTATATAAATATATATATATGTATATATATATGTATATATATATATATATATGTATATATATGTATATATATATGTGTGTATATATATAAATATATATATATATTATATATATATATGTATGTATATATATGTATATATATGTATATATGTATAATATATATATATGTATATATATATATATATATATGTATATGTATATATATATGTATATATATATATATATGTATATATATATGTATATATATATATATATGTATATATATATATATATATATATGTATATGTATATATATATATATATATATCTATTTGTATATGTATATATATATATGTATATATATATATATATATATATGTATATATATGTATATGTATATATATGTATGTATATATATGTATATATATGTGTGTATATATATATATATATATATATATATGTATATATATGTATATATATGTATATGTATATATATATATATATATATATATGTATATATATATATATATATATATATATATATATATATATATATATATATATATATGTATATGTATATATATATATATATATATATATATATATATATATATATATATATATATATATATATATATATATATATATATATATATATATATATATATATATATATATATATATATATAACTAAATTACTACACTTAAAATACCATTTAAAAATTTTCCTTTTCCTTTTTCCATTCTCAGTCTTACATATGTATTTTCCCAGACACAAAATCTCAGAATCTTCCAATCTCTCTTCAATTCTTTCAACCCATTTCCCAATACTGAGTCTGAAATACATGCTAATTTTTTGTCGACAAGCATCAATTTACAACTGTCTCAATCAAATGGTTCACTTTTACAACGATCTAAGATCATTTTTGTCGGTTAATATCGCTGACTAAGCTGCTCTTTCTTGGGTAAAACTTTGTCCTATTTCTCGCGTTGTATTTTTGGGTCGATTTTGTTGCAGAAAAGGGATTTTATTTATAATTAATTGCTCTGCTCAGAAGTAATTGCTCTATCATTAATGTCTTGTCAGAGAAAAATATATTTTTACTCAGTCTCGAATCAATTTGTTGTTACACGTAGGATTCGCTGAATTCTTGTAATGGAGCCACGACTGTAATTTAATTAGGCTTTCAATTGACCAACAAGACAGGGCAATTAAAAATAATAGGGACTTGCAACCAGTGATTTAATTTCGCCGCATTACATGTACATGTAATGCGTATTTAGATATGTATAACATGTATGTATATACACACATACATTTATTTTCATATAAAATAAGGAAATCTATACCAAAACCTGTGCAAACTTTTATAAAAGCTAGGAGAAGAATTATTTGCTAGTACAATAATATAGTAAGATAAATTATACTATCCTAATTAATTTATACACTTTTGTATATGTAGCAATTATATATTATTTATCTACCTATACAAATAGATTTTTTATTTTTATCTAAATTCTATTCATATATTTAAGTTACAGAAAAGAATTTCGTAGAAATACACTCCCAATTAGAACAAGTTTCTACTAATATATTCCCTTCCAATTATTCCATATTTTAATATTTGTATAATTATCTCTAGCTACACACACACACATATATACATAATAGATTTATAATTTATTTCTTTCTATTCACTTCCCCTTTTAAGAGGTATGGTATAAAAATTTTAAATAGAAAATTTCATTCATTTTATAAATTACAATATTACTTTTACTTCATACAACCCTTTTATTAAATCAGAGAACATGTTCACTAAAATTGAAAATTTTGCATTAACTTCGAAAAGCCACTCTATCTAGCATGCATGAAATATTTGAATGGAATCCAAAATTTTAATAAGATTAAGAGATAACTAATGCGAATCTACCAAATTCGCATTAATTCTGACCCAAAAATTAGGTAACAGCAAATGTAAGCTATTTTTCAATTCAGCAGTTTTATTTAATTTACTCATATTTCTCATTTGATAATTTTGACCTTTATTAAGTGTACTCTTTCAATTTAATTTTGGAATAGTTAAAATGAAAAAAAAACGTTATATAGAATTTTATAGTAAAAATCTAAGATAGAAATCTCAATATTTTACTTATTTAAACATAAATTTTGCAATTCCTAAGCGAAGAATATTTTATATAAGAGAATGCCTGTATATACATACATACATACATGTACATACATTTATACATACATATACATACATGTGTACCTACATGTACATACATGCATACATCCATCCATACATGCATGCATACATACATACTATGTACATACATGTACATTACATACATACCTACATACATACATATATACATACATACATACGGACGAGCCACAAAAACTGGTGTAGGCATACGTATTCAAATAAAGAGAAAGGAGCTAATCAAAATACGACGCTGTGGTTAGCAACTCCTGTATAAGACAAGTGTCTGACACAGTTGTTAGACCGGTTACTGCTGATAGAATAGCAGGTTATCCAGATTTAAGAGAGTGTAACCGTAGTTTTGTACTTGATGCACGAGAGATGGGACATAGCATCTCCGAGGTAGCGATGAAATTTGGATTCTCATGTACGACCATTTCCTGAGTGTACCGTGGTATCCTGTATATCATCAAGTCTACGACATCACTGCAGCCGGAACAGATCGTGTAAGAACGCGACCAACGACGACTGAGAAGGATCATTAAACCTACCAAAAGAGCAAACCGTCTGCAAATTGCTGTATATTTCAGTATTGGATCATCAACAAGAGTCAGCATGCTAACCATCCAACGAAACATCATTGAAATGGATATTCGGAGCCGAAGGTCTACTCGTGTACCCATCATGACTTCAAGAGAGAAGGATTTACGTCTCGCCTGAACCCGTCTACACTGGCATTGGACTGTTGACGACGGGAAACACGTTGTCTGGTCTGACGAGTCTCATTTCAATTTATATAGAGCGCAAGGAAGTCT
>CM063505.1:180679219-180681719 GCA_032207245.1 Pardosa pseudoannulata | reverse complement strand
GCGATAAATAATGAACCTTCCGCAAGATAAAAGATTCTTCGCGAGCGCTTAATCGGGAACAGATTCGACGTTCAACCAGCGCATTAAATAGAAATCGAAAATTTAAAAAAATAAATAAATAAATAAAAAGCGAACGAAATTAATTTGTGCTCTCTTCATAAAAGGATCGGAAGAAACATAATTAAGTTAATTAATGACCAATTATTTTAATGGATCGAATCCAATCCTTAATTCGTTCGAACCATTGCGAGTTATTCGAATGTGAACGGAGGGAAAAAATAACCTCGAGAGATAATATACTAGGTAATGACTGCACTCCAACACTAATGTTACGTCACAAGTCATCAATCACTTTTTTTATGGGTCACCAAATTTTTTTTGTGTGTAATTGGTACAAGATATCGGGTCCCATTTCGTGTAAGGGAAGAGCGGGTCGACTTCATTAATTGAAATTTATACAATTATGAAGAAATGAATTGCGAGGCGGAAGAATCGTTCATGATACGATTTTAAAACGGAAAAAAATGTAAAACTTTTTGATTTTGAAGTGTCTTTGATTGTTGCATAATGGCGATGCAACACCACTGAAGTGAATTGAAACAAATATGAATGCATTAGGAGATTAATGTAATGTATAATTGCAATATTATGTGATTACCTACATGCATTTAAATACATATTTATATGCATATAATCACTTACTAAACATATATAAGTCTATTCTTCTTCTATTTCATGCCCCATGGTCTATTATTTTGCTACACAAGGGCTAATGATTCCTGAATCTTCTGTTTAAATTGATTAAAAACAGTTACGAGCATAATGCCCATAATATAATTGAAACCCGTGGACAACGAAACTAAGAGAATCGCCCTACTCCTTGGGTCACCCTTCTATATATCGATTATGTTTTGAAACATGCGACTTTTATTGGGGGTTAATTTAATCAAGTAATACAACGCATGTTTTTATGGCGCGGATTGAGTATGGTACATGTTGTACTAGTAGTACAAAATAAATGTTTTATGTATATATATGACAGGTCTAAAAAAGATGTAGTTGGAAATTACATGAGTTATAAACGATTTTAAAAAGGGAACTATTTTATAATAATAAAATAAATGAAAAGGACGAACGCTTGCGTAACCTTTTGGAGTCATGTATAAGGCGTAGAATTATTTCACAGGAAGCTGATGTCTAATCAAGTGAGAAGTTCAGTTAGCGAGTAGACATGGAGCTGTGAACACATTTGCACGTTTAGCTTCTCCACGAATGAATGAAAATGGCGCAAGCGCTGCCTGAAACAGAACGTCCATGTTAAATAAAGAAGTGTTTTTACTAAGAAGGACTAATTATTCCATTCGCCTTAACACACAACATGTCATATATATATATATATATATATATATATACATGTCATATATATATATATATATATATATATATATATTTGTGTGTGTATAATAAGACGGACTTCGCGATTGGTGGTTGCAGTCAAGGTCCATAAAAAGACACCATTTTAGTTAACGACCATTATTAACAGAACGTTGGAGGATGAGTTTCCACTTCATCACAGGCATAGGACAAACCGCATGGTAAACTAGCATGAAGTTATAAATAAAAGGTCTTTAACACCTAAGTCAATATCTCAGTCAAAATTTGTGGGAAAATCTCTCTGCGAAAATCTATCTCTGACAGGGTTCATCTCCTTTTTGTATGAAAATTTTCTAAATTGTCCGCTAGGGTAATGTAGAGTTAAAACTAGTTAGACCCTTCTCTGAGGGCTTAAACTGTAGTCTCAGTGATCAATTTAGGTTAGGGTTTGGTTTTAGGTTTAGGAGTCTGGAAAGAATCCACTCTTAACTTTTTGAAAGGGGCTCACAGAAGAAATAATTCATCTGCGGGATATATGCTGTCCCAGCCCCTCTGAAAAGGTTAATGAATCATGCCTTAATTAGATTTCGATGGTCGGAAAAGATAAGATAATTAAATGTGGTTTTCCAGATCGATCGTTCAAGCTCGTCTAAAGCAGTGGGATTGTTTCTGTAGACAATGTCTTTCAATGCACCCCAGAAAAAGTAGTAACAAGATGTGAGATACTAAGAATATGGAGGCCAGTACATTTGGAATAATCTAACGCAATGAATCTTTCCTCGAAGTATTCATGCAGAATGTTAAACAACTGTTTTGTGCGATATGGTCAGGCACTATCTTGCATGAACCAGTCACTGTCTGGTGGACCATCAAACACTCGATGTGTGTTGACAAATTGTTGGAAAATTGCAAGGTAACATTCCCTAGTCATCGTTTCACCAATGAATAAAGGGCTGATAATGCATCTGCTGGATATTGCTCCCCAAACAATAAGTTTCAGAAAATGAAGTGATTTTCCCTCACAGGAATAAGGATTTTCGGAACCCCCAAGTCTCCAATTTCGTTTATCGAATATTACATTAACCCTTTAAAGGTCACGTACATAAACGCTTTGGAATTTAATGAA
>CM063505.1:180656719-180664219 GCA_032207245.1 Pardosa pseudoannulata | reverse complement strand
ATTTTACATGAAACAGTTAGGTCTCTCGGAGTAGTATCAAACCCTCAATTTTTCGCAAAAATACGGTCTATTGTCAATGGTTTGAAGCAAAACATCTAATTTCTTTTAACACATTACTAAAGCTTTACTTTAAAATATAATCATTTTGAGTAATAACAACTAACGCTACGATCAATATAACTTCAGTGGATTAAAAAAGCCTATAATAAAAATGACAAAACTACAAACTGTGTTATAAAACTGTTCAACAGAAAAAAAAATTCGGTCTGAAATATTTCTTACTGTATGGAAGTCTGAAATGGCCATTTATTTTCCGAGAATAATTCTTAATATAGAATTTGGGCTCAGCCAAATAGAAAAAGAGTGAACAAGGATTTAGGGTGAAGAAACATATGGCATGCGAAATTCTTACTCGTGGGTGTAACACGATATGGTTGAGAGGGTGCTATCTCGGTGGAAGGGGATAAAGAAAACATCTCTTGGCTTCGCAGCTGTTTATTCAACATATCGCCATTGTAATACTTAGGGTATGTGACAAAAACCTATATTTTTTCTTAATT
The DNA here is from genome assembly GCA_032207245.1 of Pardosa pseudoannulata. Lineage (NCBI taxonomy): Eukaryota > Metazoa > Arthropoda > Arachnida > Araneae > Lycosidae > Pardosa > Pardosa pseudoannulata. The sequence continues at coordinate 180,663,659 of CM063505.1, read as the reverse complement.
CAAAATTTCAAAGCATTGAAAATTTGTCTATAATCTATTTAAAAAAATGTTTTTAGAGGAATTGAGAAATACTGATATCGTTTTGAATGGACAGTTTTATTTTTATTTGTGAAATGTTTTTTTAATTTGTAAAATCATGAAATCAAAGCAAATTTTTATGCTAAATACAAAATTGTAAAATTAAGAATATTAATTAACCGTAAAAAAAATAAATTATATCTGATATGAAACATTTAAGTCTCCAGGAGGGTTAGGAATAGTTTCGCAAAAATTACGATTTATTATTTACAGTTTCATTTACTCCCAGACATCTATTATATATCTATTCCATTTATTATTATTTATTTTTCATTATATTATTACTTATCATATTATTTATTATATATTTCATTATTCTTTATTATTTATCTATTATATATATATATATATATATATATTATAAATATATATATAAATATATTATATATAATATATAATTATATATATATATATATATATATATATATATATATATATACATATATATATATATATATATAATATATATATATTATATATATATATTTATATACATAATATATATCATATATATATATACATATATATATATATATATAATATACATATATATATATATATATATATATATATATATATATATATATATATATATATATATTTGTGTGAGTGTGTGAGTATGTATATATGTACCTGTGTGTTTGTTAGTATATATCAGTGATTTTCGTTTTAGCCGGATAGCCTTAGAATACCTCAAGGCTATCACTTAGTTCCCAATTTTGAGGATTTTAATTTAAATGTAAGAGTGGGTTTCTGTATTTTGCTTAAAGAAAGTTTTTTGGCACTCAGTATAGAAGGAGGGGGTCTGTAGACTTTTACTTTTTTCCAATAGTCAGAACTAAAACATCTTTGAAACTTTATTATCTCTCTGAATTATATTTAAATTGCTGAAAAAATCTTCAAAGTGCCTAAGATCGACAAAGATTGAATTAAGTTACTGAAGTGACTCTCATACTGAAGTGACTCTCATATATCGCATAACTAAGAAATATACATATGTAAATAATAAAGAATAGCTTATTTTGAATATAAAGGTCGAGAATATATAATGAAAGACGAGGAAATCACAAAATACTGTGTTGCCGCCTTGAATCCCCTTCTTTTTACAAGATCAGCACATGGTAATATAAATCTGTGATTGTAAACCGAAAACTTACGGAATGTGCAACTGAAAACTAAACTTGTGACTTGCGTAATTAGAGAATAAGTAACGGTAGCACTCCAAAACTGCGTTTCGTTTGGAATTCGAGTAATCGCAGGAAGCAAACTTTTGTTTCCACAAACTATGGAAGATATAAATTTTCAGGGATAATTTCATTTCCTCTGATCGTAAGAAATGATTACCGGAAAAGCAAAGTAAATAGCATCGGCGTGAGAGGATGTTTTTCTTTGCCAAAGTTGCCTCTCCACGTTCGGCATCGATAAGGAATGTGATGGGTCTCTAATGGGCAGATGAAATTATCGAATGACGTGACGCAATTAAGGCCTGCAAGTGAGGGGAATGCTGCTGCGCAAAATATGAGAACGGACGTGTTCCAAGAAAGAATGTTCTCCAATTGTGGTGTTTTTTGGAAGCACGGAGAGAAGTGAAACAGCAAGAAAGTGAATTAGATTTCACTGATACAAAACCAAATGGATACATTCTTTTGGAACATAGTCTGATCGTTGTTTCCCTAATTAACTCGTTCTTTCGAAGTCAAGTATTACTGCTGAAATGATTTAGATTTAATCAAAATACCTACTAACAGCTTAATATATATATCTCACAATAAAACTAAGTAAGGATTTAATTACTTTAAATATTTTACAGGTAGTGCACGCTCTATTTGAAACTGATTTCAGGTAAAAATGTGAAAACGTTTAAATTCTAAATTTAATCTGTCATTTTTTAATATAAAAATGAGTGAGATTTTTATTTGAAACTTTAAGTTTTTATTTCAAGTTAAAAAAAGGGAATCACATTTGAATTAACTTTACGATTTTGAATAAACTTAACTCAAATCATATACATACATGTATGGGTATATATATATATATATATATATATATATATATATATATATATATATATATATATATATATATATATATATATATATATATATATATATATATATATATGTATATATATATATATATATATGTATATATATATATATATATATATATATATATATATATATATATATATATATATATATATATATATATATATATATATATATATATATATATATATATATATATGTATATATCCCCTATATAATAATAGGCTAAGTTGTCTGTATGCCAATTTCTGAAGCGGTTGTACCTGGAATGGATATAGGCATCCTTATTGGATTTTTCATGAGGTAGAGTTAGCAAAATTGAAAGCGAATTTGAAATCCACCCCATTCCCATTTTTTCGAGAGTTTAATGCTATTATTTCAAGCCCAATCCTTCCTTTTATTCTATACGAAATTCATTCTTGATAGGATAGCAAAGATAGGATCCTATCAAGAAATTCATTCTTGATAGGATGATAGGATGAGAGTAATATTTAAATTTCTGGACTGTTTCTACTTGACTATCTGACTTCATATACTCTAATTAGTTCGCTCAGAACATTCAGGCATTGTACGTTTGGTAGAATGTTCGCGTATTCGATCGTCGAACTTTTCGGGTTTACGGTTCTATCCCCAACGCAGGGAATTTTTAAAAAATAAATTTAATATTTTCTGCTTTTTCTTTTAAATTCTTATTACTAAAGTTGTTATACTATTTTTAAAATACATTGTTACTATTTTTTCAACTTTTTATAATTTTTATAATTTTATTTTATTAAATTCACGTATTGTCGTACGGATGTCTCTGGCCTCATAAACATTTCATGTTGTGTATCCTTAAACTTTCTTCTCATAATGTAATAATGCCGAACGATGGCCGAATGGTAGAGCGCTCCTCTTCGGAACCGGAGTTCGTGGGTTCGAAACCCGCTGCTGGCATGGATGTTGTAGCCATTCGGAATCGGCTTTAAACTGTAGGTCCCGGTCTCATTAGCCCTCGTGTGCAAAACAGTAGACCGTAGCGCTGCAAACCAAACCAAACCATAATGTAATAATAGCCATAGTAATCTACCCGTCTGTCCTCGAAATTACGAAGCTTTTGGAATTGGAATGGATAGAGCATCCATATTGGATTTTTCATGAGTTGGGGTTTGAAAATTCAAAGCGAGTGAAGTTTATCTTTTTCTAAACTATAGATCCGATTCTGAAGTAAATTGGTATGAATAAGCTTCGTATCATAGCGAAAAATACTGTCCTCTCTAAAACGCTCGAAATTCACCCCGTCCCATTTTCGAGCATTTAATGCCATTATATCAAGTCCCATTTTAAGAATAAGCGATTAAATTTATCAATTTATCACATAATAAATAGGTAAAAATAACAATTTTTCTATCATTATGACGTCATTCCTTTAACCATCTCATTTAATCATTTCTTATTTTAAGTTATTTAAATAATTTCTGCATTATTTTCATACGTTTTATCACTAAACTTAGATATTACATAAATAATTTTCTTTTTTATTTGACTTAAATAATAGATTAAGTACATATGTGATAATTTTAATCGATTATTTTTGTTGAAAGGTAATTCTCAGTTGAAAGGTCATTCAATTTTTTTTTACCTGCCTCATAGGGTTCTTTACAATTCTGGAAAATTAAAAATTTTACTGATCCCGTCATATGACGGGCTATATGCTAGTATATATATATATATATATATATATATATATATATATATATATATATATATATATATACATATATATGTATATATATATACATATATATATATATATATATATATATATATATATATATACATATATATATATATATATATATACATACATATATACATATATACATATATATACATATACATATATATATATATATACATATATACATACATATATATATATATATATATATATATATATATATATACATATATACATACATATATATATATACATATATATATATATATACATACATATATATATATATATATATATATATATATATATATATATATACATATATATATATATATATATATATATATATATATATATATATATATATATATATATTTCATTTGTAAAATAAAATACCCTTGACGTAGTCCACATTTCTTTTTCGGAAAGGGTTTACAAACTTACTTTAAAGTACAGTAAACCATCAGTCTCACAAAAAAACCTAATTATACACATGTAACAATAAGTTTCATTCGGTTCAGCTTTTTATACCTCTTCCCGTGAGTCATCTTCAAAGACATATCAGAACAGAACCAGTTTGAACTAGAAAGAAACTTTGGACTTCTCCCAACCAATAGAAGAGCCCGTTGGTTTGACTTTTCTGACCCCTCCATTTGGGAGTGGACCCCTATTTTTTCCCCGCGGGGGAGTCGGAGTTTCTAGAGGACAAGGTTGTGAAAAGAGGAGAGTAGAAGTTGAACGCTGCTGGCATCCGCGGCTTGAGGGATAGAGCTTGTGAGAAATTCATCGATGTATTGTTTTTTAAGGCCAGCGCTGATTCGAGAGCAGTCTTCGATATCTACAAATGTTAAGTTGATTACAGTTGTATTCCTTAGGTATTTGTTTATTTGTATAAATTAATTTAATAAAGACATATTTGTCCATGTGTTTATTAATGAGTATTAATTTCTTCTTTCTCAAACACTAGGCCAAAATAACATTATTTTTGCAACAAAAAACATACATTAGTTTTATATATACACATATACATTTCAGTCATACATAAATACGTTTTAAAATGGACCAGCAACGCAATATGTAATTTCATTTCATTTTGAAAAGTATATTTGCAACGACATTTTGTCTTTTACTTTATGCTTCATGCTTAAATCAGTTTTGTTATGTTGTTGTTGTTTCTGAAGCCACTTGGATAAACAAAGCTCAAGTGAGACTTGTGCTACTCTTATTAAGGTAAAGGGGTGCGTATTTCGTTTTTTAATGAGCACCGTTAAGGTGAAAGAATGACCTTGCTCAATAGGGCATTTTGAAGCAGCGACCAAGCAGAAGATACATAAATTTAACCTGTCACCACCAGAGGTATTGATTCACAACTTGGAGGACAACACAGGAAATTGGACGACATTGTGACCACGAACATATAATTTAGTGACCCAGTCACCTTTAACGAACGTCGTGGACGTTAGGCTGTGTTCCGAACCAGCAACCTCTGAGTTACGAGAACACTGCCTTTGTCGACTGAGCTACCGCGTTTCTTTAAAACAGGTTTAAATTTACCTCATAAATAATGCACTATGTTTAATTTACGCTCCTGTATTTACTTAATGAATTTAAACTAAAGTAGTTTTACGAATAAGTAGTAAAATAAAATATCGTAGAAATTTATTTGGGTTTGAACACTACGGTCCACTTTTATGCAAGACGAAAGAGATGCTGGTGTTCGAACCGAACATCTCAGGAAATGTAAAATGAATAACTCCTCAGATAACTCGAATTGACACAGAAAAAAACAACTCGAATAGAATAATGACTGAAATCACTTTAAAATCGTCTACATTAATTGCTATTGAATGCAAAAAAGAATATACAAACAGTTTATTTTAAAAAATCGAGAATTTCTAATATCAACCGTAATCTTGGGCTTAAAAAAGTTTCGAAAGTTCCACCTAGAAACTTTTACGAAAATACGTAAAAAAAAGAATTAAAAAAAGAAGAAGAAACATTGGTCGTAAGAACCGGGCCGTTTCTATTCGTAAGGCTCAAATACGAACCCGGCGCCGTCATAAATTTCGAAATCTTTTTCTTGAAGCCTCACTATTTTTTTTTGGCATAAAGAAGGGAAATGAGCGGCATTCTCTCGCTGTAAGAGGCAGATGGTGCGACTAGAACCTTTTCCTTTTTTTGAGGGCAGGAGCATCTCATTACACTTTAAAAAATAATCGATCGAAGGGAGATTTGACGAGAAAAGTGAAAAAGTGTGGCGCGAATCGCTTAGATCTTCACGGATTTATTTTTTTTATATATTCTGAAACCACGAGAGAAAATTTTAACGAACATATATATAGAGAGAGCTATAGATAGATAGATAGTTATATGTATAAGTATATAGATATAGATACATATATAGAAAGACATATATATATATATATATATATACATATATATATATATACATATACATATATATATATATATATATATATATATATATATATATATATATATATATATATATATATACAGATATACAGATATACAGATATAGAACGATAGACAGATAGATTAGGTATAGGATTATATATAGACAGGTATATATATATATATTATAGATAGATAGATATAAATAGCTATAGATTTATATAGAAATAGATAGAAATAGATACGTAGAGATATAGGTTTAAATATATATTTTTACAGAGATTGATATATTTAGATATAGATAAAAATGGAAATTCATATACTAATATAAATTTAGATACATAGTCATAGCTATAGGCTGCATATATATAGATAGATATAGAAACCAGTGGTCAATTCTTGAAAGCAAAACTGATGATCATTTCTAACTTTATATCCTTGTATACATTTTGGAAACCATGGGTTGTTTAAAATGCTACAAAAGAACCGCTGCTTTAAACTATGTCGCTCGGGGAATTTAAGTACGTGATTGACAACTTATCAAGACGGTGTTTCCACATATCAAAAGAATCAAGTTTTTTTCTTGTCTTTTTCTTTATCTGACTAATTTTAAATTATGATTTAGTTGACTTGTGTTAAATACAAGTACTTGAATTTTGCAAACTTTCTTGCCAAGTAA
>CM063505.1:180636719-180651719 GCA_032207245.1 Pardosa pseudoannulata | reverse complement strand
TGAATAGGGGAAAGTCAAATACGAGCTGACAATACACTTTAAAAATGGCTGAATGCTGTCAGCAAATAGAGGTCACTTCAAGTTGGTACATGGTCCGCTACATGGTGCATGGTTCAAATTAGTACATGGTTCAATACATGGTGTATGATTCAAATTTGTACATGGTTCAATTAATAGTACATAGTTCCAATTAGTACATAGCTCAATTAATGGTACATAGTTCCAATTAGTACATGGTTCCATAGGTACATGGTTCAAATTGGTACATTGGTAAATACATGGTACATGGTTCAAATTGGTACATTGGTCAATTCATAGTACATGGTACAAATAAAATTAACTTTCAATTGGTACATGGTGCTAGGGATCCTGATTATCAGTGCTGGAATATATATTCGTAATCTTTCGATATTTCGCCTCGAAAACCTTTCGGTTGTTCCCTTTAGAAATGGGTGAACTATGTCAGGAAAAAAAGATAGCTTTCGAATTGTATATGTTTCTTCGGACCCGATTATTGCTATTTAAATGCATATTCGTAGCATTTTTGTATCAGGATACTACAGCACGACTTCGAAATCCTTCCGGTTGCTATATAATAGAACTTAGCTCTCTTAAAACCTAAACCGAATCTCAAACATCTTTATATATGTATGGGACGGAGGAATATTTGAATCCAAATGCGGCAAAAACCACCATACTTATGACACAAATAGGGAAAGATTTCTGTATTACAACAAGAGAGTGGGTTTTCAGATTTCTCATACAAACAAGCTGCATTATTATTTCGAGTAACAACGTAGAACTTTCTTGTTGGGGAACAATTAGAAGTTCATAAGTTATTTCTACATGTGCCTTACTTAAATTCACTTAGTGTTTATTGCAATCTCTGTATATATTAGTGTTTGCGTTTGCAGAGAAATAAAGGTAAAGTGATATTTAAAGCCTTTTAAACACGCGCCTCTCATCACGTTTGGGCAATATTCAATTCATGGACAAGGCATTGAGAGAATATTAACAACATCTTCCAAAAAGGCGTCTGGTGGTACAGAACTGTACGCTGTTCTAGAGATGCGTCCCTTTGAAACGGAAAACTATTTAATCCGCATTCGGCGATGATCGAATACGGTGCTTTCACTTCCGTGGATCGATGTGACGAGTCATAAATCACGGCTCGGCGCGAACAATGACGCTGAACGGGCTGCTTTCCGAACCACGAGGCATTGTACGGATCACACGGGCATGTCTATAATAATATAGATTCGTAACCGATCGTAGTAGAATGCCTCAAAGCGAATGTTAGCTAGAGAAGATAATGTGTTGCGAGTCGGTTAAATAACGGATAGAGCTTGTACAAATTGATATTAATATCATCATACATAATAAATTTACATATATATATATATTATTAATATATATCATTATATAATGAATTATATATATATATATATATATATATGACATGGACGAATGGTTAAGATATGGAAGATACATTTAATTTCATAAATAAAAACAGATTTATTGTAATACTTTTTTCCGTGGCTATGACAACTAGATATCCTTTGTTCTCATAATTTGACTCGACAAGAGTGGAGGATGCTATCAGCCCGAGTTCTCGCTCAAAACTGACTCTTTTGGCGTTTCTACTTAAGCAAATTCATATTTCTACTTCCGCGTCAAACTCTTTATTATCTATAGTTATGCTCGTGGGTGTGTCTTTCTCCTATTACGTTATCATTGTAAATATAGGTTGGTCGTAATTTGAGGGCACTTCAGTGTATATTTTTGTTTAAGTTTTAAGAAAAATTGTAGTTTAAAAGAGACGTTTAAATTTCATTTTATTGTAGCTGTATGCTCCTCTTTTATTTTTTCACATACATCTACACACATATATACTTACATATATATATATATATATATATATATATATATATATATATATATATATATATATATATATATACATATATACACACACACACATATATATATATATACACACACACACATCTTATTTTAATCGTGCATAAAACGTAAAAAAAGCTACAAAATATTTTTAAGAAATACTATGCGTAGAGATTGTTATTTTGTCGCTTAGACATATGTATAGGCATAATAATCTTCCTTACACATGAGTAGGCAATGTAATGTGCTCCAAATATTCACATGTATTTTCCCATGTCAAGTGATGTAGTACCGTAGCTAATAGAATAAAATGTTGTAAGCAAAAACGAAATTTCATAAACGAAATATGTGCAAGCACACTTTTTCAATTGACAATCGTAAAATAAAGGATGTTCATTACACAACGAAAGATACAAAACAATTCAACAGGCCTATTTTGTGTATACTTCAAAGACATTTCTCAAGACATTTCTCTGAATCTGGGAAAATTGTGTGCACATATGCATTTGTACAGGAATGGATTCCTTAAGGGAAAGTTTCATATTTATGTAATTGTATAAAGAAGACTTTTTTTATTTCGCCTTATCCTATCGGTTTTAACATTTTAGTGCCCAGCTTACCTTTTTAGATACCGATAGAAAATAACTTGTAGAATTTATATTTTATCTTAGACCGAGTTTTAATTTTGACTATAATTAGAGGGCAATTTCATAAACAATTTATAATATTTTCAAGTCATTTATATTATTTATAAATTTTTTCATTTGGATCAAAACTTTATGATTTTCAAACAGCGAACATAAATTTTCCTTTCACACAAGCACATTCACTAAAATCATGATAAATTGCTTTATCTATTATTAAACTCGGTTTTACAGTACTTATTTTACGTGTCATACGAAATAAATATTTTTTGAAGAAGTTTTCCCTTTTCAATAAATAGCATTCTATGACGTTGTTGTTGAATTATGCCAATTGGTCAAACCAAACATGACTGTGCCATATGTTACTCGTATTAAGACAATGGGGTGTGCTTTTCGTTTTTAATGACTATCACAAGGGTTAAAGTACAACTTTTACTCAAATGGGTATTCGTAATTTTGAAGCTGGGACCAAGCAGAAGACCCATAGGTTTGGCCTGCCACCCCTAGAGATATTGAATGAGAGCTTGGACGGTATTGTGACCATGAACAGATTTTATTTGCCCCCAATCACCTTTAATCTCCTGCTTTATGAATCGAGCGACGATTGTGTGTTCCACTTTCGATGAAATCTTTTCTCATACTTCGTGTTCAGAAGCAGTTTCATCACTAACTAAATTTTGCACAGGTTTTTTTACAGGACAAACTACAATGCTATCTTCAGATGTATCCAAATCGGTATCTGTTTCAGTTTCTAAGGTGTAATCAGGATACTTATAGCACCGTTATTTGTATCAATTTTCCTTTTTTTGCCATTAGGTTAAATTTTTAGATTTTTTTAAGAATTGTTTTAAGCACCAGTTAATTATTTCTTGCATATAATATAATACTCTATTGCAATTACGCCTAAGAATAAACGATCAACTCTTATATTGCAACTGTAACAAACAATAACGCAAAAACAAAAACTTTATCTCCTAAAAACAATAACATGTGTGATACGAGCTTTTCCCTTTTGGCCAGAAAGAATCATCACGTGTGTGATACGATGTTCTCATTTTAGGCACAGCAGTACGTCTCCCATACGTTGTTTTAAAGCAAAGGGTGAAAGTACACGAAGGAACTCAGGCCGTCTTGGGCTCCGAACCCACAACTCTACAGTTGCGAGCGCTTTGCCTTTGCCAACTCAGCTACCTTGGCTCTATCTTATAACGTTTAAACCAATCCCAGATTACTCACGTAACCTGCTGTAGCATTCATAGTTGCTGGTACTACATATTTATTTTATTTTGTGCAGTCCATAATTTAAATTAAGGGCTTTTGCATCGATATGTAATCGTCACAAATACCTCGGACATTAAAGAGTTTATATATATCGTAAATACATGAAAATTTCAGCTGTATACTTATTTAATCAGTTTTTCGGAATTTATTTTTTAAAAAATATGTTTTATTTACAAAAGAAAAGTGAGAGCTTGTTTCTCCATAGTTAAAATTTTCCTGATACACTGTACAATAAATTTTCGAAAAAGAAAAAATGTTAAAAAATTCCATTTTAATTGCTATACATACTAAATAAAATAAAGAAAAAAGATAAAAGCAGGTAGAGTTTTATCGTAGCTATATAATGCATTTAACATCAAAACGCCCACTATGGCATGGGTCCAAAATCCCACTATAGCATGGGTGTTCATAGCCGTTCGGAATCGACTTTAAGCAGTAGGTCCCGGTCTCATTTACCCTCGTGTTGCAAAAAGTAGACCGTAGCGCTCCAAACCAAAACCAAACATGAAAACTTGAAATCAATATATACAATAACGTTTATTTAAAGGAAGCGCAAGTTGAAAAACAAACACTATTTTCAATAAAACATGTTTAAAGTTATTATAGATGTCTTAAAACCTATGATATTAAATTCAAAAACTGTATAGTTTTACGGGCCTAAATTCGGTTATTTCCTTGGTGTTTGTGTTATATGTATCTGAAATGTCCAACAGATTTTAAAAATGTATAAATTAAAAAAATTTTTTGAAGACTTAAAGGAGATGTATCCCCTTAAGAATAAAGTGATAGATGCCTTTATCCTTCAAAAAAATTATTTACATTAGTTTTTAAACGACTGGACGATAAAAATTTAATATCATCAACTGTATGTGTATGGACCCAATAACAGAAGCTTCTGTGGGAACGGGGGTGATATAAACTGCCTCCCCCTGATTTGTCAGGTCACGCTGGTCATAAATCACCCACGGCTACACTTCAAAGATGAGTGATGCCGTTTGAATTCGACGTGAATGGATTCGAAGGTTTTATGTGATAAAGGGGCTGGTACGACAATCTCGCCATATACGGAAGAAAGTAGAATAAAGAACAGAACTTGTCTTTTCCATCTATTATTCATTATGAGGTGTTGAATACGGTTAGTTCGCACTTTTGATATTAATTAAAAACAAACTCCCATATTGCTGAATCCAATCAAATCCCTTGCATTAAAGTCATATCATAACACATAAAACCCTAGTTTCATTGGTACAAAACTGCAATGTCCAGGGGTGATTATGCCTATAAGTAAAAAACCCTGAAACTAATATCACTTGTAATCAAAAATCCTGAACTAATAACAGTTAATTACATATATAAAATAATTCCATGTTACTAACATTAAATGTAATGTATTGTTAGTCAACTTTAAGCAGTGATTTTAATTGTTAATAAATTAAAGCAGTGACTGCTTTGATTTTAACACTAGATGTTCCTTAACGATGTTGACGTAGATGCCTTACAAATGTTCATCATAGTCCTATTTTAACTGAAGTGATGCGAGATGAGGGGGTCTGCGGGAAGAGGAATGAAAGTTTACATATATTTTATTACTTAACTAAAAACCAACGTATGTTTTTGTATGTTTTAAAGTTTTATATATAGTGATATAGTAATCAAATTTTTAATGAATCAAATTGGCTCGGTCCGTAAATGTAGTGTTAACAATTAAAATGAAAAACTTACCAAACTTCTTTTGAAGATTCTTACTCTTAGAGACTATACAAATTAGCCATCTTAGAATTGGATTTTTAAATGTTGAATATCTGTTTATTTTATTTGCGATAAATCTATTTTCTGGTACAATAAAAACTAGATTAAACTATTTCCAGACTCAGAAGTAAAATGTTAATCGTCCTGTTCTCCACAAACACCCAGAACAGGCTCTAGAATCCCTTCTCATAAAGCTACGCAAATCAGCCATCACCCAATAGAAGGTCAAAGCTTATAGTTCAGAAAATGACGTCTCCGGTTCTACCTTCACGATGACCGGAAGTGCTGACTCTAATGTAGCCTTCAAACTATGGCCAATTGTTCACCACTTCCTGATGGTGACCCTGAACGATGGTTCACGGGTTGCATCCACACGCTGGACCACCACATAATGAACCAAATGTAGCCTCCACACTATGGCCAATTGTTCAGCACTTCCTGATGAGGACCTTGAACGATGGTTCACGGGTTGCATCCACACGCTGGACCACCACATAATGAACCAAATGTAGCCTCCACACTATGGTCAAATGTTCACCACTTCCTGATGGGGACCTTGAACGATGGTTTACGGATTGCATCCACACGCTGGGCTACTAAATGAGCCAAACACGTTATTTCGTTCATAGAGTCTACTGCGCACTTTAGTTGCGCTTCTGGTTGCCTTTGATATTCGGAAAAAAAACCCGCCGCGAGAGCCATCGTCTGCCACCATCGACCACGAAAAACCATACCCCGTCTAGACGGTGGTGATGGCTTGCAATGGATCATAGTGTGGAGGGGCCTAAAAGCGTGGAATCGTCCATAGGGTACTAAGCGTAGGGTCCATGCGTAACTAAAGAGCACTTTAGTTTCGCATCTGTCTGCCGTTGATCTTTGGAGAAAAACCGCCTCCGTAGTCATCGCCCGCCAAGGCAATTTTATCGCCTGCAACCATCGACCACGATAAAGCATACCCCTTCCAGACGGTAGTAATGGCTTGCAGTGGACCATAATGTGGAGAGGCTTTAATAGAGTATTCGCTTTGCAGCTGAAACACAAAGTGAAAGTGATAACGAAAGTTTGGGGAGAAACCTTTTTAATTTATTCAATTTATCAAACTACCATGTTGGAAATTTTTAACACGAGAGATATCATTATTTTCAAACCCGGAAGGATAATTGAAAAAAACACAGGATTTGGAAGTACCCTGAAGCACAATCAGTTCTGAATGTCGTTGAAATGTGCAAAAAGATATGTGACGATTGTTAGTTCCTTTTTTGAAAAATTTTTTACAAAGTAGCTGACAGTACAGACAAACATCTTTAAACCAAACATGACTTTCATTTACAGATTTAAATGAATCTTAATACTTGAAAACTTTTACTTATAATAATACTGGGGGTTAGACAAAGATTACCCTGTGGTTAAAAATGAGTCAGTAAATTTATAAATTATTTTAATTTTCTTCATTTAGTTCAATGTCTAAAGATGGCCGAATGGTAGATGGCTGTTCTTCAGTACCACAGTTCACGGGTTCAAATCCTGTCTTTGGCATTTATATTCATAGCCGTCCGGACTCGGGTTTAAGCACTAGGTCCCAGTGTCATTAGCCCTCTTCAGCAAAACAGTAGACCGTAGCTCTCCAAACTCCACCGAATAATTAAGTTCAGTCATAAAAATTCATTTTATGTACCTAATTTTTTGAATTAGATTTATTACTCTAACTCAAGTCAAAACAATTATTACATTTATTATAAATACTGAGAATATAAAAAAGAAAATAAATGTTTTTGTAATCTACATTGTTCACTGGAAATACTATACAAAAGACATTTTTTGATTCAGTTTGTCAATTAATTAAACAGTACTGTTATTTAATTAGAATTATAGAAAAACTTCGTCTCTCCGTTTACTATGAAGTAAATCGAATCAAATATTCCAATTTATAAATATTAATATAGATATGCATTAACGACTCAATTCTTCTAATTTCTCGGATTCAATTAAAGATACCTAAAGTCGAAGGAACCATATTTAGTTTCGAATAAAGTGCATCCGTTCTTTAATGAAGCTAATGAAGAATGGCTTCATTAAAGTAAATTTTCTAATTTATATGCACCGCAGCTGCAAATTTAAATTCTAAATTATTTTAACAATTAGACTATTCTTTGGATTTCAGAATCATTTTGCATGCCAACGAAACAATGGGATAACCTTTACTTTACCAAATTAAATATTTATAAACCTCTACCAGACTGTAAAATCGTGTTGTAGAAATATTGTGTTTTTGTTTTAAAATCAGTTTTTTCCCTCTGAGGATTAAAAAAAGTGAAATTTTGACTCATTAAAAATTTGTAAGAATCATTTTGTTTATTTTACGATCTTTTGAAAATTTCTGTATGAATTTAGTATTTTCCACTGCAATTTCAAGCAATTCTAAGAATTGATATTTTATGAAAACAGATATCTTTGTAATGAATAATTCCTCACAGGAAACATTTAGAATGCTATGCTTCCGAAGAATGCATATTTAATTGTGTATATATATATATATATATATATATATATATATATATATATATATATATATATATATATATATATAATTCTCGCGTCTTTTAGCATTCCTCTTTTTAACCCCTAACCTAAATTGACCACTGGGGCTACAGTTTACGCCCTCAGAGAAGGGGTCTGACGAATTATAACCCTACATAGCCCTAGCGGACAATTTAGGAAATCTCCAAATGAAAAGGAAATACACGCTGTCGGAAGCAAATATTTTACCACAGATGTTGACCAAGGTGTTACGGATCTTGTACATAGATCTTCATGCTAGCTGACCCTTCAGTTTGTCCTGTCCCTATGATGAAGTGGGAACCCGTCGACCAAAATTACCTTAAGAAAACTAAAACGGTGTCATTTTTATGGCCATGACTGCATGAAGTCCATCTCATTATATATATATATATATATATATATATATATATATATATATATATATATGTATAGTTAGATAGATAGACATAAATAAGAAGCATAAGTGTTGTGAATTATATTTTTATGGAAGGGTGCATTTATAAGAGGGACGTCTGGGGAGGGAGTCTGGAACTCCCTTAAATTTTTTTAATGTTTGCATTACAAGATTGCTTTAACTTAGCAAAATCTGTGTAAATTAATAGCTTGCATTCAATCTCTTGCAAGAAAGTTTATACAATGAAAGGAGTAAAAACATTTCTTCATTAGACCCTATTATAGTCATATCTCTTAAAAAGGAGTCTTCAACGGGTGGTAGGGGTTATGTATAGAAGAAAACACCATTTTAGTCAATGACCTCTATTAGCAGAACTTTGTGTGGACGGGTTTCCATACAAATTTTGTCCTGTTATTGATACAAATGATACGAAGATGTGTTTTACTGTAAGTTTAGTTTTACCAACTGCCTCAATTATTCGTGGATTCATCCCTATAAAAGAAATCTGCCGAGGGAGGGAATGTAACGTGAATTACACTGTTGACCGAGGGACAAGGGCGATGTGAGTGACCCCCCCCCTTCGACCCCATTGGACAGGAGGAGTGCCTGACGCGGGTGAGTCGTCTTTGGCCTTGGCAACAAGAGTTTTTTCGGATACTTGACTCGGGAGATTGGGCCGCCCCTTCAGAGAAGAATAGGAAGCGAACCGAGAAGTTGAGCAGAAGCAGAAAAAATTCAACTCTTGCATCTGAGAAAAACGTAATCAGCTTTAGTTGCTTTGATAAGGGAATCAGGTTCTTCATCTCCACAAATAGCAAGTTGTAAATGTCTTCTCGTTATTCTCGTTACTTTCGGAGCTTTGCTAGCTTTTCCAGCCAATTCTAATACCTCAGCAGTTCAATACTCCAGAATTGCAGCACTTTAAACTGTGGCTGTAGGAGCAACATTTTCCCCCTATTGCATGGACTTCATATTAAAATTGCATAGATTTTATGTGCTTCACCAGATTGTCAATAAATAAAGATATAATTAAAACGTCTGCAAAACGGTAAGTCTCATTTGTATCTGGTGTCTTAACTCTTTGTATTATATCAACATTGCCGGATATTGGTACGTTATAGTTATACACATATACATAAGAACATAAACTAAGAACTTATTAAGTCTCATGCCATATATGTAGCTTTTTAGAAGTAATATTTTCTTTATATAAATTGTAAGCTCCTGGTTTTAATTCTATAATTAAAAGTAATTGAAGGGATCTTTCACCGTAATATTTCATTCATATTTTGACTCATATATCACTTTAACAAATTGATATATGAGTCAAAATATGAATCGTGGGTCTTTATATAACTCAAACCATTCGTTACGTTTATGGCTTAATAAGTTTAATTATAGGTTATGGTAAATAGTAGGCTTTGGTAAGGATGTATTTATAAGACGAAGGGGATGGTCCTTTCCAAAGTATTTTCAATGTTTACAGTAAAAGGTAAACTTATTAATATTTGTGTTTTTTGGTGATTTCCAAAGCAAATGTTGAAAGATTTGTTTTTACACTTATTTTAACCATAAAAAGATTAAAACATTTCTTTGCATTAGAATCAGTCACAGGAGGCAGACAAATTTAGGTTTACATTTGACACATAGAAGCACGCGAACCAAGGTTTGAACAAGTTGGCCTTAAGAATTAATTTGCTACTGTACAACGATAGTTTATAAATTTCTAATTATACCATAATGTTTTCTGATTTTGTTATTATTACATATAATTTGTAAAAGAAAAACATAAGGATATATCATGAATCTTTCCTCAATATTTTTTACTTATTTTACCAGTTATTCATAAAAAGGTTTTAAATTCGTATCGTACATACTGGGAACTTAAATCAAATTTCCTCACTTTGCAGTGTACATTAGGATGTACCTATTTCGGTTGTACCACTTATGGGCCTATACAGCAGAAGGCCAAAGTATGACTTTGCATTGACAGCAAGTCATCGCCAACTGCATCTGCAATGGGCGCAGAAACATCAGAATTGAACAAGAAGAAAGGAATAAAATTGCATGGTCTGATGAATCCCGTTTTCTGGTCCACCACATCAGCTGGAGTTTACAAATACACTATTTTCGAAAAGAAACATTGCCTTATGTATGTTTAGTTGGACAGAAACAAACTAGTGGTTGGGACATTATATTTTGGGCAATGTATTCATGGAGCATTAGGACCCTTAATTCTCCTAGAACAATCTCTGGCGTCTACGCTCTAAGTGAATATCGTTGCAGGTCAGGTTTACCCATTCATGACAACAGTATTTTCTACAGGGTATGGTATTAATCAACAAGATAATGGCCCATGTCATAAGGGTCGAATCGTGAAGGAGTTCCCCCAGAAGCATTCCAGTGAATTTCACGTTATGTCTTTTTCTTCAAACTCACCTGGCATTAATCCAGTAGAGCATTTGTGATCCCATATGGAAAACCAAATCCTTGCTGTCCGCGCTACTTCTTCAAAATGAGGAATCGGATTACTAATATGTGAGCTTTTGGTACCAGTTCCTTCAGAAAAAGTATAAAAAATTTGTGAAGTGAATGCTACGATGGGTACTGGCTGTTTGGGGGGCTAAAGGTGGTCATATATATAATTTCTAGTGTGGTCATTATGTAATGGCTATTTGTTGTACATTCAAGGCACAATATATATTATTCAAGTTTTGTTCGAGGGTCCATTTTCGAAGAAGTTTGTTTTACTATGGGGAGAAGAAAACGATAATGAGTCCATGAATAGAAGCGCTGTAGAAATATAGAAATATAAGAACAAAAGAAATATATAAATTCAGAGAAACTACACAGTATCATTTAATATGTCACAAATTTTAAATACTAATAACGTTGAGTGAACAAAACACAGAAGCTAGACGATGTTTGGATCGTTTATTAAAGATTTTAGGTCTATCAAACGAAAGCTATAGTGGTAAATGTATAACACTTCGATCTCGCTGTTTTGGTCAAATAATTTCGTTTCATTCTTTTTCTCGCGTTTGTACAGTGTGCTTCTTTTTCAAGTTTAATGCAAATAAAGCAAATACTTGCTATTGGAATATTTCGTCTGAAAAGTTTTTTTTTACTTCGGAAGGGGAGAAACATTTGAGTACGTCAGAGTGTAAACAAGAACTACTAAACGTCCTGGTGTTACAGCCCAACTAGTGGGGTCATGGTTTGCTGTACCAATATCCATTTTCGACAACTAGGGCCCTGGGTAGAGAAGCATATCTTCCGATTAAGTGATCAACTGCCCCTCATATTTTGACCTTAAGATTTCTCTGTTGTAAATTAACATGCTATGCTTTTATACAGTGTTGTTTTACACACATGTTTTTCCGCTTTCCATAGCGTTCATTCTCCTTTTAATTTGTTAATGTTTTAATTTCTAAACATTTCTAAACTTAACATGTATATGTATATGTGTAAGTGTGTATCAGTCTATAAACATAATTTAAAATAAAATATATTCAGCTTTTTTTTCCTGTTTAGAGACGTCAATCTTTTTTACGCTTTTGCGAATACAAATGACACTTTCAGGCAATAAAGAATAATGAATCACCCTTGTAGCATAAAAGTTTGAAACACAGCTCTTTTCCGCTCTTATTTCGGCCATTACATGGGTTTAGGAGCCTCTTCGGCCAATCTTTTAAGTGCCCTCATTTCCTCTCATTAAACCAGGAAAGGCACTAAAAAAGGCTCTTTCGTTTACTTCTTAAAAATATATTTTTTTAGTAAAAAGCCTCCATATTAACAAATGCTCCTTTAAACATACACACGCACTTCATATATATCTATATATCCATATATATATATATATATATATATATATATATATATATATATATATATATATATATATATATATATATATATATATATATATATATATATATATATATATATATATATATATATATATATATATATATATATATATATATATATATATATATATATATATATATATACATATATATATATATATATATATATATATATATATATATATATACATATATATATATATATATATATATATATATATATATATATATATATATAATATATATATATGTATATATATATATATGTATATATATATATATATATATGTATATATATATATATATATATATATATATATATATATATATATATATATATATATATATATATATATATATATATATATATATGTATATATATATATATATATATATATATATATATATATATATATATATATATATATATATATATATATATGTGTGTGTGTGTGTGTGTGTGTGTGTGTGTGTGTGTGTACATAGGTGTGTAGATAGAGAGATACAGATATGTCAGTTTGGGAATTTTAATGTTATAAATCAAATCATGAATAATAAGAAAGAGCACACTCTTAGTGAAGCGTCAGAATATGGATATAAATGAATATTATTTAAGACAAGAGTACGCAAAATTCCAAGAAAGTAAATATTGTTGGCTGATGAACTGCTATTGGATTGAGTCTCATATTAAAAAGAAAATGGGTAACATAAATCATGATGTTTGCAACAATAAGTTACATTCGGTTCAGCTTTTTTCACCCCTTCTCGTAAGCCTTCGTCAAAGACATAAAGTACAGGACAGGTTTGAACTAGAAGAAACTTCACATTTCTCCCAACCAATAGAAGGGCTCGTTGGTTTGGCGCGATTCTGACCCTTTGGGTCTAAGTGGACACCTGTTCTTTCTCCGGGGGGCAGTGTGATTTTTTAGTGGACAATGTTGTTACCAGAAGAGAGAAAAGGGTGAACACTGCTGGTATCCGCGACTTGCGGGATAGACAATTTGGAGCGACATGAGGAAAAAGAAAAAACGATGTCATGATTGTGAGACCGACGCCGAATCCAGAGAAGGCTCCCCTGTCTACAAACGATATGTTGAATTCCAGTTGTATTCCTTAGGTATTTCTTTAATTGTATAAAATCAAATTGTATAATCAAGACATATTTCTCCACGTGTTTATTAATGAATATTAATTTCTTGTTTTTCAAACACTAAGCTAACGTAACATTATCATCATCCTCGTCACGGCACCAAAAATGTAAGAATCATGCTATGACGCTTGGTCAACAAAGGCACACGAGTGCGACGTTTGCTACATAGCCACATATCCAACAGTTTCCGGCGAACAGTGGGTTCCGATACTATTCTACTTGGCCATGCATTGTGTTGGGTTGTCAGCTAAGCCACTGCCTGGTCTCCGACGACCTTTTTCTTTGATAGCATGTGGACGTCCAACACCATGCCCTCTACTGTTGGTTTCACCGTCATTCATCCACTTTGCATAAGTACTAAAAACTGTAAATCGCGAACAAACCACCAGTCGTGCAGTTTCAAAAATATTTGTTCGGAGCCTTCGAGACATTAAAAAATTCCCTCTATCAAAATCGCTTAGATTCACAGTCTTTCCCATCACACACAGGAGTATGTAAAAAAATGATTCTTCAGACTCTCCAGCAGCAGTTACAACATCCACCTGATCACGTGCCTTCCACGTCATTTAGGCGAGCTCCTTGCAAAATGTAGTTGTGGTTATAATGTTTTGGCTCTTGAGTGTATATACATGTATACATAAAAGTTAATATTTAATAAAATTACCATCTTCTTAAAATAATTCCTTAATTTCTGAAAATAATAAAATTTCATTTATAACCTTCAATTTCCCTGCCGCAGGAAGAAAGGAAAAAATTAACTGAGATTGTGTGTGTAATATCTTAAATTTGATCTGAATAACGTAGTAAGATACCCAAAACCATTAACTACTTACTTTGTGATACAACTAGCGATTTGTATTTTTAAATGTTCTGTTTGAACTTTCATAATCCAATATCGTTATCAGAAAAATTATCAGCCTGTCTGTTTGTCCGTATGTCCGCCAACCAATTGAATAATTAATTAAATATTTGTATAAAATATAAACATATTCCAGCAATTATAAATAAAACATCTTTATCTTATATTTATTTTACCAATTTGGATGTTAACACACACAGACACATAACTATATATTATACTGTTGTAATGTACATACAACCTATACACCAGTGTTCGTTACAAGGGGGAAACACAGAATGAATATAATACTTTATATAGATTCAGACATTTATTCTATACATTTATTTACAAATAGATCCTTGGTTATCATAATCATCAATCATTTATATCTTCTATTTACACTATAATTATCCCACATCTCTTTATAAGGAATTATTATTATTAACAGAGGCCTAAGTCAAATGACTGTAAATATTATTTTATAAATTACCTCCATTAAAGTCACAGGGGAGCAGGCAAGGGCTTTCCTCACGGGCGTACGGGACGAGTTGGTGATGGTGAGCGGGGCGGTGTCGGTCCGGGCGCACGGGACGAGCTGGTGCTAGTGGATC
>CM063505.1:180616719-180626719 GCA_032207245.1 Pardosa pseudoannulata | reverse complement strand
TATTCTTGTTTCGACCACGCTATATCCGCGAAGCATAGCAGGCCAAGCTATGTTTCATATAAATATATATATATATATATATATATATATATATATATATATATATATATATATATATATATATGCTGAAGAGCCAAAAATCTCGATAGGCAATTAAAGAGATAAGAAATCAATCAGAATACGGTGCTGCGGTCGGTAAGGCAACAAGTGTCTGGCAGAGTTGTTAGATCGGTTACTGCTGATAAAATGACAGATTATCAAAATTTAAGTGAGTTTCAACGCGGTAGTCGGCGCACGAAAAATGGCACAAAGCATCTCCGAAGTAGCTTTGAAATTAGGATTTTCCCATACTACGATTTCACGATTTCCGAGTTTACTGGTAATATCAGGATTCCGATAAAACATCAAATCTCCAACATCGCTGATGCCAAAAGGAGGTCGTGGAAGAACGGGACCAACGACGATTAGATCAAATCAGTAAATGTGACAGAAATGCAACTTTTCCGCAAATGGCTGCGGATTTCAGTGTTGGTCCATCAAAAAGTGTTAGAGTGCAAACCATTAAACGAAACATCATCTTTATGTACTTCCGGAGTCCACGTTGTACCCGTTTACCCTAGATGACTGCAAGATACAAAGTTTTGTTCCTCGCCTGGGCCCGTCAACACCGGCATTGACCTGTTGATAATTGGAAATACTTTGTGTGGTCTGACAAGTTTCATCTCAATTTGTATCAAATGGATGGACTGTACAAGTATGGAGACAACCTTATGAATCCACGGACCCAACATGTCAACCGGAGACTGTAGGAGCTGGATGAGGATCTTTGATGGTAAAGGACGCTTGCAGTTGGAGTGATATGGGACTCCTGATAAGACTAGATACGATAGGTAACCCTTACTTAATCATCCTGTCACCTACACCCGCTTATATTCATTGTACCTTTCAGTGGACTCTTGGAATTTCAGCAGGATTATTAGACACCCCAAATATTCATAATTGCTACAGAGTGACTCCATGAACCACTCTTATGGTTTACCTAATGACTTATCCCCATATATGAAAATTTCTGAGCATGTCTGGGATTCCTTGGAATGTACTGTTCAGACGAGATCCCCACCACTTTTTTGACAGCCCTGCAGAATTAATGAAGTCAGTTACCTCCAGCACTACTTCAGACATTAGTTGAGTCCATGGAATGTGGTATAGAAGCACTTCTGCCTACTCTTGGGACTCTACACGAAATTAGACATTTGTACTAGTTTTTTGGATTTGTTATATATGTTTAGATGCTTGTCTAATATAATAAAATATTTATAAAGTATTTTTTTCCAATTTTAATTCTATATTCATGCATTCCGAAGAGAATTCAAGATTCGAAATCAATTGGAATTTAAAACACAGTTTCGAATCATGTTGATTATTTGGAATGCCTAAATGTTAGGACATGTAATTTCTGTAAATTAGCCCTTATTCTGTTTGTGCAAGATATATTAAGAGGATAGAACTCTTACTGATCGTGTAAAAGGACTGTTAACTTTGCCAAGCAATCCCTGGAAACTAAAATATTCAGATTACTAACACAAGTTGGATGCTATTAACAGAAGTGTCACACATTTAAGGAACTTTAGTACTTACACATTTATTTGACAAAAAAGTCTTTCTTTTAATATTCAAAATAGTGTTTGCTTCTTTAATTTCCGATTTCTTCCCCCATTTCTTTCTAGAAATCGTTGAAGACAGAAAGGCTCTCGGAAATTCATTAAATACGACAAACAAGCCGATCTCATTTTTTTCCTCTGGTCTCCGGTGGGCAGTTAATATTTCGTACACAATGTGTTTTTTAGAAATGGAAAGTCATTTTCCGTCCTCGTTAAGATAATTGTCTCTTCGTCGTTTAAGAGGCCGCCAATTTTTATTTTAATTTTTATCTCTTTTTATATTATACTTTCGCCAAGTCTTGCAATCGATACAGTAACCGCCGCCTCGCTGATATCAAATTGAAATGCGAGGCTTTTGTTTGAAAAAAAATCTTTAAAAGCCTAATGAATAAAAAACTCTCTTGATGGACTTTTATCCGGTTTCAGGCATTGTTTTGTAAACGGACCATGTATTTTCCAGTTTTAGAATTCAGCCTTTATGAAGGTCGTGCCATTCGTAGATAGAGCTCGGTTTGGTTTTGTTTGGAGCTCTACGGTCTACTTTTTTGCAACACGAGGGCTAACGAGATAGGGACCTACTGCTTAAAGCCGATTGCGAATGGCTACGAACATCGACACCACAGTGGGATGCGAACCCATGAACTTCAGTACCGAAGGTCGGCGCCGAAACCATTAGGTTCTCAGATGGGGCTCCGAAGCAATTTTCATATGTGTATAAGAATCTTGCAAAGCAGGGCATGCCCAACTATGAGGATTATTGAGTACTGTACTACAGTTTTAACTGTACAATACAAGTGACTCTATGCCTCTTTATTTTACTAATAAGCAGTCAGAAATTTGTGGTGGTGGTGGTTGGTAAAAATTCTCACACTTTTTTGTTTTGTTAAAAATTTATTGAAAAAAAGGAGTACAGCTATACGATAAGTACAGCCTACAAATTTTCTTTTCTATTAATTAAAGCACGATTTTTTTTCGGAAAAACTGATAAAAAATGATATATTTTATGACTGAAAAAATATATAGGTATAGAATAAATTATTTTTTGCAATTTTAGATCTGGGGGAGGGGGTGACTACAGTGGAAAAAGAGTTAAAAGTTATAAAAAAAATTGTTACTCAAACAAAGTGTAAATAATGTGATTGCATGTTTATTTTGAATTTTGCCCGTGTCAGACACGGGCAAATGCTTTAAGGGGTTAAAAAATTAAGGGAGAAAAAAATAGTTACTCAAAAGAGAAAGTTAATATAACAGGTTGGAAATTTCAAAAAACACTTAAAAGCTCTTTTTGTAACAAATTTGAACTTTGAAATATTGTAATTGTTAGAAAATTAGTTACTTTAATTTAGAATAAGTAATTTAAATATTTTATTTTATTACTCATCTCATAAACACTGACGATATTAGTATATTATGTATGTATAATTTTTCGAGTCGTGACGTATTGTATACGTCTGAAGATCGTTTCTTTCCCTCCCGATAAGTACTCAGGGGAAAAAGGCTATGTATCAGTCATCAGTGGTAGTAGTTGTACGGCTATGTGTGTACGGCAGTTAGCCGATGTTTATTTTCCTTTTCTTTTAAGTTTAATATATGTAGTTTTAAATGTTGCTAACGTTTGTCTTAATACTGTTCAGGATTGATAGGGTAAAATGCTTCTACTTCAACTATTATTCTATTATAGCTTTAAATAAGCTAACGGTAATTAATAAACCAATAGATATTTAAAGGAATTTAATGTATAAACTTATACAATAACAGAGATAATTGTAATTATATGGTGTTTTCATTTATTTATAACATTTTATGATTTAAATAATGAAAAAATTGAATAATTTAAAATGTAATATTAAAGTAGTTACTTAGGTTTTGTCTTAGTTTATGATTCATTTTTTTCTTTATCAAAAGTAAAAATAAAATCTCAGCTTTGGTAAGCTATTAATATTTATTTAATGGTTTCTTAGCACTGAAAGTAGTTCTATGAACACTTATAAGGATTCCAAATAAACACAGTACTTGTTTTATAATTGTCATGTTACATACATTACGTGACGATCATCAGCATAAAAAGACGCTTGTAGGTATTTGACCGTTAGGGTTAGCTCCGCCCTCGATTGCAAAGTCCTTGAATGCATTTTAAATTTGAAGCCCTTAAAAACAACACACTGCCACTCTGTTTTACAATAGTATATGCTGGAGACTTGTAGGGTGCACCATTGCAAAATTAGATTTAAGCAACATGCGCAGAAATTTCAGATTACTTCTGGATCTCAGTATTATGACAAGCATCTTAATAACAACTTATAGTCATTTCATTACACTAATGAACACTTACACATTATTTGCTTGTGAAATTTGAGAAGCTGCCTATAGCATTCTCCCCTTTTTATTATTATAATTTTATCTTAATTTTAGGTCTCTTTTTAAATCTCTGAAACTAGTGCAAAGTTATGGTGTGTGTTTGTGTGCAAGCCGTGTACTACCTGTAACCAGCCACCCACCCGAAGTCGGATAATGTGTGTGTGTGCAAGCTGGTTCAGGGGGTATACACAGGGTGGGACAAAGTACCGTCGTAATGACTGACGAGCGATGATTCCATGACATAGAACTACGATTGTCGTCACTGGAAACTTCCTGCCCGTTCTTTAGGTCATGCAGATTCTGTCTTGAAGTGCAACAAGAAAAATTCATCTAGCTACAAGTGTAGCTCTCCTCTCGGCTCTCGTGGTTTGTTCCACCCTCACTGATTCCAGAGCCATCAAGAGGTCCGCAAGAGCATCCAGTAGTCTATGAAATTCCTCCCATGATTGCTATACTGCTGCGTTCACACACCAAGCAAGTGCCGGACACTTCACTTTGCGGAGGATGGCCGAGTGGTGTAGCCGAGTACATGCGATCTGCCAACTGACGCCGGGACAGACTTGGACGGCTTGACGGCCACAATGTTCCGGATAGGTGCTCAAATTGTGAAATTTGATAAGCAATTCCAAAAATTAACTGAATTCTATAAGAACCTATTATAAGTTATATAACCTCATTTATTTTTTTAAATCTGCTAGTATTCCAAGCAGTAATTGATTGAGAAGCTTTGTTTATATTCTAAAAATTTATGCAAAATCATTTTCTTTGCAAAACTAATAATAAGTGTTTCCATGGATTTTATATAGTAATCTTTTCAGTAATAATTTAACTATTTTGTTTTATTTCATAAAAACGATATCTGATGTTTCATACTACCAACAAGGAATAAAGTACATATTTGTAGAGAACACTGCTAATTGTTTCTTTTTTTATTGATGAAATTTTAATAAAATCCCCTAAAGGAATAATAGCCTAAGTTGTCTGTCCGCCAATTTCTGAAGCGGTTGTACCTGGAATGGATACAGGCATCCATATTGGATTTTTCATTAGTTAGGGTTAGCAAAATTGAAAGCGAGTTCGAAATCCACCCATTCCCCCCTTTTCGAGCGTTTAATGCTATTATTTCAAGCCTTATCCTTCCTCTTATTCTATACGAAATTCATTCTTCATAGGATGGCAAAGGCGGAGAGTAATATTTAAATTTCCGCACTGTTTCTACTTGACTACCTGACTTCTTATACTCTAATTAGTTCGCTCGCAACGTGCAGGCGTTGTACGTTTGGTAGAAAGTCCGCCCACTTGATATCGTACTTCTCGGGTTGACGGTTCTATTCCCAACACAGCCAATTTTTCTAAATGTCTAATAAATTTAATATTTTCTGCTTTTTCTTTTAAATTATTTTTATTTTATTAAATTCACGTATTGCCTTACGGATGTCCCTGGCCACATAAACATTTCATGTTGTGTATCCTTAACTTTCTTCTCGTAATGTAATAATAGCCTAAGTTATCTGGCTGTCTATCCTCGAAGTTATGAAGCGGTTGGACCTGGAATAGATAGAGCATCCCTATTGGATTTTTGATGAGTTAGGGTTTTCGAAATTCAATGCGAGTAAAGTTTATCTTTTCCTAAACTATAGATCTGATTCTGAAGTAAATTGGTATGAATAAGCTTCGTATCACAACGAAAAATACTGTCCTCTTTAAATCGTTCGAAATCCCCCTTTTCGAGCATTTAATGCCATTATATCAAGCCCCATTTTAAGAGCAAGCGATTAAATTTATCAATTTATCACATAATAAATAGGTAAAAATAACATTTTTTTCTAGCATTATGACGTCATTCCTTTAACCATTTCATTTAATCATTTCTTATTTTAAATTATTTAAATATTGTCTGCATTATTTTCATGCGTTTTATCACTAAAATTAGATGTTACACAAATAATTTCCTTTTTTATTTAACTTAAATAATAGATTAAGTACATATGTGATAAGTTTAATCGATTATTTTTGTTGAAAGGTAATTTTCAGCCAAAAACACAAACCATTTTTTTTACCTGCCTCATAGCGTTCTTTACAATTCTGGAAAATTAAAAATTTTACTGATCTCGTCATATGACGGGCTATATGCTAGTTACATATAGTAACATGAATAGAGTCATGCATAATTTAAGAAATTTAACATTCTTTCAACATGAAAGCAAATTTAGCTCTTTTATTAATTATTTTTCAGTCAATGCTCAGAATTCCCGATATGTAAAGACTGGAAATTTAGGGTGCCCCAATTTATTGCTCCGCTAGCCTGTCAGATAAATTTGCCCTGATGTGGTGATCGTTGATGGCCCTTGAAGATGAATTTAAAAATTGTGGATGTTCTTCTAAAAAACTGCCGGGAGTATCATGTAACGTCTCCAAGGCTATCTATGTGGCTCACATAAGGTTCAAGGTTTGGAGATGGGTTTTTATTCAATTAAAAACTCCGAATGGTCAGTACAGTCTCTTTTTTTACTTTGTCACCTGTTATATCTACCCGATGAATGGATTAAAGTCTTTTTCTTCAACAACAAACTTAACATGTAAAATATACCATAATGAAAGAACCGTCGTGCATAACCCCTGTAAAGAACTATCCCTTCGATACAAATACAAACAACCTCCATCAGGATAAAAAGAAGAGGAATGTCATACTTGATGTAGTGTTAAGACCTTTCTGTTCTTCACCTATCTCTCTTCCCCAGGAGAATTCTGTCCGAGATGTCGCATCTCACCCCATCCTTTGACATCCCTCAATCGGGTCACTTCGTTATACAATTTCCGGCTGCCGTCAGTGGTGGGAAAGCAATCTTCGTATTGTTTTTTCCTGATTGTTGACACAACGTTCCCTGTAACAGTCCCCACTGTCCAATACACTCAAAAGTCTGTCTAAGATCATTAATTGAAAGTTTGTGAACTCTCCATCTGACCCTAGTTTGATGGATAGAAGACCTATCATACTTATTATGCACTTATTATATTTTACAGCACTAAAATCAGACCATAGAAAATCTGTCTATTATTATAAAATCAAATATATATAACATAATACGTGCATATATGTAGCATATGTATAAAAAATTGCTTTTATATGTGTGAATGAATATTATTTATATATAAATCTTTCGCAGCAAAATCAAATTGTGTCGACAATTTCTCAAGCTGCTGGTAGTCATTTAAAATTACCCCCCCCCAAAAATAAATAAATAAATAAATAAATAAATAAATAAAAACTAGACTTAACTCATTTTAATAGATCTAGATTCAGAAGTGTTGCTGTTCACTTTGGAGATTTTTTTCGTTTACCTTACATTAAACATTTTATTACGGTACTTTAATTTTATACGTTACGATACGTTAAATCCCGGAAATTATGTTTATTACGTTACATTATTACAAGTTACTTTTTTCATTTCGCCATTATCAAAGTTGTTAAATCCAAAAAAGTTAATCGAATACTAACTTATTTTAATGCTATATTTTATTCACGATAAATGGCTTCTGCTGCATGTCACTTGCTTCATACAATTACAAGCAAACTCACTCAAAAACCCTAGTGCAAAGTGGTGAGTATTCCGTAGAAAATTAATTAATTCAGCATTGTTGTGGCTTGTTAACGCACCAGTTGGTCACTCAAAATTGCAAAGTGAGGTCCCAAAATTCCATTGCGTCAGCAAACTCGTGTGATAGAAAAAGTACAAAACAGTAAAAATTAAAATTAAGAATGAATAGATGGGTAAAATGACAATCTTATATTAATTAATTGTATTAATTTCATATAATATTCTCCATATTCATATGAAATTAAAAGTGGAAAAATTAATTTAGATACATTTAGATAAAATTCTTAGTATTTTACAAACAGCACACCCCCACACATACACACATATATATATATATATATATATATATATATATATATATATATATATATATATATATATATATATATATATATATATATATATATATATATCACCTATCTAATAATAGCTTTAGTTACCTGTACGCCTGTCATCGAATTAATGGCGCGGTTGTACCTGGAATGGATAGAGGCATCCATCTTGGATTTTTGATGAGTTAGGGTTAGTAACGCTCTAAATACACCCCTTTCCCCATTTTCTAGCATTTAATGCCATTATTATAAGACCTATTTTCCCCGGTTAAGAGCAGGCGATTAAATTTATCAATTTGTCGCATAATAAATTGGTAATAATAAGATATTTGTTTAACATTATGACCACATTCCTTTAACTATCTTATTTAATCATTTCTTCTTTTAAATTACTTTCAATACCGCCTGCAATATTTTCACCTTTTTTATCACTGAATTTAGATATTACGTAAATATTTTTCTCTTATAGTTGGCTTAAATAATAGGTTAGATACATATGTGCCTGCAATGTTTTCACCCGTTTTATCACTGAATTTAGATATTACGTATATATTTTTCTTTTATATTTGGCTTAAATAATATGTTAGATACATATGTGATAATTTTAAATTTATCATTGATTTATTTTTGTTTCAAGGAAAATTTTACTACAGGTATTAACAACAAATTGTATCTGCCTCCAGGGTATAGTGGATATGATAGTTTCATTCCTTTACTTCCAATAATTCTGTAGCAAAAAAAATCGAAAGAACCTAACGATAAATTTGACGTAGTGAAGAAAACTTTGAATTATCTTTCTATATGAATTCAACGTCATTCTAAACTGAATTCACAGTATCGGGAGACTTTAGAGGTTTGGTTTGGAGCGCTACGGTCTAATGTTTTGCACACGAGGGCTAATGAGACCGGGACCTACTACTTAAAGCTGATTCCGAACGGCTGCGAACATCCCTGCCATAGTGGGATTCGAACCCACGAACTCCGGTACCGATGATCAGCGCCCTAACCAATAGGCCATCGTTCGGCGGGAGACTTTAGAGGAGTATGAAGATAGACAAATTATTGAGAGTGTACTAGTTATTTCTCAGCCAAAAAATAAACCATTTTTTACCAGCCTAATAGGACACTTTACAATCCTGGAAAATTAGAAAAATTACTGATCTCGTCATATGGCGAGCTATATGTTAGTATATATATAAAGAGAGAATAATGAAACTAGAAGATTCCTGAAAAATACGTATAAATAATAATCTTTCCCGTTTGTTTAGATTACTTCATTTTTTATCCTTTTTTAGAATGGAAATTTTTACGAAATATGAGAAAAACGAATTTTTCTCTACATTACAGATTGAAGTTACATGTCCTGTCTTTTCATAATTTGAGTTATTTTTCAAATCTGAGGGGAGGGTTGATTGAAAGCGTCATTGTCGAGGACGGCGATAAGAAAAAACACGAAGTATTTATAATTTATCATTCGTCAGAAGGGGGGGGAGATCATTCTCCTCAGAGCGGCGAAAAGGCTTCTGAAATATCAATAAATCATTGTTTTCTTTTAAAGGAGAAAAAAGGTATTCAACGGAAATCCTCGTAAGAGTGAAGCTTATTATTAATTTCCAAAAGGAGAAAGAAAAAAAAGAGTGGTTATGGTTACTTTCGAACGAATAGCGTCACTAACATCCTGCAGCTTGGAGCTGCGACTTTATCGGATGCGGTGATGAAACCGACATATGACTCGACTCGGTAGAATGATGAATTCATTAACATTCGATTTCTCACCCGACAGAAAAATTAAACACGAAACAGAACGTGAAAAATGAACGTCCCGGAGCCATCCTGTCTTGTTTAGAAGACAAAGAATTTAAATTGAGGTTGTTCCGAGTTATGTACAAAAGGAGGTGGGGAAAAAAATCATCAACACAAAAAGAAGTCGAGACGATAAGTGATTTATGAAAACATTTGTCACCGCAAATCCTTTCATTTGGGAAAGGTTCCAGACATTATTAATGAGAGGACTGATATTTGAGAAAAAAGCATTCACTGTCTCCGGATA
>CM063505.1:180591719-180611719 GCA_032207245.1 Pardosa pseudoannulata | reverse complement strand
CCCGAACCCGCACGCCCGCACCGACGTCCAGCCTGTTGACAGCTCCAGACTGCTCCACTGTAATTACTGAAAATAAACTTAATAATATTAATAATTATTGTCATGGGTCTCATAATCTTTTGATTAAGGAATAACATATAAAAAAGAAAATGGTAATGAATTGTTACACATTGAATGTCGTGTAATGAATATTATAGATATTAATCAAGAAATAATATCTGTAAATAATTAGTGTACATAATAAATGTTTTAGTTCAAATATAAGGTATTATATTTTTACTGTGTTTCCCCTTTGAGAACGAATACTGGTGTTTGGGTTGTAAGTATATTACAGAAATACTAATGCCTGGATATGTAATATATCAAAATTATGGTACTTAAAATATCTTTTAAAAATTATCCTCTTTCCTATTCTTATTCCTTTTAATCTATTTTCCCAGACACAGAATATATTATCTAATGGAGTGTCCAAGACTTAAAATTCTTTTAACAGTCTCTCAAAGCTCTGAGAAATAAATGGAAACATTCTGTCCATTCTCTACATTTCCCAATTTCCCAAGCAAATGGGTGTCTCTTTTTAATGATCTAACATGCTTTTTAGTGTTGAGAGCACTGAATGAGCAACTTTCTCTGGGAAAGGAATTCATGACATGTCTCACTGTGGGTTCTAATTCTGTAAAAGCAAAATGTTTTCATGATCATTCCCTTCTCTGCCTTTGAAGGAGAAACATGTCCTTTTCGTCGTTCTGAAATAAAAGTTTGAGTTCCACGTTAGACTTATGCTGCTTCGACGAATGATGGAACGACCAGACTGCATCATCTTTATTAATAAATAACATTCTGATTTCTCCTTTCCGAGTACCCCGGTAAAGTAAAAAAAGTAAAGTCTAAATTTGTATTGTAAAAGGCGGAAATAACATTTGTCGTGTTACATATATGTATAGATGTATAAAATGAAAATGTTGAAAATGTTCTTTTAAAGATATCCCCTTACTGCATTGGATTTGCATTTTGCCATCCCCACAGAAATACAATATTTAAAAGTGAACCCATTTCCGGTCTAATAATTCCTTCTAAAAATTGACAGATATATTTTTTCTTATTTTTCTGCTGACCCCAGCCTTCACTCTTTTCCAATGGTGAGGCTGTCAGAAAAAAAGATCAACGGTTGCTGCCAAAATTGTTAGTTTGGTTACATCTTTTGGATCATAATAAAAAGTAACACTTCTAAAAGGGGGGAAGCATAGATACCACCTATTAAGATCTCCATAAAAGTAAAATTCTAAGCCTGTATGTACCATAAATTGTTTAATCTTATCGGTAAGAATTATTCTTCATCAATCACACTTGGATATAGCACATAATGTTTGGTTTTCAAGGCTTGTTTGACAACATAACTTTGGTTAGAGGAAATGGTTAAAAATTAGAGGTATACTGAGATTTGTTGCGTTGTAAAATCCTGTGTGGACACGTATTGTGTTCAACTTCTGTATACATGATATATATTATGACGATCCGTTACTTGACCCTAGCGAAAAAAGAACTGAACGTGACCTTCCGCAGCAGACAAATATGGTTAGCGGTAGGTAGAAGCGTGTGGTTTTAACAATAAACGTTTGTGTACTAGGTCCCGTCAACAAACCCACAACTTACGCTTAAATGGATGCAATTGAAAACTCTCAGTACGCTGGAGCCAGTGCGTCTGAGCCTTTGTGGGGGCTATTTGAGTGAAAAGACTCGGGTAATAATTATTAATCGAGCGATGCTATAGAGCACATCTGTTCCCCGTTACCTGTACCGCAAAGTGAATTTAAGTTGTTGTGGTATGGTTGCGTAGGTGGTTTATATAACACTGACTCCAATTAAATTAAAACATCATTTTATTTTAAGTAAGGCCGGCTTCAGCTCGATAGCACGTGCACAGTCTGGTTCACCTCCCGACCAATTCAAGTTTTTGAGTACATGTGTACTCGGTCAGTTGAAGTAGCAGTGAAGGTGATATTTGATTTGTATAAAGTTCACCATGGAGTATGGATACATTACCATACAGTAACCCCCTAGTGAACGCAGTAACCGATAAATGCAAAGGTACAACAAAATATTAAAACAATGGAACTTGCAATAGTGACATATAGGTAATACAATAAAAACATGTAGAAGATACAATACAATATATAATATACAATAAGAAAATACAATATCAAAAAAGAATGTAAGCATTATATACAAAATTTTATACAAGGTTATATTACAAATTACTTTACATCCATACGGGGTGTCAGTCCATTTTGTTTGATTATGGACTTTAAGGACATCTTTTAAATATCTGTGAAATAACTATAATATGCCATTGAATTGAGGATGATATGCTGAGGTTCGAATACGATTACAACCTAAGGTGTGCATAAGTTTACGAAATAAATTAGATTCGAAATTACGACCTTGATCCGTAGTTATAGTAATTAATCGAGCGATGCTGTAGTGCACATCTGTTCCCCGTTACTTTTACCTCAAAGTGAATTTAAGTTGTTTTGGTTGGTTGACTTAAAGACGACCTTTCGGCCACATCTCCAGACGGATCAGCTGATCCAGGCGGGGAGATGACCGCAAGATTGTATCACCCTGGGTATGGAAGGTTCCGGGAGAATCACGTGAAGGGAACCGGGGCCCTATAAAAGAAGATTGGCTGAGTCAAGAAGGGGGCTTTTTTCTTGAGAGTTGCTTTGGAACTGTTTTGTGGAGCTCGAGAGAAGTCCACTTAGAGACCGCCAGCTTCTCTACTTTTCCTAAGCAGTCATCTTTCGACTTTGGGATCTCATTCCCGTTATCTTAATATTCTTTCTACTTAATATTCTAATATTCTTAATATTTTTTCTACAGCGTGCATAGAAGTAGGTCGCTGAGAGTGACCCTTACTCTCATTTGGATAGTCTTCCATCCTGTAGTTTCCTCGACGAACTCTAGCGTGGTACGCACTCTGATCGTTTGAACCTCAGTGTGAAAGTATACAGTCCTGATCGTTAGCCCAGAGGTTATAGTGTCAGCGTTTCGTACCGGCATTAATTAGTGAACTGTTCCAGTGATCGAGGAGAACTAGCTTCACTGTACCCACACATTTCAATTGTGTTAATGTTATCTCAGAAGATGTAAATTCTACTGAAATCTGTACATAGCTGTACATAATTATTCACTCGAATAAGTATTTAATCCAGAGTAAACAGTTGTCCAGACTGTATCATTGACGTCTTTCCCTCCACTTAATTCAGGACGTCACAATATACATATATATATATATATATATATCGATGTACTTTTCCACGATGGTCAGCAGTGAAATAAATTTCCAAGAAGAATTTAGGTGGATCTGTTGACTTCGAGTTTTAGTGGGAACCCCTGCGGAGGAGTTTGCGTGTTCGAATCCTACTGCTGGAATGGATGTTCGTACCCGTTGGGAAAAGAATTTAAGCAGTAGATCCCGGTGTCACTACCCCTCGTCAGGAAAACGGTAAACATTAGGCCTTCAAACCAAAGCATGAATATATATATATATATATATATATATATATGGGGCGGGAGAAGGTAGGAGTATGTTAAGTACACGAAGAATCTTTAACTTTTTTAAAGGAAATGGTTCCAATTTAAGGTTGTATAAAGGTTTGTTATATTTTAGAATTCTGTTAATTTTTAATTTTTGACATCACGTTGAGTTTTGATAATCCCTCGCATTTCCTACTTTGCGAATCATTAAACTTTACTATAACTTTATCGCTATAAAAATCTTCCATTCTTTTAGATACAATTCCGAATAATATTTTTACGAAGCCAACAGGGTAACTGCTATTAAATAGCTCTCAAAAAAGTTGTTTTCGTCAGCGATAAACTTGCAAGGATTTTTCCCAGCCTCGCAACTTAAATCGCCAATTAATTTCATTTCTCCGATCTAAACTGCCTTCCCTCTTTCGCATACATTATCCTCATACTTCGCGATGTAACGAGATTTTTATGATAATTAAGTAAAAATAAGTAATTTCGGGCTCAACAGAAGTTTCGCTTCAAATTTTAATATTTAAATTTTTATGAATTCCTCGGAGGGAGCGATAAAACATAAACGTGATTAAGTTAAGTCCATTTTGTTGTTTGTTCTTTTGAAAATCTTAAAAATGTGTGTGAAAGTGCGCCAGACGTTTCTTTTCGCCAAAGGTGCAGTTTACTCCCTTTTTAATGTTATTTGGGGTCACTTTACATAAAACAGCGACGGAGAAAGTAAATATTTTTAATAAACTGCCGAGCATTTTGAAAGTGCATTTTAGCGAATGACGTTTGTAACGCCACCTCTTTTATTTGACGGATATTAAATTATATTTAGGGGGGAAATTATACAAAATTGCAGAGTTATGTTTCTAATTTTAAACTAAGTGCTTTATGCCTTAGTCAATGATGCAATGCATTTGATCGTTTACTGTTCCTCTAGTAGACACGAGAGCTACTGCTTAACCCCTTCCCCGTTTTGCCTTACGCGTACGGGCACAGCTTTCGGGCCTTAACTGATTTGCTCTTGCGGCGTACGGGCAATCTGATTTCTATTTCGCTTGCACTGTTTCGGCAGTATTTTTTCCAATTTTAGTAACAAATTATTACAGTAAGTTGGGAGTTTATTGTATTTTTTACTATGAATGTTTCATAAGCGCGGGTTGTTTCGCATGTTTTGTATCAGAATTGTTTTCTTTCAGTGTATAGCTTTCTGGTTATATTTTACTAAGCGCCTGATAATTTTATTGATATAAGAGTTGAATAATATATTTTTACTTTTAAATAATGGATAATTCAGAGCGTATGGAGCTAATTTCTTGTGATTCGAACTGTGACTCGGAATCAGAAACTGAATTATCTGTAAATGATAGTAGCGAAAGTTTACTAGATGACCTGGATATTAGTGACTCTGATAGTAGTACAGATGGAATCAGTCAAGCAAGACAATTTTTTAAAATTAATTGTGATAATCCTTCGGATCCGCCTCCTAGATTTGCTTTCGCTGGAATTCCAAAAATTAACTTGGATACCGATGAGACTAAAAGTAAACTTCAGTTCTATGGTGCTTTCATAGAAAGAAAAAAAGTTGTAATAAATGCTTAAAAATATTAGAAATGTTAATTTTAATAACATATTTTTACTTAAAAATGTAAAATGAACAAAAAAATGCAATTAAAAAATGTGACATTTTTTTGAACGAATTCTGGAAAAAAATGTAATTGTCAAAGTATTAAAGCATTTTCCGATCGTTTCAGGTGACGCGTGATCTTTGATCAAGTTTACCACATTGCATGGGGAGCACGTACTAGTACGTTTTCTGACGATTGATACTTGAGCGCGGTCACGTACTAGTACGGGTTAGTGTAACAACATTGTTTGTGGGTACAAAACTAACGGTAAATACAGTAAAACGAAGCGGAATGTTCTTGTCTACTACATAGATTCTGAAAAAATTTAGACAAAAACTAGTTTTTACATCAGTCGGTGCGGAACCACAAAACGGGAAGGTTGATTAAAAAAATCCATTTAGATTTAAAATTAACTTTTTATTTATCCTTGAAAAAATAATTATATTATATATATGTATATTTATATGTTATATATATATATATATATATATATATATTTCTTTAATTATCTATTTATATATTTTTTTTATATATTTTAATATAAAATGCGAAAGTCGGTTAAAAAAATTAAATAATTTTCGATCTATTGAGATTTAACTGAATAACTAAAATTACGAGCAACCCGGTACAATTCAGTTGCGAAATGTACCATCACACATTGTGTTAAATGAAAGATTTTTTTTTTTATATTTCGATTTATCATATATTTTTATTACTAACAGAATGTGAGAAAACATCATAAAATTTCAAACAGAGAATGGAATTTTTGACAACCGAATCATCTCCATTCCTATGTCGAGGGGAGTATGCGAGAAAAATCTCAGTGTGACTTCTGGACGAAATAAAGTTGGACACTTTGGTCCCTTTCAGTTTGTTTTACCTTCCACCTCTATTGAATAGGAAGAGAGGCTATCCGCTGGGGGGGGGGGTGTCGAACCGGCTCTGACCCGGCTTCGGAAATCCCGTTCTGTACTTGAAATTTTTTGATTTTTCATGACATTCTAGTTTTGTATTCTACTTTTATTTAATTAGTTTTGGGAAATTTAATTTGTTTCTAAAATATTTAGCATATAGTCCGTCTTATGACGCGATCAGTGAAATGTTTAATTTTCCTAAATTGTAAAGTATAATATGAGGAAGGTAAAAAAATATGGTTTGTTTTTTGGCTGAGAATTATCTTGCAAGAAAATTTAGTCGATGGTTAAATTTCAAATTATCACTCTCTACCTAATCTATTATTTAAGTCATATATAAAAGAAAATTATTTACGAAAAACATAGTTTAGTTATAAAAAGTATGAAAATAATGCAGAATAATTTAAAATAGGAAATTCTTAAATGAGATGGTTAAAGAAATGACTCCATAATGTTAGAAAAAAAATTCTTTTTTTACCTATTTATTATATGATAAATTGATTTATTATATGATATTTTATTATATGATATTTATTTATTATATGATAATTTAATAGCCTGTTCTTAACAAGGGAAAATAGGGCATGAAATAATACCATTATACGCTCAAAAAGGGGGAAGGGATGGATTTCGAACATTTTAAAGAAGACAGTATTTCTTGCTATCATATGAAGCATATTTATACCATTTTTATTTTAGAATCGTATCGATAGTTTAGGAGAAAATAAACTTTATTCGCTTCGAATTTTGCTACCGCTAACTCATCAAGAATCCAATGTAGATGTCTCTGTCTGTGCCATGTTCAACCACTTCATAAATTCGAGGACTAACGGACTGATAAATTAGGCTCTTAATATATAGGGAATTTTTTTAAAGTGAAAAGTGAGACTTTGTTTTAGCAATATTAATTCTTTTCTGACATACTGTACTCACACTTACAACAATGCAAAGTGTATTTCATTAATATTTTTTGCTTTTTTGTATATAATTATTAAGTATAATTCTTCTCCCTTTTAATTTTGTAAAGTTTCAAAAATCTTATCGTATGATGTCTAAAATTTCCATTTCAAAAAAATATAAATACTAAATAATATAAACAACAACGAAACAAGTAATATATACAAAATTTTTTTTAACTAAATTCCTATTTAGGTAAACAAAGAAAAATTTTACTTTAGTTACTTTTTATTACAATTAAATAATTAAAGTTAATGTAAATATACATATGAGTGAATCACAATATGAAGTGGCAGAATAGAAAGGAAATTTCCTTACAATTTTTCATTTTCCTTTCTATACCCGCAATTATATCAAATATTTACTTAGGAAGAAATTAAATACGTGTCAAACATTTTTTCAGTTTTCAACAAAAAAAATCTGTGTTTATAAACTCCGGCTATAAAAATCTCGTGTGTAATCATTTCAAATCCCGATTAATAGGTTAACTGTACACTAAATGGCGACTCATTGGCGAAATCAAAAGCCTGTCTCGAGTTTTCTAATAAAACTAAAACTAATTAATGAAATCTAATTAATTAATTAATATTTGAAAAAAACTGTATTAAGATCAAGTGTCATCCACTACAGGTTTAAAAAAATGTATTTGAACTTGAGTGGATGAATAAAAAGTATTTTATTAAAGATTGAAATTTAAACAAGATATATACAGTCACTTCCAAAAATTAAACACAAAGATGTAAAATGGAAAACAAATGCTTTGATTGAAACAAAATTCTGCAGGTAAGTAGCATATATATTTATGCAAAAAACAAAATCAATAATTATATAAAGAAATGAAAACAATATTAAATTGTGGTAAGTTATCAGATAATGATGTACTGGAGACTTAAACAGAATTATGTATAAAATGAAAATAAACAGCATAAAATGAAAAAAGGTCATTAATAGGGTATGTGATCCCTCCTCGTCTGTATACAAAGTTTACATCTTGTGACCATGCTTTCAATGCAAGGGTATGTTCACGCCATCCCTTATACGCTTGTCATCTGGCTCCAGAGCAAATCTTGACTCATCAGTAAACATGACATTTCCCCACTTAGACACAGTCGAATTGACATGTTCCCGGCACCACTTTAATCTTGCCCTTCTTAATTGGGCAGATAGAAAAACACAAACTTGAGGTACCCGGTCGTACAGTCCACTCATATGTAATCTTCAGCTTACAGTAGCTGCAGATATCACCTTACCAATGGACGCTTTAACCATAGATGTCACACTTGTAGAGGTCGTTCTGCGATTCCGCTTGGCTAAAATAGCAATATATCTATCATCCGATGGAGTTGTAACCCTTGGGCGACCGGCTATCGGCCTTCTGACAACTGTCTGTGTGGTTCTGAATTGTTCCCATAAACGTGAAATTGCAGAATGATGAACGCCGAAGAAAAGAGCAACATCTGTGATCGACTGTCTTCCTTCAATGCTCCCCGCAGCACGTAAAAGCTCAGAATCTTCCATTCGTTTTCTGGAAGTCATATAAACACGTATATCTTGAAAACAAATTGTACGAAAGTTTTAAACACCTTCTATCAGCACTTACAATCAACTTCTGCAACCCTACGGAAAGCTGGCATCTTATAAGACTGACCTTTTTGCATATTTCTTTGCATGAAAACGCGATTGGCTGTTAACTAACATATTTGCATAATTCCATCTACCTCTGCAGCGAATTGCCTCCTCTTCAATGCTGATTACCTTCCGGAAATGAGCATTTTCATCTTCGTGCTTAACTTTTGGAAGTGAGCTTATATGTATAGGGATAGTGTGAACTAATAGTAGGAATTGAAATAGTAGGTAGAGTTCCGTTGGAGGTCTATAATATTTTTACTACAAAAATGTGGAATCAATATGTGTATTAGACTTTTAATTTAGAGTGCACAGAAATTAAAAAAATACCATTGTTCTCCTAGCCGTAGATTGGTAAACTATAATCTGGTCACACCGTAATTTGTCTGGCAGGACATATTTGGGTGGATGGATGGAATGGATGAATGGAAATTGCAACGACGAGTATATATGAGGTCTTTTTTCGTTCAGAGCAGGTCTTTACTCCCAGACATCCGGAGATCCTACTACACCATCCAGTAGTCGAGGGTCTAGAACCCCACTTCTCCCCGTTCTTATGTCTTTAGAATTCTTAAAGGTTGGATCCTAATAAACCTGACTGCCACGAAAAAGCTAAATTTTTTTTTATGGAATTCTCCAGACAGTTAAGTTAACGGACCTTGTAACAATTTCCCGTTATCAGGAACACTCAAAAGTCTCCAAGTAAAACATTACTGGGAATTGATGATTTTTCTTTCCATTCTTTTGGTAATGGATGAGCAGGAGTAAATAGGTTCAGCATCTATGCTTCAAAGGTTTCAGGGAAAAATATAACTCGGGCGCCATCTATTGACTAGTATATAAACGAAAATTATTCAAGTAATCGTACATGATCGTTTACAATTTTTGCATAATATCTTATAATTATTTACATTTCTATTAATATTCAAAATTAATTTTCTACCTTTTCCTGTCATTTTTTGTCCCTTTAACTATCAATTTATTGTTGCCTCTAAGTTGTTTAAATTAATTTTTGTTATGAAATGAGCTTGGAGAGTTGTCTCACTATTTCTATTTTATTTAAGTTTTTTACTGTTATTAATATTGATTTTTTTGTTACTTTCATTGTCAATTTTTTTGTTTTCAACTTTACTAGTTTTTGTTATTCTAAGTTTTTAAAATTAATTTTTGTCATTAGAAACTTTCATCATACCTCATGCTGTGTTCATAATGGGCAGTAAATAGCCTGATTTTTAAAGATTAAAAATTTTTCCGGATTACGTCCTTGAATATAATATTTTAGTAACTAATACTTTCTATTAAAGAATATTCATAATCTTAAATTTTACTATTCCTTCCAAGAATATACAGCAATTTATTAAATAACTTTTTCACTTAGCAAATTTAATTTGATATTGAAATTCAGCCAGAGTAAAATATCCAGTAAATTCTTTCATCAGCCTAGAAAATGTATCGACACACAATTCTTTTTTAACTGCTTTTAATGAAGAATAACACTCGATACAGAATATTTATCCTTACATAAAATGTGAATTTAATATTTAATTTACGAAGTGAAATAATTATTTAATATTTATTTTGGGATTCACAGAAAAATTTTAGATTTTGTATATTCTTTTATAGAAAAATATAAGCTTCTAAATTATTATATTCAATGACATTTTAATGAGTAATATTTTTATGATTAAATCAGGCTATTTAGTATCAAGAGGATAACAAAGAATTTACCATTAAAGTAACAAAAAACAGCAAGAGTCTACAGAAAAATTAATTTTAAAAATATACAAAACGTCAATAAAAGGGTGTTAGAAATGGCTCAAAATCAGCTGAAAATTATACATGATACAGCATACAGCTCACGATCATACACAGTTACTTGAAAAGTTTTGGTTTACATAATAGTCAATAGATGGCGCCATTGAAACAAGTATTTTTTCCTTGAACCCTTTGCAGAATAGGGACTGTTCTGATACACTCCTTGGATGAGCGCCATGATGGACGTGTCCCTTATAATCATTTTTTAGTAAAATGCATTTAGAGTTCTTTATAGTTCCTGAAAAGCTATGGTATTAAGTACAAAAATTGTACAGTTTTATAGGTTTCAGTTCGAACGTTTCTATCGGATATTGTTTTGAATGATTTATAAATGCCCAGAGATTTCTAAAATGTAAAACATTTTTGAAACTTTGAAATTTATGTTTAAAAACATTCACTGTACATTCCAATATCGTATAATCCTTTTTCATATTGTATGAATTTTTATATAGCGATGCAAAAGTAGTGATAGCTCTAAAATAACGCGGTTTGGACAGAAATTCAAAATTCTTCATCTATTAATTTTTGCTTCAATAATATATTTAGAAATAGCGTTAGATTATTTTTACAACTCATCCATTTCTTATGCATTCTTTCATTGCTCATGAAGATACAGATCAGTTTCTAACGCCCTCTAAATATAAATGCCCTCTAAAGTAGTCCCCGAATATTTCTTCAACGCTTATATGTGGATGTGTAACGAAAAGTTATATTCTACATTTGTACGCCTTATTAAATGTATATTACCTTTTCTGTACAACACAATAACCAAACGTAAGCAATACCAGAGATATCAAAACCAGGAGGAATTTGAAAACTTAAGTCTACCAATACAAAATCCGTTGGTTTAGCGGTATTTGACCCTACGTTCAGAAGCTGATCCCCAGGTGATTTTTTCACTTAATAAGTGTTGGAGAAGTGAAGAACAAAGCTGTTTTTACTTCTAGCTCGACGTATGCTGCACACTGCTGACAAAGGAGGCGGCTAAAGACATTTTTTGAAGAACGAGTGCAGCCTGACTGGATCCTAGCCACAGCGAATCTCTATCATCAGCTGACAAATCTTTAAATTGCTTTTCCTTACGAATTTACCTATTC
Organism: Pardosa pseudoannulata; assembly: GCA_032207245.1. Classification (NCBI taxonomy): domain Eukaryota; kingdom Metazoa; phylum Arthropoda; class Arachnida; order Araneae; family Lycosidae; genus Pardosa; species Pardosa pseudoannulata. The sequence goes on along the minus strand of CM063505.1, from coordinate 180,600,151 downwards.
ATGGAGGGTGTTCAGATAACAGTTGGGAGATTCATCTAAAAAATATTATTTCCCTTTTAATTTAATATATTAAATGTTTTGCACTTTTTATTATTTTCTTTTAAATTATACATACTTTTTAATTTGGTTTCTTTGAAACTTAAATCTGTTCATAATAAATTGATCATGAATATATTTCATAATACCTTTCAAATTTTGTTATACATCATTCAATTTATTGAAAATTCTGTAATAAATTCAACCAATCTTTATAAATAGAATATAAATCGTTCACCTTCAAATTCTAACCTCCTTTGTCAAGTTTGAACAGGATGGTCGACAACTTCGAAGAAGAACTTACGCCTCTAGGTCTCAGGGACAGAGCCTCCAGAACAAGAACTGACAAATATTGTTTTTTCGGAAATTATATATATTGTTACGAACTTCAAAGCTGGGTTCGGGGACGGAACGAACTTTAAAGACAACAACACGAAAACAATCATTTATTAACATTCAGTTGGAAAATACAACACACCGACAAAATCACCACGGAACAATTTGAGCACAATGCTCACGTACTACATTCCGCATCAAACAAAACGCAAGCACTGGTAAAACACAACACACCGTGTGTACTCTGTAAACCCGAAAGATCCACTTAACAACTCTACGGTTTTTTTGGGAATTCAGTCTGCCTTATATAGGCCCGAAGAAACTCCTGGAATATTCCAGAAACCGGAACCGGAAGTTGTCACTTGACGCCACACTTGGCGACACTTGGCGATGAACTTGGCTACAAAAATAGGTTGCCAAAACTGCGCCAATGAGCTGATATCTCACCAAATTGGGGAGATACCCATAGAGTCCCATGCTAAACTTACGGTTCACTAAACAAATTTGTAACAATATGTAGATATAAGTTTATGATAAATATTATAGTCTATCGGAGTTTGCGGTTTCAAATCCCGCTGCAGGAAGAGCTAGATTTAAGCTCTGTTTTATTATTATATATTAGATTTAAACTCTGTCGATATATTCTTTTTTTTTTTTTGATCGAGTGTAAGGGATTAATCAAATCATTTAACTGATTTAGTAAAAAGATGAAATAAACAATTCTGGGCTCTTACGGCTGTATGTTTCGCTTTTTTCAACTCCCTTTAACATTCCCTTTAAAAATCCTAAAAACACTCTTCATTGCAACTGAAACATTTACTGAAACAGTTTTTCAGACTAACCAAGTCTGCATGAAATTGTAGGAAAATTGTTTTTATTCGGAGATCGAAGATTTAATATGTGTTCCTGTACACAATACAAAATACAATGTAAAACAAAAAAAAATAAGGCTGTAAAAAACGTATTTGGTAACTCAATATGCTACAAATCAATAACATGTTTTAACAAAAATAAATAATTACAATAATTTATTGATTATATTTTCTAAAAATATTTAAAATTTCACTAAAAATATCATTTTTGTTTTTAAAATATCAGCTTAATGTATTTACTTTTTAATTAGTTTGGAATAATTTTGTATTTTTTTGTATAAAAAATACAAATCTAAACAATAATTTTACCTCTTTTTACTAACTTAGTTAAGGCATTTGACTAACTTACATCTTTGGGGAAATCCCCTCACAGATTGTTATTTTAATATATTCCATGAACTGATCCTTTACCTCAGAGATGAAAACTTCATATACATCATTTCCCCTAAATAATATTTTAATCATGAATATTTGTTGCGCTTAGTAATGCGTAATTCACCCTATCTCAAATCCAAATGAACGTTACTGGTTTGTACCGCCCTCGTTAGAAATCAAAGTGTTAGGAAAAAGAAGCAATGAACAGTATTTCTATCTATTTTAAAAACTATTCTATGCTATTGCACTATATTAACCCCTTCCCTGTTTGCCCGTACGCCGTACGTGCACAGCTTTCGGGCCTTTACTAATTTGCCCGTACGGCGTATGGGAAATGTGATTTCTATTTCGCTTGCACTGTTTCGGCTGTATTTTCTCCAATTTTAGAAACACATTATTCGTATAATAAAAGTTAGGTTGCAGTTTATTGTATTTTCTACTCAGATTGGTTCCAAACGCGGTTTTTTTCTCATGTTTTGTATCAAAAGACGAATTGTTATCTTTCAGTGTATAGCTTTCTGGTTATATTTTACTAACCGCCTGATAATTTTATTGATGTAAGAGTTGAATAATATATTTTTACGTTTAAATAATGGATAACTCAGAGCTTATGGAGCTAATTTCTTGTGATTCGAACTGTGATTCGGAATCAGAAACTAAATTATCTGTAAATAATAGTAGCGAAACTTTACTAGATGACCTGGATAGTAGTGACTCTGATAGCAGATGGAATCAGTAAAGCAAGACAATTTTTTTAAAATTAATTGTGATAATCCTTCGGATCCGCCTCCTAGATTTGCTTTCACTGGAATTCCAAAAATTAACTTGGATATCGATGAGACTAAAGGTAAACTTCAGTTCTATAATGCTTTCATAGAAAGGAAGTAAGTTGTAATAAATGCTTAAAAATATTAGAAATGTTAATTTTAATAAGGTATCTTTACTTGATGTAAAATGAACAAACAAAAATGCAGTAAAAAAATGTGATATCTTTTGACCGAATTCTGGAATTAAATGAAACTGTCAAAAGGTTTAACTCGGAATCCAATAAACGGTTACCATTTTCTTTAACTCTCCTATTTATCTTAATCAACCTACTGCGGAAACTTTATAAAATACCCAGAGATCTTGTGACAAAAAAGGAAACAACGAATGCCTGTTAAAAGATGCATCGTCCTGAACAGGTTCAGAAATATATTCTGAAAATTTGTTTTTAGAGTTACACCTCACTCATACTAATATCAATATTTTCGGAAACTCTCCGATCACTGAAGCAAAAGAATGAAATAAGAGAAGTTTCTTAAAGGGTAAATAATTGAATACAAATATATATTTTTCATACTAACCTATCGAATTTGTAAGTGCGTGGGTCAGACAATTTCAAAAAAAGAATTTCATAATAAGAAATATGCAAGAAACCGTAGCAAGAATATTTTACAGGAAAAGGGGGTACATAAGAGTTGGAAATAAAATGGAACGCATCCTGAGATACTCGGGGAAAAATTCTTTTCGATATTAAGAATTCACAACTCCATCAAAGTTCCTGAACGGATTTTCGACGAAAAGACCTGATTTGCCCGGAGAAAACAAGATGGTAATAATATAAAAAAACCTTTTTGTGGAAGTGAGGGGAGGGTTTCGAAGTGAAATAATAAATCAAATTTAATTTTTTTTTTAGGCTGCGAGATGCAATTTTTCGGATTCTATTTTGTTTGCATACGTAACGATACTCGAGAAAATTCGCGCGTAAGTGAGATTTAATATTTTTCGGCAAACAACTCTTATTTAGATTTCATTTCTGAATCACGATACCGACTATTCTCCATTATTCATATCTTTTAAAAAATATGTAGGAATAAGTTTTTTTTTGGTGTCTCGTAAGACTTTGTAAATATTCAAATATTTTTTCCCCTTTAATTTACTGTTACAAATCTGAGAATGTTTTTTACTCGATCTTCTAAACTCGAGATTTTTAACGTGATTTCACAAAAAAGAATGATTTTTTAAAAACTTCTTTGGCTGTATTTCCACCAAGAGTATTTATTTATTCAAATGTTCCCATTCGAAATCAGAGCACATTTTCACTCATTATGTTCGATTATTTGTTCGCATTTACATTACTGAATCACACAGGCACACATTTTTTTTTTCAAAGAGAGAAATATGAGAAGAGAATAAAAAATGCCATTGGAGTTCCTCTGAATCTTTTACTCAGTGGAATTAAACGAATTAAAGATAAAAATGTTTGATGTCCATGACGAAAAAGTAGGCAGGATGGTGGAAAGAAGGTTTCAGTTTACGCAGAAAGAGTGTAAGCATCTTTTTGAATGGTAAGATGCTTAAACTCTATCTGAATAATATGTAAAGATAGTTAAAATACTGTTGGAGATTTAATGAAACGTGGAATTAAATCAGTTAAAGATAAAAATATTTGAAATCCTTGTGGAGATCGTAGACGGGGTAGAAAAGATTTCAGCTTATTCAGAAGCTGAAAACTTCAGAGTGTAAGTATTATTCTGATTAGTAAGAAACTTACACTTTTTAGTAGACGGGGTAGACAAGTTTTCAGCTTATTTAGAAAGAGTGTATATATTATTCTGATTAGTAAGGTACTTACACATTTTCTGAGTAGTATGTGGAGAGGATTAAAATAATGTTGGAGCTCTACTGGTAAGATTTTTACACTGTTTGTGAACATTAATCAATGATAATTAAAATACCTTTGGAACTTTAATGAAACGTGGAATTAAATCAGTTAAAGATAAAAATATTTGAAATCCTTGTCGATATCGTAGATAGGGTAGAGAAGTTTTCAGCTTATTCAGAAAGAGTGTAAGCATTATTCTGATTAGTAAGATACTTACACTTTTTCTGAGTAGTATGTGGAGAGGATTAAAATACAGTTGGATCTCTAATGGTAAAATTCTTACACTGTTTGTGAACACTATGCAATGACAATTAAAATACTGTTGGATCTCTAATGAACATTTTTTTCAGTGGAATTTAATGAACAAAAGATTAAGATATCTGGAGTCATTGTCGTAATTTTAGGCAGGAGAAAGACAAATATTCAGCTTACCCAGAAAAAAATATTAGCATTTTTCTGAATTGTAAGATGCTAACAATCTTTCTGAATATTAAGCGAAGATAATTTAAATTCTGTTGGTGCTCTAACAAACCCTTAATTTTGTAGAATTAAATGAGCTTAAGATTAAAATATCTGAAGTCATCGTAGTGTAATTGATGGTAGTACGGTACATATGTTTACAACTTATTCAGAAAAAGTGTAAGCGTCTTTCTGAATGTTAAGGTGCATAACCTCTTTCTAGAGTGTATGTAAAAAATTAAAACACTGTTAGAGCTGAAATGGTAAGATTCTGACACTCTTTGTGAACAATATTCACTGAGAATTAAAATACTTTTGGAGCTCTAATGAACATTTTATTTAGTGGAATTTAATGAATAAAAGATTGGAATATCTGGAGTCATTGTCGTAATTGTAGGCAGGAGAAAGACAGATTTTCAGCTTATTCAGAAAAAAAATTGTAAATATTTTTTTTTAATTGTGAGATGCTATAAATCTTTTTGAATATTAAGAGAATATAATTTTAATTCTATTGGTGCTCTAACAAACCCTTAATTTTGTAGAATTAAATGAGTTAAAGATTAAAATGTCTGAAGTCATTGTTGTGTAATTGATGGCAGTATGGTAGATAAGTTTACAGCTTATTCAGAAAACGTGTAAGTGCCTTTTTGAATATCAAGTTGCATAAACCACTTCTGAAGAGCATGTAAAGAAAATTAAAATACAATTGGAGCTCTAGTGAACACATTAAAGAGTGGAATTAATTGAATTAAAGATTAAAATATTTGATGGCCTAGTGGTTATTGTAGGTGGAATAGTAGTAGGCGTGGGTGGAATAGTTTTTGGTTTATTCCGAAAGAGTGTATCTTTCTGAATCGAAAAGAATTAAAATACTCCAAAACTATAATAAACTCTTTTATTTGGTGGAATTAGAAGAACTAATAATAAAAATAGTTGAAATCATTGAAGTAATTAAAAGTGAAATGGTAGATAAGTGTTCAGCTTATGTAGAAAGAATGTAAGTATTTTTCAGAATGATATAATTCCAAAACTCATTCTGAAGACTATCTGAAAAGAATTAATACATTCTTAAAACTTTAATCCACCCTTTATTCAGAAGAATAAAAGATTTAAAGATTAAAATGATTGAAATCCTTGCTGTAATTGTAGACGGATTGGCAAACAAGATTTCAGATATTCATAAAGAGTGTAAGAATCTTTCTGCACGGTAAGATATGTCCGCTATTTCTGAATAACATTCAAATAGGAATGATATACTAATGGAGCTTCTAATGGTAATATTCCTATAACATTTGTTAATAGCATGAGAAGACAAAGTTCTATTGAAGCTTTAACAAACCCTTTCTTTAGTAGAATAAACCCTTAATTTTGCAAAGTCTGGCCGCTACACCGGACATGTATATTTATAACTACTATATAACATAATTGTCAGTGTTCGTCACAGCGGACATTAATTATCTCAAAAATGGAAAATGATATATTTTTTATTTTACAGAGATCCTAATGTCTAAACAGACATGGGAAAATAACAGAAATTAAAAAAGTATTTGAAAAAACATCTTGTCAAATTAAGGGTTAAAGATTTAAAATAGTCGTAAATGTTAGCTGAAATGCAAACAAGTTTCCAGATTCTTCAGAAAAGGTGTAAAATTTTTCTAGATGTTTACACACGCTCTGTATAGTATGTAACACAAATTAAATTCCGTTGGAACATTTCTAAACACATTACATCTGAACCCTTATAACACTGTTATATTTCTTTGGAAGCTTGAGACAATGTATATCATGTTGTGGATTCAAGACCAACTAATTCATACCATATTTATATTTTATTTTATTAAGTTTATCTTCAATTTAATCGCTATCATTCAGTTTTTCACGTTTCACAATATTAAAAATTGTTCATATAGCCCAAACGGACTCGATTGACATAATTTTATTTCTTTCGAAACGTAAAGCAAGGAATATCAACGGATAGATCTGTGTAAGATCAACAGATTCATACCATATTTATTTTTACTGTGTTATGTGTCTCTGAAATTTACTCGCGATAGTTCAGATTTTAAAGTTTCTCAGTATTAAATATTGTTCACATTTTTCAAATGAACCCTATTAACATTGTTTCATTTCTTTTAAAACGTGAAACAATGCATATTAGAGTGTAGGTGTGTTCAAGAAGAAAATATTCTTACCATATTTATTTTTCTTATGTTTTTCTGCAATTTAATCCTGATCGTGTACCTTTTAACGTTTCTCAACATGAAATTTTATTCATATTTTCCAAACGGACTCCCATCAACACTATTGTATTTCTTTTGAAACGTAGAACAATGTTTTTCAGTCTGTAGATCTGTTCAAAAAGAAGAAATACATACCCTGTTTATATTATTTTATTATGTTCCTTTGCTTTTTGAATCGTGATCATTCAGACTTTCACGTTTCTAATATTAAAACTTGTTTATATTTCCCAAACGTACCCTATCAACACTGTGTTATTTCTTTTGAAATGTAGAAAAATACATATCAGTGTTCCAATCTGTTTAATACCAACAATTTTACATCATATTTATTTAATATTTTATGCTTCATTTCAACTTAATCACGATCATTCTATTTTTCACTTTCCTTAAAACTAAATGTATTTCATATATTCCAAACGAGCCCCATCAACGCTGTTTTATTTCTTTTGAAAAGTGGAACTGATATTTAAGAATGATACAACCCTTCGAAATTACTATATCTATGTAAATTTTCTGACCTGTTATTTTTTAATACAACATGTCATTGTATATATATATATATATATATATATATATATATATATATATATATATATATATATATCAGTACCGTAGCCAGAAATTATTTTCGGAGGATCAAGGGAGAAAGACATCTTTATTTGGGAATGGTACTTCAATTAATGAAAGGGAATGCACTGTATTTCAGAAATACAGTGCTGTATTTCCAGCTAGCGGAAAGGGAAGACTTTTATGGTATGAGCGGTATTTTTTTAAGAGAATAACTTTTATGTTCATGAACAGCTAGGCAGATAGCACACAAATGCACAAACGTGGGACATTGTCTATCTTACAAAATGGTCTTTCAAAATTTCGGGGGGGGGGACCAGTCCCCAAAATCCCTCCCCCTGCCTACGGCCTTGATATATATATATATATACATACAGACATATATATATATATATATATATATATATATATATACATATATATATATATACATACAGACATATATATATATATATATATATATATATATATATACATATATATATGAGTGGCTGGAGTCTGGACACTTAAGACAAGGAACCCTATTCAAGCCTAGCTATTCCTTATTTCAGGGTGACAGCCCCTTTCACCGAGTTAAGGCACCTCGAGTCGTCCGCAGTGCGTTCGATGCATCCCGGGTCCGAGACACGTGGACCCGTCGGTCTGACGGGCCCGGAGTTTTCGAGGGGTTGTATCCCCTTGTTTTAACTTTTATTAAAATTCGATTAGCTGGTGTAATAGTTCCAACACTTTTTAAAAATTTAAATAGGGGGAGAATGATACCTAATAATTATCCTATACAAAAAAGTAAAAATTATTAGTGAAACTTGCTTTGTGATGTTTTACATCTATGCATCGTATGTCAAATTTTTTGTTTTTAATTTTTGAAACAAGCTTTCAATTTTTTTCCCTTTATATAAA
>CM063505.1:180584219-180586719 GCA_032207245.1 Pardosa pseudoannulata | reverse complement strand
GAGCGGTGTTTGTCGGAATGTGCCCGGAGTCGGCAGACCAATGAAACTGGGAGTTAGAGACCGACGAGTGCAGTCCAGAGAAATTCGGAAGAATCGCACCCAACCGATGTCCGTCATCCACGAGGAGTTTTAACAAGCATCCGGGAGTATTGTTTCAATGAATACTATCCGTACGGAAGCACATCTGCTTGGTTTTCATGGTCGTGCTGCTGCCTATAAGCCTTTGATCACAAAGTCCAACCGCGTTGCTCGGTTAATGTGGTGCAAAGCACATCGAAATTGGACCGTAGATCAGTGGAAACGGGTTCTTTGGAGTGTGTTTCACAGTTCCATGTCCACGATCCAATTGACTGTTATCTTTTTGCAAGCTCATCAAATTGTTACAAAATGCTTCAGCCTGACCGGATGATCCCAAAAGCTTACGCGAACGTGGGTCTTTTTCATTTATTTTATTATTATAAAAGTGTTCCTTTGTTAAAATCGCTTTTAACTCACGTAATTTCCAACTACCGCTTTTTTAGACACACACACACACACACATATATTTATATATATAATTGAAGGCTACCATAAAAATACCTTACGATTTCCATAGTAGAATGGCCAAAATTTTCTTTTTATGATAAGATTAAAGTTATGTTAATTTTATGTTAAAATATAATTACATATATGTGTATATTACGTATGTTAATATTACGTATATTATAAAATATAATTACATAAATTTCAATACACGATTTCACTATTCGGTTTCATTACAAATTTGTTTAATGCAGATAACTTTTAAAATGCCCTAATCCTAAAAATATATACATATATTAATTATTAAAACCTTCGAAAGAGGGATCCTTTTCAGGTCCATTTCAAATTTAACTTATTAGACGCTTCGAATATTTTTTTTTCTATAGAATATATGGGATAACCAAAAAATCTATTCGACCAAGAAAGGTTTTAATTTGTTTTCGGTTATCCTTTAGCCCCAAAGCGTATCATTAAGAAGCAGGAGTTGTGTTTTTTGTTCTTCTTCCCCCGGCCATCTGATACGAAATCCATTAGGAGTGTATGACGCCTTATCGTCCAGTTGGACAAACACAGTGTTCTCCCATTCTTTCACTTTGGTGGTATATTTTAACAGTCTGCTTATCAGAGAATAATATGGGAATGAAAATGTATTCTTCTAGAAGATGATGCTCATTCCATTTTGTGTCTTAAACTCTGTAAGAAATTATGTTATGTTGGCCTAGTGTTTGAGAAAGAAAATATCTCAACACATTAATAAAAACATGGACAAATATATCTTGATTAAATGATTTTATACAATTAAATAAATGCCTAAAGAATACAACTGGTATCAACTTATCATTTGTAGATATCGCAGACTGTTCTCGAGTCGGCATCAACCCTAAAAAACAATATGCCGATGATTTTCCTCTTTCTCGTATCGCTGCAAAAAATGTCTATCCCGCAAGTCGAGGATGCCAGCAGTGTTTTCCTTCTACTCTCCTCTGGTCACGTCCATGTCCTCTAAAAAAACCCGACTACTCTCGCCGAGAAAAAACAGGGGTAATCTCCAGTAGGGGGGGGGGGCAAACCAACGTATCCTTCTATTGGTTTGGAGAATCCCGTACTTTCTTTCTAAATCAAACTGGTCCTGTTCTGGTATGTCTTTGACGATGACTCACGGGAAGAGGTAGAAAAAGCTGAACCGAATGTAACTTATTGTTACAAACTCATTCAAAAGAGGAGAATGGAATGGAAAGTGATATATGTTCACATGTAAAAACTTAAATATTGGCATACGTGTATAAATATTTTTACATATATGTAATGATATTTTAACTTAAAACAAACCATCGTAATTATAATTATATATTAACCCCTTACCTGTAGAATATATTTGATAAAAACGTGACAAAAATGAAAAAAATATGTTTTTCTTTAAATTTGTTTATTACCATCATCAAAATGTTTAAAAATCATCATCAAAATTTATTTAAAAATATTTTCTATCAATGACTAGTAAATCTTAAATTTATGATTTACAGAATTTACAGGGGTAGCTTTTTCCCATACTAGCTAAGAAGTGATTTCGAATCACATTATACACAAAAAAGATTTATAAGAAAAATTGTAATAGAATAATTTAACTTCCACCAATGCATGAATGTTTGAAATTTTTCAGAAAATCAAGATTCAGGAAAAAGAGAGAGAAATCGCAAATAATAGAAATAAATATTTAGAAATAGAAGAGGTATCGCAATCCACAGAAAGCGAAGTCGATTAAAAAAAATTCATCTACTTTATTCTAACTTAAATCAACAAAATAGCTTTGGAAGGAACCTTAAAAGTAAAAAATACCTGATTTTTTTTTTTTGTTGTTTTATTGTGGAAGAACTCCTTTTTCTGGAACGACTAAAATTTGTAAAAATATTTTCAGAGAAAACAAATCAAACTGGGGGTCGTAAAACGTCTTGGAAACTTGATATTCGACGGCACCACT
>CM063505.1:180564219-180579219 GCA_032207245.1 Pardosa pseudoannulata | reverse complement strand
CTCTATCATGTTAAGTACCGAATGTGAAAAGCAAAATGTACCGCCAACCGAAATACATTGTGACTTGCATCCAGTATTCTTTCTACACCTAGTGTAAGGACCTGAGAAAATGGCACTGCTGTCCAAAATGCATAATCATTCGGGTTTATTGTATAGACCAAATGTGATGAACATATGAAATCGTTCCCTTTTGGTGTCTAGGTTTCTTCGAAGACAGACAAAATGCCCAACTATGCGACCGGTAATAATTGAAGATGACAATTCACCTTACAGCCCTCATGTCACTACATCCAGAGATTTCTAATTGTTCTTTCACCAGAAGAAATTCCTGTTTGGTTACGATCGACGAAGACATGCCGGTGATTGGGACAGTCTGCTCAGAGAGGCAGACTTCCGCGATACCATTCAACAAAATAATAATCCACGGTATAACAAGTGTTAGGATTCCGAATAATATTATGTTGAGAAGGTGCTGATATGTTTCTGTATCTTTTATAACAAATATTTCGAGGTAATAATCATTCATATTTTCCTTACGGTCTTTGGAAAATTTACTTTTTAGTTGAGCCTTGTATATATGTATTGTATGTTATGACTTTAAAAACACCAGGTATATCGATTTTACTATGGAAGCATTCCCCGTTTATAACGAATGAACTTTCCCCTCCCCCCTTTTGTAGTATAAAACTTGATCAATTTTTTTTTTTTTTTTTTTTTTTTTTTTTTTTTTTTTTTTTTTTTTTTTGCAATAGCAGTTTGATTTTAATATCGAAATACGCTGATTATTTCTCCAAGGGAGGATGGCTATTTTAATAAAGTATTCTTAAATATCTCGCTCAATTATTGTTGCAGAGATATAGATAAATTTCTAATACGATTCTTAAGAGGATTTTTCATTTTTAATGTATATAAAGATAGGAAACAGATAACATTAAATCGTTTAGTTTACTCAAACATGAATCTTTAAGTTTAAAAGCCATACCTTAAAAGGAATACCTATCTTACATAAAACATTTTTGCATCTTTAAAAACCAAGATCATAAATTAAAGTTGTTTTCCAAGTTGTACTACTCACACACGCACACTAATATTATATGTACACATAGTTAAATATATATATATATATATATATATATATATATATAATATATATATATGTATATATATATATGTATACATATATATATATATATATATATATATATATATATATATATATATATATATATATATATATATATATATATATATATATATATATATGTATATATATCCTTCAAACGGTTACGTAGTAAAAAGGTGTGTTCCGCATATTTCAAAGCACTTTATATGTATATATATATGCGCTTGTATATGTATCAATATCTAACTATATATATGTATATATTTATATATATACACACATGTATATATGTATGCATATATATATATATATATATATATATATATATATATAGATATGTATATATATTTATATATATATATATATATATATATATATATATATATATATAGATATGTGTATATATTTATGTATGTACTTATATGTATGTGTGTGTTTATATATTTATTTATGTATGTATATATATACATATGTGTGTGAGTGTGAATTTGTGCATAGCATAAAATATTCTATATCCTTTATTAAAAAAGGTTTCCGAGATAACATATTATCTCCTTCGTATACGTTACATTAGAACATTTAATACTGCATAATCATAAATCCGAGAACATTTTTCTTGGAGTCAGCTACAACGAAAAACAATGTGTTCCGGGAGTTAGCCAAATTCGGTTAGCAGATTCTTTATTGGATTATGAGCTGAATAAATGCGTTCGACGAACCCGGAATAGATTTTTGGCCAAAGCAACGAGACTACACAAAGCATTTTTCTGCAGTTTTCAAGTTTAATGAGGCTCGAAATGGAAGACAGTGTTATCTCTAAAGTTAAATTTTTCACTTTCTGTTTTACTCCAAAGTAAGGAAAAAGTTGCTTTCAATTCGAAAGTTATACTATTATGCTCTCTCTCTCTCTCTCTCTCTCTCTCTCTCTCTCTCTCTCTCTATATATATATATATATATATATATATATATATATATATATATATATATATATATATATATATATATGTATATATATATATGTATATATGTATATATGTATATATAGTGTGATATATAGATGTATATATGTATATATGTTATGAAATATGTAGTACATAATGAAGAGATGTGAATTTGTTTGAGGTAATAATAACAAGTGGTTCAAGATTCCAGACTCAGAGGGCGTTTTTTGATGAATTATACATTTACCCAACATTTACTTTAGTTAAAACATTTATTACTAGAAGACATCTTCAACATGACTGCCAACATTTACAGCTACCATTTGAAACTGTAAGATAGCATGTTGTGCAGTTGATAGCAGTTTGTCCTGGGAAATGTTGAGAACATATGGTGAAATGCTGTCTGTTAGGTAAGGCATGGCTATTGGTATAGGAAAGCTGACTAGATGTTTCAAATGCCTTCAAAGACAAAAGTCACATGGCTTGAGATTTGATGACCGCGAGAGTAACACGTGTTGAACAATGTTTTGGCTGAGGACACGTACTTCCGTAAAGTGATTTTTTGTTTTCACTAGCTTTCGCGTAGCAAAAAAAGTAGGACCAACGCAAACGAAAGTGATTTTTTGAACATTCTTAACAGGGCTAATGTGTGAAGAAGTTCGCATGAGGTTTTTGGCTTTATTGGTTTCTTATCTGTGTCATGTATTGCTTTGATATTTTTTAACTACAGAAAATATTGGATAATCACGTAATTCATCAAACCTCCCTCTTGTGCCACCTAAAAAAATTATTTTCAATGTCTTATTTACATTTTCATTTTTTTTAAAGTTTATTCTTTTTTATCTTTAAAAGTTGAAAAGAAAAATCCAGTATAACTTCTCGTTTTGTAACACATCCGCAAATCGTTTTCAAAAGCAGTTGCAGCATAATTGCAATCTCATAGACTAATTGGTAATGACTTTCTACTTTTGTTAAAATTATCAGTTTCCTGTCTATACATAGAGCTCTGTGCCTTAATCTTCGTGTATTCTTGTTAAAAATGTTTTATTTAAATCTGTCTCTAAAATTCCCAACACAGAAACTAACAAAAAATACATGTTTGCTTCAGTGAACACGCTTTACGAAATTTCTAACTATTTATTAATGCCCATAACAATTCATGCATGTTGCTAGACGTGTTGCTACACAGAGTTAAAATGAATATGGATTTCTGTATAATACTAGCTTACAATATAGGAAATAAATCACGAACTACTAAAATGTAAATTTGATTGAAGAATTACACAAAAAAAAATCTTTTAGTGTGAAAATGTTCTTGTATTACAACTAGAGAGTACGTTGCGTTTATTTGCATTTTACGATGCAATCCGAAGATATGTTTCCCTTTTTATTATTGGAGCACCACAAGATAGGGGAAGGTGTGATGTATCAGTAAAAATTGAAAACATCGAAGATACATCATCGTAGAACGTAGAACAATTTTATTTATACATGACAAAAACATTACTACCGTAGCAAACGGGTAACAAACAAATACATAGTCCCAAGGCCGTAGGCAAGGGGAGGGATTTGGGGGACCAGTGCCCCTCCGAAATTCTAAAAGACCGTGTCGTGAAAAGAAAATTGACCATGTGAGTGGGTGTGTCATCTGCCTAGCTGTGCATAGACAACAGTGTGCTTAAAACAGTGACTTTAAGTTAAAGAGTCGGTCAAAATTGGATTCGACATGTAAGAACAGATTGATTAACCCTTTTGGCACTTCATTACAATATTGTTGCACAAACAGTGAAAATTTTTAAGTGAACATTTCAAAAAGAAATTTTTAATTTTTTATAATTAATTTATTAATTTTTTACAATATACAGGTAAAAATTCGAACATTTTCATTTTCATTCGAAATTATTCTTTAGTTTGACTCTTTTCTAAATATAGAATTTAATACCATGTATAGTTTATATATTTTCAGCATTAATTTTATTATTTAATTCATTGTGTAGTTATTGCATTACTCATTTAAAGCTATAAATTTGTTCATTATATCACTTTTTAATTATTTTAATATTTTAAAATCTCATTCTATTATGATACTCATTAGGACTATACATACATAAAGAGACATGTAGTTTTATTGAAGTATCATTCACAAAGAAAAGTGTCACCCTCCGAAAATAATTTCTTGCTACGGCCCTGCATAGTCCATATTACCGTTGCTAACGTGTGACCATAGGAAACATTTCAATGAAACTAGTACACATGTTAGATGATTAATTACACTTTGTCCATCCTGAAATTATATTTCATTACCTTCCATGTAGTCAATCTCAAAGTCTTCCTCCTTATTCAAGACTTGATACAGTTACATCTAGGAGGCGTGTACAGTAGTTTTATATTTTCCCCTACTCCTAAGTCCTTGACCTGTACACTTAATAATACATATTTTATAAATTAATTAAGTATAAAAATAGAATGCTTCTAGTATTAAGTTGTAATTTTTAAATGCTGTGTAAAGGAGGGATGGGACATGCTTCGTTTCTCCTAAGTCACGCTGTATACATTCAGGTATAATTTATGGATGGGAAACTTTATGTTCCCATAAATAACTGACTGTTCTATCATGGATAAAGCAGATTGTACAGATGTACTTTCCCACGATGGTCAGCACGGGCATAGAGAGCTGTGGAAGAAATTTCCAAGAAGAACTTAAGTGCAGATGTTGACTTCGAGTTTTAGTGGGGACCACTGAGGAGGAGTTATAGATCACGGAATGGCACAAGAGTAACGGTCAAGCCCAGATAGAGATGTAGCCGTGAGGTATGGGGACAGGGGCAAAGAAATAATACCAGCTTTCACAAAAGGGGCTGTTTTAATGAACCCACCTGTACGCCCGAAGGGGTTGCATATGTTGGAAAATTTTACCAACAAGCGATTGGCAAAGTAAAAAAGGCGTTAAAACCGAGGTGATGAATTATGAAAGAGAGTGAAGAAACAAGAGTTGAAGTCGGAATTCGAGAGTGGGTGGTCATCGAAATCCCGTGCTCGCACGCCCGCACGGTTGCACCGACGTTCTGCCCTCCCGCAACGACGGTGAACCGGTTGATAACCCCAGCATGTTTCCCTGTAATTACTGGAGGTAAACTTGATAATTATTCAAAATCATTACTTTGGGCATCAGATATTAATGAAATATTTTGATTAAGCGATAACGTATAACAAAAGGAAAATTGCAATAATTATTGTGTATTGATGAATATAAAATCTAAATAATTGATGGTTATGTCACATATTAACCAAATAATGTATTAATTTGTAAATAGTGTATATAATAAATATTTTAGTCTAAATATAAGGTATTATATTTTTAATGTATTTCCCCTTTGAAAACTAACGCTGGTGTTAGAGTTGTAAGTACATTACAACACAGATATTGTTGCAAAGCTTCCCTCACCGGAAAGGATTATTGGAACTAGTCGAGCACAGGAATATTTTTCGTTTAACGTGGTATTATTAAAGCTGCTTTTCCCCAACATGTATTACTGCTAAAAAGTAAATGTGACTGAAGAATTACACAACAAACAAATCTATTAGTGTGAAAATGTTCTTGTATTACAAATCTAGAGTACTTTGCTTTTATTAGCATTTTACAAACCATTGGTGATAAGTGATAAATAACCATTAATAGGAGACATGAAAATTAAAAACAATAAATCAGAAAGTATCATAGAAATGCTTTCTGCCATAATTCTTAAAAATTATTTTAGTTAATAATATTATGTATTAAAGTTGTTGAGATATACAGTCGATAATCAAAAATCAGACAATCGATATCGTTTTTTTTTTTGAGTGAAATTATAAATTTAGCCGTTAGTCATTATTAACTTGGTTTGTTTAATTTTGTTTTTATTAAAACCGAATATTAGTAAACGAAATATGACAAAATAGTAGATAAATAGGAAATTTTGAACAAACATTTATGTATGTTCAGTTATTTTATAATCCTGTAAGACGTTTAGGATTGTTTGAATGTAATTTGTCACATTATCTCATATGAATACATTGTCACCGTATAAAATATATAATGAAAATAAATAAACACATACGCAATAACAAATTTTATAAAATACTATCATTTTTAAAAAGTGGTACAATTTAGGAAGATGTTCAACCAAGTGGTATGGGTCCCCAAAAAGGTTGAGAAATGTTGTAATAAAGTATATTGTTAGGTAAAATATATGTTATCATTACTCAATAAAGATTATATACACATAAGAGCCAAATCATTATGACCATATTTGGCGCGAAAGACAGCTTCAACCCGCCTTTCCACGGATGCCACAAGTCCGGGGCCGGAGACAGATTTACCAGATGTTTAAGTAACGGTTACTCAAATCCGAGATATTGCGAATTGGTGGTCTTTGAACTCTGAGATGCCGTCCCATGACATCCCATATGTGTTCTATCGGATTGAGATCTGGAGAGTTAGGCTGCTAGGACATTAACTGGAATTCAGCATCATGTTCCTGAACCACTCAAACACAATTTTAGCCTCTTGACACGGAGCATTGTCTCGTTGGAACATTTCAATTCCAGCTGAAAAAACAGAGGCCATGTAACGGTGCAACTGGTCCGCAATGATGTTCAAATACCATGTATCATTCATGGTCTGCTCTACCACATCAACGTGCTCCGATACTATTCTACTGGGCCCTGCATGGTATTGGGTTCTGTAACAATAAGTTACATAAGGTTAAGCGTTTTGGACTGGACTCTTTTTTTGTCTCCGCGGACGGTGGAAAATTTTTTGGAGCGCACAAGGTTGTTACGAGTAGAAAGAGAGGTGAACGGCTGGCATCCACGTTTTGTGGGAAAACCCTTGGCAAAGAAAGTTTAGCCATTTTTTCTTAGGATCGACGCCGACTAGAGAGCAGTCTTCGATCTACAAATGATAAGTTGATTCAACAATTTGTATTCCTTAGGCATTTATATATGTTTATAAAATAATTTAATCAAGACCCATTTTTCATGTGTTTCTTAATGAGTTTTAATTTCTTTCTCAAACACTAAGCCAACGTAACATTATTATTTTTTACAGGTTCTCAGCTGAACTACTGTCTTGCTCGGGTTTTGCTTCACCATGCGAGACAGTCTTCGACTACCTTTTTCTTTGATAGCGTGTGGACATCGAACATCATGTCGTTTACTGCTGGTTTCACCGCCATTCATCCACTTTGCATAAGTACTAAAAACTGTAGATCGCGAACATCCCACGAGTAGTGTAGGCTACCCTCTATCAAAATCGCTTAGATCTGCAGCCTTTCCCATGACACACAGAAGTTAGTAAAAGACTGATTCTTCAGCCTTTCCAGCAGCAGTTAAATACCACTTCCACTTGATCACGTGCCTTCCACGTCATGCAAGCTATTTCATTGCAAGATGTAGGGGTGGTCATAGTGTTTTGGCTCTTCAGTGTACATGAGTAACAAAATGTTTGTTATTTTTCATAATATTTTTGAAATTTATGAATATAACATATAAAACCGTGTTCCATCCCATTTTAATGTAAAGGAGGGATTTGTCATTTTAGTGATTTTTTAAATTTAAATTTTTATAATTATCACCACGTTTATATTTTGAAACTTGTTAAAGTGTTTTAGTTTGTTACTGTATAACGTTCAATGTCATACTAAAGTAATTTGTAAGATTTATTTTATTAAAACTGTTCCATTCATCCCTGCTCTGCCCTATATGGTAAAGTTTGGACCACTAAGAATTGTCTTGGGATTAGGTGAACGGTGAATATTCTCTTTTGGCATAGCTTTAAGAAAGTCTTTTTTCAAATCTGTGACAGCTTTTATAGCTGTAAGATTGTTAATATTAGATTCTTAAAGCTCAATCTCTAGCATAATTCCAATCCCATGTTATTAAAATAAGAAAATTAAGTTTTAAAATCATTCTTCGCATTCCAAGATCATTCATAGGTTTACATACATAAGGAGAGCCATTTACTTGGCTTACTTTCAGTCACGTCCGGTTCAACATTTGAACAAGTCACGTTTAATGTAAACTTGGACGTGGACTAAAATCCCAAAGCTCTAAAATCATCCGCGTCACAAGGATACGATTATTCCCTTATCACAAAATACCCATCTCGATGACGTCATCGTCGGAAGTCATTTCTCACTGCGGCCCGATTATGACTTCGATGTCCACGTGATGCTCGCTTCGGAAAATAGCAGTTTGGAGAAGGAACCATTCTCACCCTCCCCATTCTAACGTCCCTAAATGACGTCCGGGAACAAATTTCTTCACTTCCGGATACAGCAGAATGAACCATGCTGCGCTTCGTTCCCGGAATGAGTCGTAAAATTTTGTTTAATCGTTAACAGCTGAATGTCATGAATGGGAGATTACGAAATGGAGTAGAGAAAAAAAAATTAGCGATGTTATCTTTTAGAATTTTTTTTAGAAACTAGGCCGGGAAGGTTTCAAAATCAAGAGCTGGTTTTAGAATAAAGCGTTCTTAAATTAAATGCTTCTTTGATAATTCATAATTGCATATTTTATATTTTAAGAAATCTTTTTTCTATATTTTTTTATTTCTCTACTTATCATATATTTTTCAACTTTTATCGTGTAGTTGTGGAGTTTACCAATTGGCGTCTAAAAATGGTATTATATTTAGGCGATTAGGCGATAGAAAATCAACTCAAATAAAAATAAAAATATACCAACTTAAAACTGATAAAATAAATCAAGTAATACTGTTAAAAAGCAAGAAATATTGAATTCTTTGAGAACTTATTTTAAAAGTTATATGAATTATGTTATAGAAATGATTTTAATTATTAGATCCCTAAATAGTACCAAATACAAATAAGATTAAAAAAAACCCATTTTATTGGCACACACCCTTCTCCTCCGAAAAATTTGACCTGCTTAAAACCTTTGCAGGACTAATCACAAACCAAATTTTTGTGAAGATTTATCAAGCTATTTAGCGAACATATATCCACACGTATAAAGTATATGTAATTATTGTTCTTTTAAATCATCATTATACTAGTTCTATATTTCTTAATCTTTAATTTTTCTTTATTATTCTTAAAAATGTCAAGGATATGTATCACTGCTATTGACTTTTTTTTCACACTTTTCCAGCCTATATATTGAATTAAAAATTTCTACTCGTAACCCTTTCGTTCTCTTCTTTAACCCACCTCTAAATTCTCCCAGAGAAAAACGGAAGTTTTTTGAAATTTTAATATCGTAGTTTGCGATTTCACCACTGATTGTTTAATAATTCAGAAAAAAAAATGCTTTTCTAAACTCTTTTTCATGAGCAATTCTCCATGGGATATTCCTCACCACAGAACAGCTTTTTCAAATATTAAACAGATGCAATTATATCTCATATTTGTGTGACACTCCTCAACCAGTTCTCCGTCATTTAGGAAATAAAGGTTATTTCTCTTTGTCTTAAGTTTTGCACGAAAGCCTTTCATGCCATGGGGACTGCTTTTAAGTTAGATTGTCTTGTACATCTAAGTAATTAAAATGATAGGCTATTTCTCTCATGCAATCCGTAAAAAATATTTTTACTGGTAATGCATATATCGATACATACATATACATACACACACACATATATATACATATATATATATATATATATATATATATATATATATATATATATACATATATATATATATATATATATATATATATATATATATATATATATATATTCTTATACTGCACATACATATATGTACACATTTATGTGTATATATATATATATATTTATTTATATATAAATACATACATATATATTTATATATATACATATATATAGGTAAAATATCAAAATTATTACACTTTAATATTTCTTAAAAATTCTCTTCTTTCCTATTCTTGTTCCTTCAAATCTATTTTACCACCCACAAAATAACTTATCTAAAAGAGAGTCCACTTTTTAAAATTTTTATAACCCACTTCCCAAAGATTTCTCTGCAATAAAAGCAGATTTTTTGTCCATTCTCCGTATTTTCCTGCTGTCTGAATAAAATAGCTGCTCACTTCTACAATGATGTAAGTTCTGAATGTTAAATTTGCAGACTGAGTAGCCGGTTCCTTGCTCTGGGGTCCAGCCCTGTATTCCACACATATTTTCATGATCATTCTGTCTTCTGCCTTTGACAGATCTACATATAGCTCTCTTAACTCAATAAAAGTTTAAGTTCTTCTATTGACTCGCCGTTCTCTTCAATGTGCCACGACTGTTTACTTCAACAGTTTATATGTCTAGGCATCTCCTTACCCAGGATGTCCAGACAAAAAAATACAATAGGGGCTATAGTTTTATTGTGAGCAGCATTTAAATTGCTTTGATTAAAAAAATACAATAGAGAATACAACTTTATTGTGAGCGGCGTTTAATCTGCGCTGGTTTACAAAAAATACAATACGGGTTACAATTTTATTGTGATCAGCGTTTATATTGGGCATATATATATACGTGTATATACATATATATATATATACATATATACATACATATATACATATATATATATATATATATATATACGTACATATTATGTGTATAAAAATTTTGTGTATCTGATAACCTATATTTTATAATAAAATTTTATTTTATTTTACTGAAAAATAATATTCTACGTTTATCTGAAAACGATGAATAAATACCGTAAAAATTTTATGACACACACAGACATATACACTCTTTAATCTATATTAATATCTGTAGCTTCAAAAAATTATCCATTTTAAAAACACTACATAAAATAAAATAACTTAAGAAAAGTTGCTTTAAAAATGGACCTTTTAGAACTAGTGTGGAGAGTCTCATCCAACCTTCTCCACCCCCATTTACTCAAATAGACATCACCCTTCGTCTCTTCCAGTGTTGACAATGATTTTCATCTAAAACAGCTGTATCATTGTTTTCCAATCAGTACAGAAAGTCACGTGATCATGAATGTACGCATGAGAACTGTCGGTCTGAATATTGTCATTTTAACCTCATTTACTTTCTGAACATAAAAACAAAATTTCTCTTCCAGAAGTTTTGACAAACGATCTCTTATCTTTGCAACTTTGTTATAACATTATTATAACTTTGTGATAACGTATTAAAATTTCACCGTAAAGTATATTAAATTTTGACCTATTTTCCTTATTGATGATAACTTATTGATTTTAGTTATTACACTGTCATTTTAACTTCATTTACATTCTAAACCTGAAAACAAAAGTATGTTTACACATCTTAAATTTTGTTAAGTGATCTCTTATCTTTGAAACTTTGTTACATCTTTATCTTCTATTTATACCCAAATTTCTTCGCATTTCTCCTAGCTGAAAATTTGTAATAAAAATAAGTAGGAAGCAAAATAAAGATATTTCGAAAAATTCCCAGTTTTAAAAGAGTTCTTATTTAAGTTAACTAATAGTTAAACAGAGTATACAAGATGTTTAAGGAAATTTTTTAATATGTAAGTCTTAAATATAAATTTTATTTCGATTTTATATATTTATACCATGACGTTAATTCTAAGTATTATTTATAGTTTAAATATGCCGAAAACTTTTATTTTGTAGCTTTTTCTTTAAATTCAGATTTTATCTCTAAAATAAAACTATTTCAAAAAATTCTAATTTCTTAAATAGTTCTCGATTAAATTAACAAATAGTCTAACAAATAATGGAATTTTTTAAAAACATGATTATTAAGATTATTTTTTAAACCTAAGAAAACTAGATGAATCTATGATGCTATGCAAACAAATTCAATTACGATTATTATTTTATCATTCAATATAATGTAAATTTTTAATATTTGACTTTAATATATATATATATATATATATATATATATATATATATATATATATATATATATATATATATATATACATATATATATATATATATATATATATATATATATATATATATATATATATATGTATATATATATATATGTATATATATATATATATATATATATATATATATATATATATATATGTATATATATATGTATATATATGTATATATATATATATAATATATATATATATATATATATATATATATATATATATATATATATATATATATATATATATATATATATATATATATATATATATATATATATATATATATATATATGTATCATTACAGAGCGAAAACATTATGACTACATCTACATTTTGCAATGAACTGGCCCGGATGACGTGGGAAGTACGTGATGAGTTGGAAGTGGTATTTAACTGCTGCTGGAGTGTCTGAAGAATCATTCCTTCACTTACTTTTGTGTGTGATTGGAAAGGCTGCGGAGCTAAGCGATTTTCATATAGGGCAGATTGTAATGGCTCGAAGGCCCGGAACAAGCATTTCCGAAACACACTACTCGTGAGTAGTTCGCGATCTACAGTTGTTAGTACTCATGCAAAGTGGATGAATAACGGTGAAACCAGCAGTAGACGACATAGTGTTGGACGTCCAAACGCTGTCAAAGAAAAAGACTGTGTCACATGGTGACGCAAACCTGGAGCCCGACAGTGGCTCAGCTGACAACCCAATGCAGGGCCAAGTAGAATGATATCGGAGCACACTCTTCACCGGACACTGATGAATATGGGGCTGCGCAGCAAACCTCCCACTCGTGTGCCTTTGCTGACAAAGTATCATCGCCAACTGAGCCTACGCTGGGCCCATAACATCGCGACTGTTCCATGGATCAGTGGGAGAGAGTTGCCTGGTCAGATGAATCACGGTTTGTCATGAATGCTACAGGGCATCTGAACGTCATTACGGACTATTTACACCCTTACATAGTTTTCCAGCTGTAAATGGAATATTACAACAAAACAACGGCTCATGTCACAAGGCTAAAACTGTGTTGGAGTGGTCAGAGTTCAAACACCACCAATTTGCAATATGTCGGATTTGAGTAACCGTTGCTTAAACATATGGTACATGTCTCCTGCTATCTACCAATGACTTATGGCATCCATGCCAAGGCGGGTTGAACCTGTGTTGCGAGCCAAACGTAGGCAAACTGGTTATTTATATGTGGCCATAATGTTTTGGCTCTGGAGTGTATATATATGTATTGTATATTTATATATATATATATATATATTATATATATATATATATATATATATATATATAAATATATATATATATATATATAATATATATATATATATATATATATGTATATATATATGTATATATATATATATATGTACATATATACATATACATATTTATACATATACAAATATATATACATATATATATATATATATATATATATATATATATATATATATATATATATATATATATATATATATATATATATACATATAATGTTTCTCTTTTTGTTGGTTTTCTTATTTTTTTTATTATATAGGTTATTTTTTAACAAATATAAGATGTATAAATAAATTCAATTACGTTTATTGTTTTATCGCTCAAAATCATCCAAAAGTTTTATTTTATTTTTTATTTTTTCAGACGAAAGTCATGCTTTATGTCATAAAGTTGCCGTCTTTCTTGTAGGTGGAATAAAAATTCGAGTCAACATAATCTATGGAGTGATTCGATGCTGCAGGGCTCTGTTGTTTTTTTTCTTTCTAGAACGGTAGACCTTTCTGGATGTTAAATATTCATAACGGACGAAAACTAAAGCTTTTATTTGTTTGAAAAAAAGAAAAGTTTCAAAATTATTTGTTTTACCTATAGGATGAGTAGTTATTAGTTTGGAATTTCTTCTGCTTAAATAGGAATTTATTCTCTTTAGTGTCACATATGATATGAAGATTTAATAATGATTGTATTAATAAAGATAAAATGTTAGTAGAGGTGGATATGCTTTGATATGCATAAAATTTAATATGTATTAAAATTTAATGAACAAACTCAGCGGGTTGTTTGTAGACTTAAAGAAGAACATAATAGGCAAGGGTCGCAAAAACCTCACGAAAGTTTATTTCGACGTCACTTAAGCATGATAAAGTACAAGATTAAGTAAAAAATATATTTTTAAATATGTACAATTCTATTCTACTCTTCTATTTCGCTGGTAAAATTCTCTGATCTCGCTAATTAGCGACGGTAAGTTTTGTTTTGTTTCTGTTTGATTTCGTTTGGATTGGTTTGAAGTGCTACGGTCTACTTCTGCAGCATGAAGACTAATAAAACCGGGACCTACTGTTTAAAGCCCATTCCGAGTCGCTTCGAGCAACCATTCCACAGTGGGATTCGAACCCACGACTCCGTTACTGGAGATCAATACCCTAACCTCGGTTATCGTCCGTCAGAGCGATGGTTGGTACATGATAGTTAGGTGTTCCTATATAAACTGTGACAATTTAATAAGCAATTTCGACAAGAATAAATAAAAATTTTATTTGAGTTTAAAAATAGTCGTTATTTTTCATTTTGTTTATTTATTTTTGTTATTTTATTTTTCAAATCTCGCCAATACGATTTCTTTGGCGACGAGTAATCATTGTTTGTCGCGAAGACAATCTATGTATTAGAAAATGGCCGTATCAGAAATGGTCCCTTATCAGTTTCAAAATATGGCGATAAAATCAGGTTTTCAAAAGCGGAACTGAACCTAAAAACGAAAACTGGAAAAAAATGGTTATTTTGTTAACAACGAAAACCGGAATTGAACCGGAAGTTTATTTCGGTTCTATATATTTTAAGTTCTTTCATTTCTGAAACCAACTTATCAATATTTTCTAATTTAATGTCAACCATATAATCATCATCATTACATGTACACTACTTCTCGATTTCCTATTTCCATATTCACAAGTACTTTTCTGTTTCAGTTTCGCATGAAAGTACTTGTAGAAGGCAGACTTAATTCAGTTGAATATTCA
>CM063505.1:180544219-180559219 GCA_032207245.1 Pardosa pseudoannulata | reverse complement strand
ACACTGGGGGCTGAGCATAAAACAACCGAAAAATATGCTTTACACCCCAGGGCCTTTGGTTTCGGAAACGGAGATTGGCCCCGTTTGGCCCTGCCCCCTTAAGGGATGTTGGACCGAGGAGGTTTATTTTAGTTATTGTACAAGTCTTACAAGAAAAACGAAAAAAGTAACAATAACTCTTTCTACAATGCTAAGTAAAGATGTGTTAGACAAAATAAAAGTAAATGAAATCGAAAATTAGTAATTGAATGGAAAGTTAAACACAAGGACATTAGACAGGTGGGATACAATCTTCGACCCTAGATATATAATTCTACCTTAGATGTTCTACCGATCGGCTACAAAATTGCATGTCAATAGGGAGGCTCAAGCACTCAGGCACCGAAAGGCCTAATTTACCATCCGGACTAAGAAAATACATTTTTATCAAATTGGCATTTTTCTAACTTTCATTTATGATGGTCAAACGGGTAGGGCAATGCTCTTCGGTATCGAAGTATGTATCCCACTCCTGGCATGGATGTTTAAAGCCGATTGGAATCGGCTTTAAGCCGTAGGTCCTGTTTTCATTAGCTCTTGTGTAACAAAACCGTAGGACGCGCCGCTCAGAATCAAACCAAACCTTTAATTTTTTTTCGATATATATTTTAATTTTTAAAGAAAGTTTCGATTTCGAAAAGTAGTCAAAAGTAAATGAATTATTTCGATTTAATTTTTTACTGTACATAGTTCAGGAAATTGTGTTTTTTAATAAGCCTACTTAAGTAAACCCACAGCACTAGAACACTATATTTGATAGAGTACTGTTTATGTTACAGAATAAAAATAGATTTGTTTGTGTATCTTAATGTAAGTTCATTCCTTCACTAATATGCTGGTTAGTAGTTTGTTTCCACTAATTCACTTTAATGAAACATAAGTATTTTTTCGTTGCATTTTGTAACGTTAATGAAATTTGTGCACAAAGTTTTATTATGCAAGTAACATCTATTGTGCGACATCTGCGAGGGAGATTTAAAACAATCTCTGCACATAAAAATAAAAAACAAGATTACTTCGTCAGAAATCCGCATTCGAAACGCATTGCAATCGAATCTGTTTTATGCTGCGTAGTTTTATTTCGACTGGAGTTTTGTTCTATAATTTAATTTTCTTATTTTATTGATTACAATGAATTAAAATTCTTGAATTTCAAACTGTTTTAGGAAGAAGGAACTTTTGAATTAATTTAAAAAAATTTAATACTCATGTCCGAAAAAGAATTTTTAAATAATTTTATCCCTTTCCTTCGCATAATAGCCCTTATTAGCCGGGATCTCTGGGTCACAGAATAGACTAAGACATCTAAGGATATCTCATTCTTTCTTAGAGGCGTGACGGCTAATAGCCACATGTAATGTTGATAGAGATGAACAGATGACTCCTGTTTAAACATCCGAAGTTAGCAGGTGTTTTCCCTGAGGTTTTTACAACACGTTGAAGAACAGTACTTGTTGCTGGATAACAGGAAACATTTCTTTGCTATTCTATTTGATTTTGAACTTATTTCCTAGATTAACAGAAGAAAAGGGAGCTGAGGGAAGGAACATTTACTAACTTTGGATTATTGGACTGGGAAACGAACGACAATTTAAATTGTAGTGTTCATGTCTTAAAGACTTAATATCTAAGTGACAAACTTTAGAGGGTTTAGATTTTGTTTATAATTATATTTCAAGCAAATGACTCCTTCAAAACTCTGAACTTTATTTGATATTAAATATTCCGTTAGGCAAGGACAAATATTACATTTCTAACATTTGTATTAGCTTTATAATGATATTAAGATTTAGTTATCGAATTGATATCTATGGCATCATTGTGAAAGGAAGTAAACATGACAGTGGAATATCAAAGACGGAATCTCTCTTAATGTAGTATATGTAGAATTATTTTCTCATTACAGTTCGAATGGATGAACACTATATAGTAAAGAAACCCAGTATGAAGATGAGAAATAGATCATAATATTGTGTTAACTAGTAATTAAATATCTATGGGTTATTATTGGCTCAATATAAGTAAATAAATAAATATAGAGCAGACACAAAAGTAAACAATTGAAAATGGTGTTAGATATGACGAGTTCTATATTAGCTAATGATTAAATTGAATAAAGCTAAATTTTGTTCAGATTTGATTGTTAGCTGTACAGATTATATATGCATACACATATATATATACATATATATATATATATATATATATATATATATATATATATATATATATATATATATATATATATATATGTATATATATATATGTATATATATATATATATATATATATATATATATATATGTATATATATATATGTATATATATATGTATATATATATATATGTATATATATATATATATATATATATATATATATATATATATATATATATATATATATATATGTATATATATATATATGTATATATATATATATATATATATATATATATATATATGTATATATATATATATATATATATATATATATATATATATAGATATATATATATATATATATGTATATGTATATGTGTATATATATATGTATATGTATATATGTATATATATGTATATGTATATATATATATATATATATATATATATATATATATATATATATATATATATATATATATATATATATATATATATATATATATATATATATATATATATATATATATATATATATATATATATATATATATATATATATATATATATATATATATGTATATACAGTACAGTCATATTAATGTGACCAATGCCTACTTAAGTTATCGCTAAATAACCAAACGTGTTAAGAAGGCATGTCATCAACAAATTTAGTGGAAATTTAAAATGTGTTGCAGACATTCATGACAGTTGATGTAGATAGTAATACTAATGTAATTGTTTAATATAAATATTCAGAAAATTATGTCATTTGATTTAATTTGTTATCATTGGAGCAAAAAATTTCTGTCATCCATTAACATTTCCCATATGTGTAAAAATGTTGAAAATAGTAATTATTTCGTTTTAAATTTTGTCTTTTTTTGTCATATTGAGGATAATAAACAAAATTAAAGAGAAAAAAATTTCCACTTTTCGCATGTATTTCTCAAATATATTCCATAGGCAAGTGGATAAAACTATCAGAAATATTACAAGAGAATAAAAATTCTTTAAAAATTAATATTTAAAAAATAATGCTAAAATAATGTTGTAAAGTCCATTTCAAATGCAACAAATACTAAATGAAATAAAAGTAGTTTCATCTTAAAGTTTTAAAGTATTTGAAAAAAATTGAAATCAATGTGTGCAGTAGTTTTATATTTACAATGAGAGCAAATTGAAAAGACACCATTTTCAGTAAAATCGCTAAATAACCAAACATGTTACGAAGGCACGTGTCATCAACAAATTTGATAGAAATATAAAATGTGTTGCAGACATTCGGAATACCATCCAAAATGAGAGTCATGGGAAATGGGGTTAAAAACAGGCCATGGATGAATGTGGTGAATGACGGCTGCGGCGATGCATTCAGGCAAATAGACGTTCAAATGCTGAGCAACTGACTGCCCAGATAATCCAAGGTCCTACTAGCAATTCCTCTCCAGCGACGATTCAGCGAATATTGCTGAGTGATCTCTGCAGCTGACGCCTGGTTAAAGCACCTATGCTAACTGCTGTTCGTTGGAGACGAAAGCTGAAATTTGCCCTTCAGTACCTCAAATAGACTTCCAATAAGTGGAAACAGGTGGCTTTTTTCGCATGAATCATGTTTTATGCACCATCGTATAGATGCATGTTGTACACGGCTTGAAAAATATAAAGGCAAACATCCTGCAACAATTGCTGGAGGAGTCCAAACTGGAAGAAGGAAAATTATGGTCTTTGGAAATATTTTCGTGATATTCTCTGAGTTCACTCTTCATCGTGGACGGCCCGATGGATTAACAAGTATGCATTTTTAATTGAGGACTATGTGTATCACTACAGGCGAATTGTTTTTCCTTAGGAGGATAACATCCACGAGTAGGACAATAGTCCCGTCGTAAAGCTCTCAGTGTACATGCGTGGTGCGAAGAGCATCAGAGTGCGTTTACCGTACTCACTTGGCCAGAAAATTCCGCAGACTTGAACCCAATGTAAAATCAGTGGGACCATATCGATTTGATTGTTCGTACCTTAAATCTTCACCCACATAACCTAGCTCAGCGGGCCACCACTGTGGAGCCGCCTTCGATCAACATTCCAGTGAACACCTTTAGGAACCTAATTGACTGTCCTCCTGTACGTCTGCCAAACATATAGTCACATTGATGTAATTGGACTCTATATTACACACACACACACACACACACACACACACACACACACACACACACACACACATATATATATATATATATATATATATATATATATATATATATATATATATATATATATATATATATATATATATATACAGAGAGAAATATTGCGCTTTCAATGTTTGTTTTAGCTTTGTGATATTATTAGCATTCGTTATCGTATTGCCATTTATACGTAATTGCAAAAAGGAAGTAAACATGACAGTGAAGTATCAAAGACGCATTCAAAAATCTGCTTTTGTTAATTTAGTGTATGTTAAAACTCTTTATTCACAGTGAAAATGTATACACTCTAAATAAAAGGCACTGCATATATAAAACTTAGAAATAGCTTGTATTACAGTCTTTTCTTATGAGTAAATAGCCGCCGGTTGTTATTGGCTCAGTGTAAGTAAAAAATAATGGAGCAGACGCAAAAGGATACATTCGAAAATAACGTTATCGTATAAGTATGAAGATATATACTAATATGTGTCCATGTGTCCATAAATGAATATGCAATTGTTACACACACATCTCTCTCTCTCTCTCTGTATATATATATATATATATATATATATATATATATATATATATATATATATATATATATATATATATATATATATATATATATATATATATATATATATATATATATATATATATATATATATAAATACATACATAGAAAACAGGATAGAAAGAACATAAATATTAATATGTATATATAGTGAGAGAGGGAGGTAAGATAGACATATTTGTGTGAGCATAAATTACATACACAGCTATGTACATATATATACATTAATATTAATATGTATATGTGTATATATCTGTGGCAAATTCCAATATATATTATTAGCATAGACGCAATCTGTAATTCTAGATCTATCTGGATATTCTAGTCCTTAATTAACTTACTGCCTTGAACAATTGCCGAAAGTTTACCATAGCCCATGTTTGCTATATTATTTGAACTAGCCGTATAAACGAACGTAGCACAATAAAAAACAAAGTAAATTTAGCCTTATTCGACGTAACTATTCGCTACTGCCAATTACGTCATAATTTGCATCATATTCGAATGTTTACTTTTGTGTCTGTTCCATTGTTATTTACTAATACTGATCCAATAAACACCAATGACTATTTATTCATAAGAAAATACTATAATTCGAACTGATTCTGAACTTCATACGAGACATATCTCTTACTTACAGTGCATTGATTCTAACTATGAAGAAAATGATCCTACATATTCTAAATTAACAGACATCGCTTTCGACTACGTCTTTGATACTCCACTGGCGTGTTTACTTTCTTTAACAATGAGGACATAGATGTCAATTTGATAACTAGATGCTAATATCATTACGAAACTTAAACAAACATTGACAATGCAATATATGTCACTGCAGAAAATATACCGCAATATTAATTTCAAATAAAGCAGTGAATATTGACGGAGTGCAAAGTTTGCTGGATATGTAACACAAACATGAAATAAACCGTCCGAAGTTTATTAATTGGATATTAAATTTATTCAACTATTCTTTACGGAACACGAAAGTTTTATTTAAAATTAAAATCAAAAGTTCATTCTTCCTACAACAATGTGATATTCATGAATTTTGAGGTGGGGAAATTATTAAAATAAGAAAATCAAATTATGCAACAAGACTGCAGTCAAAACTAAATTACGTGGCATAAAATGGACTTGATTGCAACACGTTGTAGAATGCTCGCAGAAATAAACTAGTTTTCTTTTTAACATCATATTTAAGCAATTTTAAATATGGGAGATTATTTTATGTTTGCTTTGCCATATCTTTTTAAGTATTATCGACATGCATGGAATTTTCAGAATTTGTCTTCCATTTTTTAAATCTATTTTGATGAATTTACTTTCTTTTTCAAAAATAAGAACTTGTTTTATAAAGTAGAAAGGGATAGCTTGTTTAAAAAATTTCAAGATATTTGGACACTCTGTGTGCAGTCTAACAAGTACGCAGAGTGAATTTCATTTATTGTTTTTGCTTCTTTGTAAACAATAGTTGCTAAGAATCATTCTTCCCCTATTTATATTTTTATCCCATTGCCTGTGACGACCGGACTCAGTTCGGGCAAGAGAAAAAAAGGCATTTCACTTCTGTGAAGCCCAAAATTGTTTCGTGCAATGCATCCTATTTAATTTGCGCTTTTTCAAATAAAATAGAGGTACTTTCCAGCTAAAAGTTTGACATTTTCACGCTATTTGTAGCTATTTCTCGGATACTGTAAAGGTTTTATGAAATTCAGAGGAATCTGTAGAACATGAAATCCATGACAGTTGATGTAGATAATAATACTAATGTAATAGTTTACGATAAATATTCAGAGAATTTGATTTATTTTTGGTATCATTTTTTTGGTATTTTTTATTTGTATTTTGCTATCATTGGAGCAAAAATTTCTGTCATCCATTAACATTTCCCTTATGTGTATAAAAATATTGAAAATAGTAATTATTTCATTTCAAATTTTGGTTTTTTTTTCAAAACAAAATCTATTTCTAACATGATACCATTTATGATAATAATGAATGATAATAATTATGATAATAAATATGATAATAAAGAGAAAAAAAATTTTATTTTCGGCACGTTTTTCTAAATATATTCCACAGTCAAGTGGATAAAACTATCAGAAATATTAAAAGAGAATAGAAATTATTTAAAACAATAATGCTAAAATAATGTTAAAAAGTCCATTTCAAATGCAACAAATACTAATTGACGTAGAGTTTCATCTTAAAGTTTTAATATATATTTGAAAAAAATTTAAATAAATGTATACAATGCAAGAAAATTGAAAATATTCCATTTTCAATAAAATACGTTTACAGTTTATATTGTTCCCTTGAAAGCTATAATATTAACGACAAAGACTGTACAGTCTTACAGCTTCTAAATCGAATATTTCAGAGAGGTTTAAATAAAAAAATCGAGAAATATCCAGAAATATTATAAAAAAATTTAAAGAATCAAATTTTTAAAGGTTTAAAGACTGTGTTTCCTCTGAAACGATAAGTCCTTTCTAACTACAACAATCTGAAACTCACGAATTTTGAGTTACTCAAATCATTAAAATAAGAAAATCTAATTATACAATAAAACTTTAGTCTAAACAAAATTACGCAGCATAAAACTTAATTCATTGCAACATGTTTAAAATATGATTTTCGTAAGAGTTAAAAAACTGATTTTATTTCAAGCTGCGAAGATTTTGCATTAAATCCCTCGTGCTGGTAGAACAATAGCTGTTGTTTGAATAGCAAAAATTCATGCATATATTTACATTAACATAACAAAACGTAAAGAACGTGAAACCTTTTTTTAAAGATAATAAGTGAAAACAATCTACTGACAATCACATTAGTGAAAGAATGAACTTATATTAAGATTCACAAACAAATCTACTTTTTTTTTCTTGTAACGTAAACAATACTATCAAGATCACAATGCACATATAGTTACCTTGTGGTTCTCGGTTTACTTAGGTTGCTAAATAGAAAACATAGCAGTAAACTATGTGCAAGTCAACAGTTAAAATGAAATTAGTTTTAATACTTTTTAAAATAAAAAAAGAGTTTAAAATTTAAATTATATAACGGGAATAAAATGAATAAAAACCTTATATTGGTTTCAAGAAGATTATTTTCAAGCGGAAGTTTATTTTGGTTCCTATTGTTTTAGTACACCGGGGCGAGAGAGGCTAGACTTACATATTATTCTAAATACCTACGAACAACCATACCAGCATTAAAAAACTGTACATTTATGTGTATATATACGTTTTTATGCTAGTATGTAAATGTATATAAATATATATATATATATGTAAATATATATAAGTATATATATATATATATATATATATATATATATATATATATATATATATATATATATATATATATATATATATATATATATATATTATATATATATATATATATATATATATATATAATATATATATATATATATATATATATATATATATATATATATATATATATATATATATATATATATATATATATATATATATGTATATATATGTGTGTATGTGTGTGTATGTACATATATACGTATTTTTCGATGAGACCTCCCGTGCGAGATGGTGCCCCCCAAAAAAATTTCTTTTGTTTCTAAAATTTCTTTGTCTTTTAATTTCAAATACATTTTTCATGGCCTCACGACTGTATTCAAGGAGAATATTTACCCCTTTCTGAAGGATCAAATTACCTCTTACATAAACGCACAGCCTTCAGGGGCACACCTACTTTAGGTGTATACGGGGTTCACGATCCCGGGGTACCTGAGTGATCTTTCTCTAGCGTTCTTCCTGGTAGTCACGAGATTACCTGTGTAGTGTTGGCTCATTACCGGGTTGGACCACATTAAAATCGGACCATGATGGGCCTCTCGTAGGTCAGCGGTGTCTTGGTAGCCATTTATGGGTCACTCTTGCGGCACGGTCATCATTAGTTGCTGCTGTATATCTTCGAATGGGTCAGCGTAAAACACATTTACATAAAAGCACACTCAAATATACATATGGATACACACACACACATATATATATATACATGTATATATACATATACATATATATTATAAGCATACGACATGTCATAAATGTCTGGATAATCTCTAATAAATGTCCAATCATGTCTGGATAATGTCTTTATTCATGTATATTGCACAATTTAACTGTCAACCTTCACACAGGGTGGGGAGGGGCTAGTGTCCACATTTTAACAAATTAGCCATACTCAGCGACAGTTCATGCAGCAACCCTTTC
This sequence comes from Pardosa pseudoannulata, assembly GCA_032207245.1. Classification (NCBI taxonomy): domain Eukaryota; kingdom Metazoa; phylum Arthropoda; class Arachnida; order Araneae; family Lycosidae; genus Pardosa; species Pardosa pseudoannulata. The sequence continues at coordinate 180,549,980 of CM063505.1, read as the reverse complement.
TGATGACCCTTACTCCTTATTCGTGAAATATTTTCATAATGAGTTTTAAAGATTCGTGCACTTGCATTAAAAAGAGTGAGCTTAGTTTTTTGTTTTTAAACCCCTAAATTATGAATTTTAAGTGTATATATATATATATATATATATATATATATATATATATATATATATATATATATACATACATACATACAGACAGAGAGAGAAAAGGATATATTGGAATTCGAACTCACTTATTACTCTACTGAACCATAATGCCTTACTCGTTCGGCCATCGTAAGTGAAAAGTAGGGAAACATGACTTTGATTGAAAAGTCCTTTTCCAATCCAAATTGCCTTTCGATGCGGAGTGCTTGGGAGTGAATGACTGTACTAGCATGAAAGTTTGTATCCTTTCAATAGACCAAGTATTGTCCAGGGATGTCAAACTTTAGGTCCGCGACCTGCTTGCGGTAAATGTGTCTTTCACTATGGAACTGTAGAAACTCTGTTAAAAGCATGAAAAACTCATTTTCGTCGAAACCAGCCTTTGGTTAGGTTTGGGTCTAATTATTTGCTACACAAGGGATAAGGAGATTGAGACTGATTGCTTAAAGCCGTTTAAGAACCGCTACGAACATTCAAGTCGCAATGGGATTCGAAACCACGAACTCAGGTACCGAAGAATAGCACCCTAAGCATTTGGCCATTGTTCTACATTTACTGTGAATATGTAGATATCTTTAAATAAGCAGATGCAAATATTTGTAATATAAGTAGTTTAAGATAATTCAACGTAGTAGCGATCTTGCAGAAGGATTCGTTTGTTGGTTTTTGTCCCCGACTTACACAAAATTAAAAATGTTAACTGGAAGACTTCGGAACATGTTTGGAAGAACAGAAAATATTATAAAAAATTTTTTCTTTGATGAAAGGTACCAATCAAAGCTTCATGGACTGCTCATTAAAGCTTATTTAAATGCTACGTTGGAGGTCATTGCACATTCGCTCTTACTAAACATCTGAAACTAGTGTCATCAAAGAGATGTTAGAGTTTCACAACGTAATTAGGTCACATCAGCAATTAGAAGTGAATTTTGAATTGTTTCAGCTCTAAAAATTGGTAAATTTTGTTGTAAGTCCAAAATTTGCTAAAGCTTTATAGTAAAGTTTCTAGCATTCGTTTCAACGGAAAAATTGTTCCTTGGTGTAAAAGAAGTTTGAATACTTTTTTCAAAAATAATAAGTATTCATCTAGTATAAAAGGAATCTTGCTGATAAAAAAAGTATTATGTTAACAAAGTTATAGAACTCAGGGAAAGTAGTAACATATTACACGCCATTTACCTTGATGGTTTTTAGACGATGAATCTAAATAAGACAGTTAGTAATAATATTAAAACATCTCAATGTCATATATTTGTCTTTATATATATATATATATATATATATATATATATATATATATATACACACACACACACACACACATAAATATATATATATATACACACACACACACACACATATATATATATATATATATAATATATATATATATATATAAGTTACAATGGTGGGTACATTTTAAATATGAAACAGCTAATTCATTAGAATATGAATAATTAAATCTATAACCATATATCCCCTATATAATAATACTCTAAGTTGTCTGTCCGTCTGTCCTCAAATTTATGAAGTGGTTGGACCTGAAAAGGATAGAGGCATCCACTTTGGATTGTTGATGCAAATTTCAAAGCGAGAAAAGTTTATCTTCTCCCAAACAATTGACCCGATTCTTAAATAAATTGGTATAAATATGCTTCATATCACATCCAAAAATACTGAATAAAAGTTCGAAATCCACCCTTTTCCAACTTTCGAGCGTTTAATTTAAATATCGTCTGCACTAATTTCATACGTTTTGTCACTGAACTTCGATATTACGTGATTAATTTTCTTTTATATTTGGCTTAAATACTGGATAGTACATATATGATAATTTTAAATTAATTATTTTTGTTGCAAGATAGCTCTCAGCCAAAAACAAATTTTTTTTTCATTGCCTCGTAGGTTAATTTACTATTATGAAAATTTAAAATTTTACTGCTAGTATATATATATATATATATATATATATATATATATATATAATTTATATTTTATCCATGTCTAAAGCAAAGAATGTTTTTATCATCCGTTTTCCTCATTTCCCGGTATGTCATAAGTCGAGAATCTTCTTTCCCGCAGATTACGGATGATTTATGGTAAACACGGAGTGACGTCACGCGAATGACCCACATATTTGCGGTCGGATTCGTTACTCCTCCGGCCAATAAACACTTGATAAAAAACGAGACAAGCTGTGGACCTTCCTTCCCCGCTGGGGGATGGAGAGGAATTCCTTTCCCGGACAAGATTACGATAAATTGAGTTTCCGACAGAATAAACGGGGAATGTGTTCTGCTTAACCACTTGTTTCCACTTGGAAGCTCGCTTTGTCAAGGTTCACTACGATTTATTTATGCAAAGAAATACATTATAAATATATATATATATATATATATAATATATATATAAATATATAAATATATATATAAATATATATATATATATATATAATATATATATATATATATATATATATATATATATATGTATATATATTATATATATATAAGAATATTATATATATTTATATAATATAAATATATATATATATAATAAATATATATATAATATTATATATAATATATATATATATGTATATATATATATTTATATATGATATAAAATATATGTTAAATATATATATATTATATATATAAATATATATATATATATATAATATATGTAATAGTATAAACCCATAACTTACACTTGAAAATTTTTGAAATTATATATTTTTATCTCATGCTCTGCCATTATAATCGTTTTAAAATAATAAACATTATAATAATTTTAACTTTTTATTTCATCCTATAAAAAAAAATAAGAGATTTTAACCAGTAATATCTCTCTCTCTAATGTATGCCATTATCGTGTCAAAAATAGATAGATTTATTACAATAACTCGTACGCTCTTTTAAGTATGTTCTAAAATAAAATGTGTGAACCATAAACTTTGACTAGAGCCATCTGCAAAAGTGTGGCGTTCAGATGACTATTATAGCTGATCATTAAAGATTTTTCTTGGGAGAGTATAACTTCCTAATTAAAAATGTCAGCTATATATTTTATGTTTTGGGAATCATAGAAAGAATTTCGGGTTATGCTGAAGGAATAAAACATCCTCGTTAAATTTATGGCTGGGAAATATGGTTAATATAAGAGAAGAAATTAAGATCTAGAATAATGAATTTTGGATAGACTTTAAGGCTTAGATATTATATTAGTAAATATATATAAATATATAAATATATATAATATATATATATATATATATTTATATATAATATATATATATATATATATATATATATGTATATCAGTGGCGTGCGGTTCATATGTGCCGCACTGCACACCCTAGCAAAATATGTGACAATAATTTTCTGCACCTATTCTACCTATCTATATGGCATATAATAAATATTATTTATAATATATTCAAATATTATGTTGATTTGATTGCTTGTATTCTGGCAGTGAGTGAGGTACTGCACCATGTAGCGCGTTCAACAACAAACAAATATAAGAAATTTTTATGTGTAAGCACTGCGCACTAATAGAAAATCACGCTTTATATGTATGGGTTACTGGAGAAGTACAGCATTTTATAGCACTGAAGCAAGTGCAGCTATTTTTCCCGCACTTGGCATTCAGAATCATCCGAAGGTACGGTTTATTAAACATTGTATTAGAGCGGGGACTTACGGGATTTTGGATTTTTACCGATTAACTGGCCATACGATTTTGCAGACGGTTAATGTTTAAATTTATATATTGTAAGATTTTGTTTTCACGGAAATATAAAACCGTTTGTTCTCCCTTTATATTTCATCAATATAAAGGGAAATATTTTAGTGTGGTAAATTAATTTCGATGATGTATTCTTTTTATAGAAATAATTCGCTGAAAAACAATTTTGTCTTGTTAGAAAAAAAAAAAGAAACGTATTCTAGCAGAACAGTCCGAATTTTACCATTCATTGTGTTTTACAGACAGTATATAGGTTATAATATGTAACACAATATCCCTGGTTTTGTTTTTAAAAATTGTCAAGATATTTTTCGTAGAATATATGATTTCCAAATGTTAAAAACAATTAATAAATATAATTTAATCCAGTGATGAACGAGAAACAGTTCGTTCTACTGCGCCAGCGTGCAGTGAAATCCTCTGCACGTGGACTAGACTTTCGGTTTGTCGGCACCCATGAGCATCCGGATGAGTCACCGCAGCGGCAGGCGCCGTGTGGTTTCTACGTTTTTCTGAAAATATAAGTTTTTCGTGGAAATAAGCTTTTCGTTATTTTATTAGTAATACGGATAGACGTATGGATTTTGTGTACAAATGAATAATAAACGTTAAACAAGTTTTTAATGTACATTTTTATTATTGTTGTTGTTGCTTTGCACACCCTGCATGTACATCTACCGCACGCTACGATGTGTGTATATATATATATATATATATATATATTATATATATATATTATATATATATATATATAATATATATATAAATATATATTTTCATATACATAACACACTCACACAAATATATATATAATATATTTTTAAAACATTGTTCTAAAAATTTATAATTCTGAATAAATGCGAACGAGATGCACGCTATCGAGAGAATATTTTACATAGATTTATTAGCTTTTTAATTATTTTTCCTATATGTGTTCCCTTACTTTCTTATTAAAAGAAGTGTGGTATTGTAACAGATGTTTTAAACATACCATAAATGAAAAAAGGCATTTATGCATTCTGACAGCAAAGATAAAATTTGAAATTAAAGAATATATTCTGAAGGAGAACGTATTTCTTCTCTTAAAGAAATTTCTTTCTTTTCGTAATAAACGAGGAAATAAAACAACATAAACAAAAGATTAAAAATAATTTATATTGGTGGTGTCGCTAGAGTCAGTTATTATGAAAGTTAAGAATCAGTGACATAAAAAATTTAAAAGAGAATCTAATAAGCGTAAAAAGAGTTTATAAGAAATTTGAGTAAGCAAGAAGTTTGACAAAATTAGTAAGCAAGAATTAGTTTTGAGGTAACAAGAATTAGCATGTCGACAAGGTTACCACAACTGAATGGAAAACAAAGATATATAGTAAAAGTTTAACATTATAGGTCTACAAAGGCCATAAATTTATTTTAGAATACAGTTATTAGGTGTGGGTAAAATATCCTATATTTACATATACATATATATATATATATAATAGATATATATATATATATATATATACATAGATACATAGATAGATAGATAGAAAACAGATAAATAGATAGATAGTAAAGGCAGATAGTTAAAATTACTTTCTTACCAAGCAGCAATTACATAGATGTAAATAAATATAATAATAAAAAAGAGAACCATAATCAGAAATTTGTTAATGTTCTCGTTTAATTCTCGATTAAAACTGTAATTTTAACTGTCATAACTACTAGATGAGTTGGTTTTTAGTATAGTACAAATGCTATGTACTTCTTATTCGCATTCTCATTTCATATTCTTATGGTCTTTTTGAGTGTACGGGAACGTTCAGGCCTGTTCAAACAATTCTTTAAACGTGTATGGAAGTCGTAAACCTTACACCCAATC
>CM063505.1:180524219-180536719 GCA_032207245.1 Pardosa pseudoannulata | reverse complement strand
AACCATCAGGTTGCCTTACTACGCAAACTATGTGAACTTGTTTGCTCTGTTTGCTTGTGTTTTTCTCTCGATGGTCTTATGTTTTTTTAATAAAAAGCAAGTTGTCTTTTTAATCACGTCATCAAGTCTCTTTTCCTTTCTCTGATTTAAGCTATTAATTCTACTGAACTTTGTTATGAGCCTCGTGATCTTAACAAATCTGAACTGCAACATGGTCAACAGGTTACGGTAACTCTACTGCTACGTAGATCCATGCCTGTACCTGGATTCGAACCCGGGAAATCCGATACTGAAGAGCAGCGCTCTACCATAGAGATGCGGTTTTATCCAGGAGAAAAAATGTGAAAATTAATGTTTTTCCATTCAATTATTAAAATTTCTGATTTAGCAAAAATATGTAAAATAAACAGCTATAACTATCGTTTGATCGAGAAATAAGTTATTTAATAACTGAAACAAAATCACCTTTCCATTTCAAAATTATTACACGTGTAATAATTATTACATTTGTAAAAAATTTTATTACAAATTTATGTCTGTTGAATGAACATTTTCTTTAAAAAGACGTTCACAAATTATAACTTTTTTTGTCATTTTACACATTATTTTTACATCATTAAGTTATAATCATTCTAATAATAAGGTTTAAAATAATGCATATTATTTTCGTTTTCCCGTCTTGTTTTCATAATATTTAGAATATGATAATATACATAGTTAAGATAAATCAGCTAATCATGCATTTTGATATCTGCGTCCGACTGATATCGACAAACTCGTTCCCAACCCCTGCGCGAGCGCAATTTGTGCTCGTTCCCCCTCTTCCACCCCTTTTTTCCCACGACCGAAACACGAGCCGGGGCCACCCCCTCTCGCGGTCTCCGAGAGAAAATCTAGCAGACGACATCGGGCGGCAGAAGCGTGCTGACACGGCGCGCCCGGCTCCCCCTTTCACTCCATTCGATTCCGTGAGACTCGGGAGTTTGTTTCTCTCGCGATGGCATCGCTGCTCGCCGCTGCGGTGGCGGTGGTTATGCTGACCCTACCCGCAGCACCCGCTTTTAATTATTACACCCACGATGGTGTCGAGGGCGGGAATAAGTTGCTGTTGATACTGGTGGACGGATGCCGATGGGATTATCCAGACCAGGATACGGCCGGACTTCCCGGATTTCGAAAACTCGCCGAGAACGGAGTTCGGGCGCCTTACGTTACGCCCATCTTTCCTTCCAATTCGTACCCCAACTGGTACACCCTTATGACAGGTAAGGTTTTATTTTTCTTTCGACCTTACGATTTCCTAGCCACCCTACGATGCAAATATCCCTTCAAACGGTCAGCGCGGGAACAACTAAACTCAACACGTTTAGCTTGTTTACATATCCAAAACACGTATTTTTATCTACAAATCAATTTTTATCAATTTTTAAAATTTTTAAAGACTTTGGCTAGAAAAGTCTTTTAAAACTAAATTTAATAAATCATAAAGTATTATTTATATATTTATTTTAAATACTTGTATTAAATGATACTCGATACATTAAAAATTTAAAAAAATTACAAACTATCCTTTCTATCCTATCCATTCTCTACAAACTATCCTTTCTAATCAATCTAATCTAGAGATATATTCTAAATCTAGAGAATCTGATGTATTCTAAAACTACAGAAACTATGTTTTCTCTACAAACCAACTTTTAAATCGACTAAGAAAGATTTTTCAAACTAAACTTAAAACTCATATAACGTGTTATATTTCTTTTCCGAAAATAGTCGATTGAATGATTTTTTAGAAAATGAAAAATTTAAAAGTTAGTATGTGAGATAACAAACAGATAGTTTTTAAAACAACATAAACTTTTCAAGTAATAAAGGAAACTCGCGGAACTTACTTATAATTAACAGCCTTCATCAAGATGTAATTCGTACTCTGAAAACAAGTAAAAAGTACATGTATATAGACGACACGATGTTTAAAAATTTAATTGTATTTAACAGCTGAAAAGAAAAGAAATCCAATAATAGTATAAAGGTAAACTCATATTGCTTAAAGTCCAGCTATTCTTAGGAAGAATTATTACCCAGAATAATTTTATATTTTTATTTGTTAAGCGCGATCTTATAATTCTGAACATTAGCGTCTGAATCCTTTTTGCCGAATATATATCGATCTGATCTTAGATCAAATTTGTTAATAACTAAGAGTAATACAAGTTTAAAATTAAAACAACTTTATTCTTATTTGTTTAGATTTCCTACTTTGTTACTATCACGAGTTCTTAATATCTTTAATCCAAAATCTTCATCAATAGATATTCAATAAAGAGTATTTGGGTGTTAATGGTTTAGAATCATAGAAATTAATAACTTAACCAACAGAAATTACAAAACAATTGTTGAGAAATATTTACTTGGTGTTTTAAAATTTCTTACAGTTCATTTGCATTAGTGAGAGCTGTAGTGACATACAAAATTACATATACAAAAAACAAACATTTTGGACAGAGGGATTTATTTGCTAACTTGTGTAAACAAGTACTGTAAAATAAAATTGTATAAGAGATATATTTAATTGAAATGGTTTCATGTAAAGCAGCATAAAGAAGCAAAAGATTTCTGTGAGAAAGTAGAAAAACTATAAAACGCCAAGTCAAGGTACAATTTGAAAAAGTAATTCTGTTTTGCAATTAGTATTTCAACATAAGCAACGTCATCATTTGGTATTAGCTTTATGCAGATCACGTATATGACGTATTATTATTGTGATTAGAGACTGAAAAAAATAGACTGTGTCGAAATTTGTATATTTTAGTTTTAATGCATACGCAATCTAGGCACCAACTACTTGGAGTACAACTATAAAATCTATGAAAAATTATTTTGTAAAAATATTAAACCAATTATATAATTTCATAAATTAATTTTGAGGTAGGATTCTCTCTTTATACGAATAGAACGATGGCATCACATATCGTCGCACCGATATATCGTTGGGTGTACTCATAAGCGTTGCAAATGACAATATATAGTCGTTCGGGTTTATGGGATAAAAATTTAAAAATCTTAAATAAATTACATATATTGCATAGTTTCAATAAGTATTTAGAAACTTCTACATATCTACTTTCAGAACGCTATAGGACTGTTCAACAAACAAGATTTCCTACTATTCAATAATTTTTTAAACATCCTATATTACTATTCATAGAAAAATAAGTTCCCTTATATATCCCGTAAAGGATACTTCAATATTACCTAATTATACATGATACGCCCAATTAAATCCTTATACACTTTCTAAGTTGACAGCGGTTGTTAAAATTAAGGATAGTTTAATATCACCTAATTATACAAGATACGTCCAATTAAATCTTTATACATTTCCTAAATTGGCCGCGGTTGTTAAAATAAAGGATACTTTAATATCACCTAATTATACAGGATACGCCCAATTAAATCCGTATACACTTTCTAAATTGACAGTGATTGTCAAACTAAGAATACTTCATTATCACCTAATCTTACAAGATACGCGCAGTTAAATTTTTATACAGTTTCTAAATTGACAGAGATAGTTAAAACTAGGAATACTTCAATATCACCTAACCTTACAAATACGGGCAATTAAATCCTTATAAACTTTCTAAATTGACAGCTATTTACGTACCGTATTCTTTCACAATTGAAAATCTGATTGAATGTATATTATTCCTTTAAACCATAAATTCTATCTAAAGTATTTATAAACTTAGAAGTTCTCAGGTTTAAGAACTGAAGTTAAGGACTATGGCTAAAATTGAACATGGCATAAAAACGTAAATTCCTTTGTTTTATTCATGATTTTTAAAATAAAGGATCCTTCAAAATCACCTAATTCTAGAAAATATACAAAAATAAATCCTTATAAACTTTCGAAATTGGCAACGATTTACCTACCATTTTCTTTCCCATTTGAAAATATGATGGAATGTAGATTAACGCCTTTATGTCTTAAATTTTAATAAAAGTATTCATAAACTGAGAAATCCTAAGGTTTATGAACTTATTCATGATTGTTAAAATAAAGGTTTCTTCAAAATCACCCAATCCTAGAAAATACACAAAAATAAATCCTTATAAACTTTCTAAATTGGCAGAGATTTATCTATAATTTTCTTTACCATTTGAAAATATGGTTAAACGTAGATTATCTCTTTTAAGTCCTAAATTTTAATAAAAGTATTCATAAACTAAGAAATACTAAGGTTTATGAGCTTTTGATTATGTATTAAAGTTAAGGTTTAAGAAGGTGAGCAAACATAAATTCAGTTTCTCTATTAAACATTTTTAAAATTTAGGATAACAAAGTAATTAAGGACTCAATCCTTATAAACTTTCTAAATTGATTGGATGTAGATTCACTCCTTTAAGCTACAAATTCTAATACCATACTTACAAAGTTAATATCTTAAGGTTTAAGGACTTTCGGAAAATGACAAATCTTGGAATTTATAGGGAAATGAGCCCTCATAAGCCTTCCAAATCAGTAACAATGTCTTTCAATTTCCAGAAGCTGATGGAATGTAATTTTAGTTCACCCAATTCAATATTTAATTAAAAGTATTCATAAACTATAAATTTTAGGACTTAAGTATGCTTTAAGAAGTTTTGAATTAATAGGAAAAGGAATTACTATATATGCTGTCTAAACCAATACCTACATATCTTCATTTTCAAGATTCACAAAAACTGTGTAGATATAAATTTAGTTTATTGTGTCAGAAAATCTCATTTAAAAACATTGAAAGGTTAATTCGTTAATTTACATTTTCATTGACCTATCCATTAAATTTCCCGAGTACTAACTCCTCATTTCAGCAATTTTCTCTTCACATTTCAAGTAATTTATTCCTTTAATATTATGAAAGTTGAGAGATTGACAAAATTCTTAAGTAAGAAAGGGAAGAGAAAAACTCATTTACGATGGGTAATTTTACTGACGCGAGAGCAAATTACTAAATAAATTGTCGAACGGAGATATATTTTTCACCATTAAGCGAACAAATTAATTCGAAAATGCTTTACGTAAGGTTTAGAAAAATTTCACTTAAAAAAGTGAAAAAAAAGTTAGAACTGCAATTGAAAATATTAAGCTTTATTTCGTTTTTATAAGATCACGGCTTAATTAACTGTCAAAATGCTTTTTCTTTTCCAGTAAAAAAAAATGGTGAAATAATATTTTATATGGAATATCAATATTATTTAAAGAGCGGAAAAATGCATTAAAATTATTAATCTGAAATAAATTTAACTGTGGTACTGATTTAAATTTTCATTTTCTATTCAATCTAAATAAAGTTCTAAAAGCTTATATCGAATAACAAAAACTGCTTCGAATTCGTAATTAAAATTGTTTTCTATAGACTCATTGTTTACTAAGAACCTTTTTCATTAATCCATGATTTCAAATTCGAGTTTTCGAAAACATTTCAATAGAAGCAGGAAGTAGGAGCATGCTAAACGTATAAAGATACTTTCAACGAATTTTTGATTTACACTTTCCGAAATGGAAAATCCAGAAATATTCCATTTCTGCGATGGATACAGTAGATGGAACATTTTACTATCGGGTGCTGCAGATCGAAAATGTTCTATCAGGCATTTCAATTACCACAGAATTCTGGAGTGTGTTCGGGTTCGGCAGTTGTGTGTTTTAAGGTTTAAAACGTGATGTTCTTTTTCCTGGAATTATGCTCCGGATATTTTCGATTGAGATGATATGTTATGTTTAATAAATGGGAAGATTTTTCAATGGAATTTTAATGCAGTTGAATTTAGAAGCATATTTGATCGAATGTACTGTTTATAACATACAAAAAATAACTAATGGGAATTTAAGTATACGTAAAGTGTAATTAATTACTTTTTTAAATAATTTTTAGTGTTTCTAAATTTGATATCTGTTTTATCGATGTCAGAAAGTTGCTTTCTACTTAATAATTTTCCATATAGAGAATTTTAGGGATCTAGAGAATTCGTTAAATAGAGGTGTGGTTTTATAAGTATTATATTCCAGAATTAGAATTATGTTATATTTCAGAATTATATATATTCTATAGAATTCTGAAACAAGTTAGTGTTCCTAAAGTGTTCCAGAATACTATATATGATATAGAATTCTAGAACGTATTGGTGTTTAGTTGATGTGTATTTAAGGTTTCAAAACAGGATGTTATTTTTCCCGGAATTATCTTTTCTGCATTTTAGAGTAAAAAAGTCGAACCTCTTCAGAGTACGAAATTCGAAATTCGAACATTGTATTAAATAAATTCTGATATTTTTCAATGGAATTTAAACGCAGGTTGAACTTAGAAGAATATGTATGTTTGAGAAAATTTACTATTTGTTATTATAAACACTCGCGTATAATTTTGTGCCTCAAAATATAAATAAAAAAAATATTATTATTTATCCTTATAACGGCGGTGGCTTGGCAGCGAAACCATCTGTTAACACTTCTTTCTCTTCTTTTTAAAAGCATACGAAGAATTGTTTTCGATTTTCTATGTTATTGACTATTTGATGACGCAATAGATAATAAAATTTTGCATAATTTATTTTTCTCTTTGAAATATATTACTTTAAAATTGCTTTACACGAAAAAACTCGAATTTGATTTTTCTTCTTATGACTTCAAATAAAATCTCCCTACCCAAAACAACAAGAAAAAATTGTGTAGTTATCTATTTATTACATCATTTTGATGATAATTATACATTGTTCTTCCAATTTGATTAGTTTTAAGAAACGTTTGTTTTCATGCTGTACAAGGGAAATGTTTCACAATTAACCCCCCTCCCCCCAAAAAAATTCCACCTCTTAAAGGAATGTAAAATTTGTTTTCATATATTTGTTATTTATAAGGTTTGCAGACACCGTTTATAACTTAATGCCATTAATTCTGAAAAACTTTTTAATCGTGACCTCTAAAGAGTTAAGGAGGAAAAAACCTTTAAGCGACATTCAATAGAAGATTTCTCCTTCTTTTTCGCCTTTTTATAACTTTTAAAAATTATTATTATGATTAGATGATATTCAGCATTTGTTCTCTATTCTTATTTAAACAGTGTGGCGGAATTTATTGTTGTTATTTAAAATAAAAGTATTTTTTATAAAATAAAAAGTAAAAGCGTGTTTTAAAAACTTAAACATTTTTTGTCACGTACTTTTTACAGACTTGCAACAACGCAAGTGAGTCTAAATAATAATTTTTGTTTTTTTAGAATCAGTAATCATTAAGTATAATTCTCCACTTACTTAAATTAAAAAATATATATAAGAGATTTCACATCAAAGGATTGAAGTTTCAAAAACATTAAAAAAATTTTTAAACATTCCATTTCAAATATTAGAAATACCTACAAATATTAGAAAAAAACTACAATAATAAAAAGTAAGACGAGTTTTATTGGAGGTCTGTTATGAATGTACTGTGAAAATTTGAAATCAATATATGATATAATTTTTTATTTATATTACGCAGAAGTTGTAAAACACCAGTTTGAAAAGAATTGCAACTAATGTTAAAACATGTAATAGGCTAAAACTGTTTAGTATATACTTTGTTTAAGATAATATCGAAACACTAGCATATATCCCGTCATATGATGGGAACAGTAAAATTTTTAATTTTCTAGAATTGTGAAGTACCCTATAAGGCAGGTAAAATAATAGTTTGATTTTGGCTGAGAATTATCTGGTACACGCTCAGTAATGTTTTTACCTTCACACTCCTCTAAAATTTCCCGATACTGTGAATGAAGTTTAGAACCAAGTTCAATTCATTTAGAAGATAATTCATAGTTTTCTTAGATACGTTGAAATTATCGTCGAGTTCTTACCAATTTTTTTTACCAGATTAATTAATGGAAATAGAGGAATGACACTATCATTTCCACTACACCTTCTAGGTAGATAGAATTTGTTAACACCAGTGATAAAATTTTCATTGCAACAATAAATAATCGATGATTAAATTTAAAATTATCACAAAGTCACCTAATCTATTATTTAAGCCAAATATAAAAGATAATTATTAACGTAATATTCAAGTTCAGTGATTAAATGTATGAAAATAATTAAGATGATATTTATATAATTTAAAATAAGAAATGATTAAAGGATATGGTAAAATGAATGATGTCATAACGCTAAAAAAATGTTATTTTTTAACTGTTGGATTTCGAAAGTTTTAAAGGCGACAGTATTTTTCGATGTGATATGAAACATATTTATACAAATTTATTTTAGAATCGGACCGATAGGAGAAGGTAAACATTACTGGCTTTGAATTTTGCTAACCCTAACTCATCAATAATCCAATATTGGTGCCTCTATCCATTCCAGGTCCAACCGCTTCATAATTCGAGGACAGACGGACAGATAACTTAAGCTATTATTATATACGGGATTTTTGAATGCTCAGGTTTATAAAAAACACTTTCTTGTTTTAAATTAACTCTTAACTACAGCGAAGTGTATACTGTCATAGGTAGTATTAAATGCAAAGATTTACATTTTTACAGATTCCAATTCAAGAATCCCAGTGGGGTTTGTTTTGACACTTTAAGGCTTGGTTTATCTTTTTAAACACCGTTAAACTAGTTTGTAGAATTTTATATTTTCTAAGAACGAGTTTTTCTTTTGAGAGTGGGTAGATGGCATTTTTATTAACATCCTACAAAATTTTTCAGTAATTTCTTTTATTTATACAATTCCCATTTGTTTCGAAGCTTTACGACAGTGAGCATCAATTTACTTTTTTGCCATATATAGAGACTGAAATCATGACAAATTGCTTTATCTATTATAAAACTCAAACTTATACTATTTATTTTACACTAGAATATAGTCCGTTATATGACGGGATCTTTAAAATTTTTTATTTTCCAAAATTGTAAAGTACCCTATAAGGCAGGTAAAAAAATGGTTTGTATTTTGACTGAGAATTATATGGGACAGGCTAAATAATTTGTTTATCTTTACTGACCGCCCGTTAGTTGTCAACTTTAATTTCTCTTGTCATATTACGGGATAGAATGGAGAGCAGAGGTTTTAATACTGACAGTGATTATTTGGCGGTATATATGAAAAATTTTTAAAATTGAGCGAATCGATTGCAAACCGAGTGGTTATGTACAAAAATCAAAAACACAAACTAACAAACTTCTTAATTTTCAAAGAAATATAACTTAAACTCTAGATATTTCTTAATCCGGAAAATAGACTCCTAGACTTTTATGAAAGGAATTTGATGTTAATACCGATGATAAAATTTTCATTGCAACAAAAAATAATTGTTGATTAATTTAAAAATTATCACATATTTACTTAATCTATTATTTCGGCCAAATATAAAAGAAAATTGTTCTCGTAATATCTTAGACCCGTGATAAAACGTATGAAAATAATGCAGGCGATATTTAAACAATTTAAAATAAATGATTAAAAGAGATGGTTAAATGAGTGACGTTAAGTGTTACTTTCATCTTCTTATAATGTGATAAATTGATGAATTGATGAATTTAATCCCGCCTTTTCTTAACCACGGGAAAAAAGAGCTTGACATGATGGAATAAAACGATCGGAAAAGGGGGGATTTCGAAGGTTTTGTACTCGCTTTGAATTTTGCTAACCCTAACTCATCAAGAATCCAATATGGATGTCTCTATCCATTCCAGGATTAGCCGTTTTATAAATTCGAGGCCAGACGGACAGATAATTTTGGCTATTATTATACAGGGAATGTATTACCGAATAATTTTTTTTCAATAAGTTTATACTATTTCATAAATGGCATCCTACTATGTTTAAAAAGATAGCTGGTAACTAACATGACATGTTGTAATATTCATAGTTGTTTAAATTTTATTTTATTCTGTGCAGTCCATAATAAATTAGGTTTAAGATAGGCATCTATATTTAATCTATAGAAATCACTCGGTCATAAAAGGGTAAAACGATTAAGGAATATTCAGACATTTTAAAAACGTATAAAACGAAAAATCAAATATTTAAAATAATGTTTTCCTCTTATATACTATCAACGATTAATGCATTAAAACGTATCCAACCACACTTCAAAACATCTTAGCTACTTTAAATATCTGCTATAATGAGTGAAAGAATGTAGAAATAAATCTGGAATATATTTTACAATTTGAAACAAACTCTAGTGTGTGTCTCGTTTTAGAATGTTATTAAATATTTAACTGTTACTGAAATGTTTTTAAAATGTAAAACGAAATAACTTTCAAAATACAAATAGAAGGAATTTATTTTGATATGTTTTAAAATGGGAAGGAAATAAAGATAAATGGAATTGCTTATGTGGAATAAGATATCAAGAACAAATACGTACTTCAAAAACGTAATACTATCGATTTCTGTTTATGTATATACATGTATTTGCATATATACAAATATACACACAATTGAAACTTTATTTAATTAACCTCTAACTTACCATTTCTTCAATTTGTGGGCTTTTTCTTGGAAAAAAAATTCGATTTTTTCTGTAAAATTGCTTTTAAAGATCGAAGTCCATTCTTTATATTTAATGAATTTTTTTCCTATGATATAATTTATTCTTTTCCCCCATTTCTACCCTAATTGATTTTGGACAATTTAAATTTAATCTTTGTTTAGTAATGCTATGCTGACTAATAACCTTGAATGTGTTTTTTTTTATCTAGGTGACTATATTTTTTAAACTCAATATATTGTACATCTATGTACAATGCTTATGTTATTTCACATTTTTCTCGAAAATTACTTTATGTTGAGTAAAATAAATATAACAAAAGCAAAAGAATTAATAAGTACTTAAAATGTGAGAACAATACTTTAGAACAATATTTCGTGTTAATAAATTGAAAATTTGTTTTATGCACTTGAAAAAATTATTATCTATTTAACAACTATTTCGGAAAATTTTTTTAGGGATTTAGACACGTCTTTAAATAGAGGTGTGCCTAAATACACACACACACACACACACACACACACACACATATATATATATATATATATATATATATATATATATATATATATATATATATATATATATATATATATATATATAGGTTACATATCCCCTATATAATAATAGCCTAAGGTGTCTGTCGGCAAATTTTTGAAGCGGTTGTACCTGGAACGGATACAGGCATCCATATTGAATTTTTTATGAGTTAGGGTTAGCAAAATTCAAAGCGAGTTCAAAATCTAAGCCATCCCCCCTTTTTTAGCGTTTAATGCTATTATTTCAAGCCTTATTCTCCCCCCGTTAAAAGCAGGCGATTAAATTTATCATTTTCGATGCCATTCATATATACCACCAAATAATCACTGTCCCGTTTGGGTTTCGAAATCAGAAGTGTGATACTGAAGAATGTTCTCAATGGCGTTAATTAATTGCTCAAAACAGACGCCCTTTTAATATAAAACACTTTTTATTATATTTACGTATGCGAGATCTTTAAATGCACAGAAAATGTCACATAGAAGAATTTATGGCGTAAATAATATTAACATATTAAAGCACAAAAGCAACTCAAGAGCCATTTTTCTCGCATACGAAAGAACAGCCATGTTTTCACTAAACAAAATCGTTCGTTGCCACTCGCAACTTACAGAGAAAAAATAAAATAAAAAAGATAATATGTGGGTAGAACATCAATTTTAACAGACGATTTGACATTCTCCCACCTAAGTTAACTTTTATCTTAAAATTTAACTTACAACTAACTACACAACAATAACAATAACATAATAGTAACAGTTCACAAGTCTAGTCCCCTATATAATAATAGCCTAAGTTATCTGTCCGTCTGTCCACGAATTTTTGAAGCGGTTGGACCTGGAATGGAAATAGGCTCCATATTGAATTCTTAATGAGTTAGGGTTAGCAAAATTTAAAGCGAGTAAAGTTTATTTTCTCCTTAACTATCGATCTGATTCTAAAATAAATTGGTATAAATAAGCTTCATATCACAGCAAAAATATTGAAATTCACTCCTTCCCCCCTTTTCGAGAGTTTAATGCGATTATTTCAAGCCCCATTTTCCCCGATTAAGAGCAGGCGATTAAATTTATCAATTTATTATAGAATAAATAGATGAAAAAAACATTTTCTATCATTATGACGTCATTCCTTTAACCATCTCATTTAATCATTTCTTATTTTAAATTATTTAAATATCGTCTGCATTATTTTCACACGTTTTATCACTGAACTTATATATTACGTAATTAATTTTCTTTTATATTTCTCTTAAATAATAGATTAGGTACGTATGTGATAATTTAAAATTCAATCAACGATTATTTTTTGCTGCAAGATAATTCTCAGCCAAAAAAAAAAAAACATTTTTTTTTACCTGCCTCATAGTGTACTTTACAATTCTGGAAAATTAAAAATTTTACTGATCCCGTCATATGACGGGCTATATGCTAGTATG
>CM063505.1:180496457-180524119 GCA_032207245.1 Pardosa pseudoannulata | reverse complement strand
AATCGATGAGTGCATTAATATTTTATTTAAAGAACACACAATTTGGAAAACACTATTTTCAATCAATAGCCTTTAAAGTTTTTTCACTACCTTTAAAATTTATGATATTACATGATAAAAAGATATATATATTTACAATTTCTAATTGAAAAATTTCATTGGGGTTTGCTTTAAATAATTCAAAAAAGATTAGAAATTCAAGAAATGTAAAAGAATTATCTATTTTTTGTAGGTTTAAAAGTAATATTGTCACGAAGATTCGAATGAACACACCGTTTAACGTAACAGAAGAATTTATTGAAGCTAAGTAGCAACTCGCAACTTTACAAGACCGAGAAGTTGCCTACAACTAGTGGGTATCAGCTTTTATACCCGAACAGAACATTCGAGAAATAACTAATTTACATATTAAAGAAAGATCTAGAATATTCAAGAACATAAGGAAACAATAAACAATATTTTTAAATTAAAAATCCGTACTTTGGATAAACTGCCATGTCAAGCATCGAACCCACAATCTCCGGGTCTGGATCGCGTGCTTTGACCATTCGGCCACTTAGCTAGTTGGCTAAGTTACTTTATGCGGCATTGCTCCCATCTCAAAAAGACAGCGTCTCGCTGCTATTTAGATCTGGAGCGTGTCACAGGTCCCTTGTAAATTTCTTTTGACCTCTCTTCCGGAAGGACGACACATGGATTACGTCCATCTTCACTTTCGGTCTGCTTCGTCGGATCATGGTACGGCTTCATACGTAAAACATGGACAACGTCTTTTGGTTTTCTTTTTCGGGAGGAAGGATCGAAATCTTGCACTTCATAGGTAACGTCGGATAGACGGCGCAACACTTGATAGGGACCGAAATACCTCCTTAAGAGCTTCTCTGAAAGACCGACCTTTCGGACCGGGGTATAAACCCATACGAGGTCTCCAGGACTATAAGACACCATTCGGTGCTTGGAGTCATAACGTCGACGGTCTTTATCTTGCGCTCTCAGAGTATGCGTTCGAGCCAACTGTCTCGACTCTTCTGCTCTGGAAATAGTCTTGGCTATGTAATCGTTAGTTGCATCATCAGGGCAGAATGGAAACATCGTGTCCAGAGTCGTTTCGGCTTCACGTCCATGAACTAGGTAGAACGGTGTGAATCCTGTTGTCTCCTGCTTAGCAGTGTTATAGGCGAACGTCACAAATGGTAGAATTTCGTCCCAGTTTTTTTGTTCGGTGTTAACATACATGGACAGCATATCGGCTAGAGTTTTGTTAAGGCGCTCCGTCAAACCATTTGTCTGGGGATGATAGGCCGTCGTCATGCGATGATCGATATTACACAATTCGACGAGAGCGGAAACAAGTCTGGATTGAAAAACGGCACCACGATCTGTAATAATGACTCGAGGAGCTCCATGTTTTAGAAGAATCTCTTCGAGCAGGAACTTGGCTACTTCTTCGGCTTCAGCAGTTGGTAAAGCTTTAGTTATTGCATAGCGGGTACAATAATCGGTGCATACTGCGATCCACTTATTACCATGGGCAGATTTAGGAAATCTCCCAAGCAGATCTATCCCAATTCGATGAAATGGTGCGACAGCAGGAGGGATAGAAACCAGGCGTCCAGGTGGTAGTTGTGTAACTGATTTTTTCCTTTGGCAATCTCGGCAGTGCATGACATATCTAACAACATTTCGGTACATTCCCGGCCAATAAAATCTTTTCCGGATCCTGTCGTACGTTTTCGCAAAGCCCAGATGCCCTGCGGTAGGCGCGTCGTGAAAATGTTTAAGTATGTCTGCACGTAGATGTTTGGGAATGACGGGCAACCATGTCTTTCCAGCTGGATCAAAATTCTTTCTGCATAGGACTCCATCAATTAACTCAAATTGCCTTTCGGTGGATGATCCGATCTTCGGAAGGATCATTTTTGCTATGTCTGGATCTTTCTTCTGCTCGACAGCGAGGTCTATACTAGTAGTTACTGCTAAAAAATTGATCTTGCGTCTCAGTCTCTTCGTCTAACTGGATTCCTCGAGAGAGCGTCGGCATCGTTATGCTTCCTACCCGATTTGTATTTTACTGAAAAATTATGTTCTTGGAGTCGAAGAGCCCACCTTGCCAGTCGGCCTGAGGGATCCTTGAGATTCATAAGCCAGCACAATGAATGGTGATCTGTTACAACCGTAAAATGTCTTCCAAACAGGTATGGCCGGAATTTATTGATAGCCCATACGACAGCAAGGCATTCCCGTTCTGTAGTAGAATAATTTTTTTCGGCCTTTGTCAGGGTCCTAGAGGCGTAGGCTATGACCTTCTCGACTTCATTCTGAATTTGAATCAGAACTGCTCCAATACCATATCCGCTGGCGTCTGTATGAATTTCTGTAGGACATCTTTCGTCGAATATCCCCAATACTGGATCAGATGTAAGCGCTTTCTTCAGGTTGTCAAAAGCCTCTACCTCTTTAGAACCCCAATGAAATTTCGCATCGCCTTTCAGCAGCACCTGAAGGGGCTCGGCAAGATAGCAAAAGCCCTTAATGAACCTTCTGAAGTAGGAGCAAAGCCCAAGAAAGCTTCGTACGTCATGTAAGTTCTGTGGAGTAGGGAAATTGGTCACGGCTTTCACTTTGTCAGGATCTGGACGGACACCGCTACTGGATACGAGATGGCCTAGGATTTTTACTTCTTGAGCAGCAAAAAGGCACTTCTTGGAGTTAAGTATGAGTCCAGCTTCTTGAATGCATTTCAGAACTGTCCTTAATCGGATAAGGTGGTCTTCGTAACTTTCTGAGAAAACTACTATGTCGTCCAAGTAACATAGGCACATAGTCCATTTAAGATGGCGTAGCAAATTATCCATCATTCTTTCAAAAGTTGCAGGTGCATTGCAAAGTCCAAACGGCATGACTTTAAATTCGTATAACCCTTCTGGAGTAATAAAGGCAGTCTTTTCACGATCCGCTTCATCCACTTCTATCTGCCAGTAACCAGATCGGAGATCCATGGAAGAAAAGAACTTGGCGCCTTTTAAACAGTCTAGAGTATCGTCAATACGGGGCAGAGGATAAACATCCTTCTTCGTTATTCTATTCAGTTTGCGATAGTCCACGCAAAAACGCCAGCTACCATCTTTTTTTCTTATCAGTACCACAGGAGATGACCATGGACTCTCAGATGGCTGGACAATACCTTGGTCAAGCATTTTCTGAACCTCTTCTCTAATTATGCTTCTTTCAGTCGGTGAAACTCGGTAAGCCCTTTGGTAGATTGGAGCATGGTCACCCGTATTGATCCTGTGTTTCACATTTGTCTTTGCGGCTGTCGACCTGTTAGCTTTTGTAAAGATTCCCGGAAAGGCTTGTAGAAGCTCGACTAATTTGCGTTTTCTTTCGCTGCTCAACTCAGGGGATATCATCTTGGTATAATCTATATTGGAATTCGTCGGGTCCTGTAGAGTACTAGTACTTTCTGTTGTTTCCGCAATCTCGCATATATGTCCTTCATCCAATAGCTCAGCTTCGCCTACGTACATTCCTTTAGGAATGACTTGATCTTTAACTTGCATGTTGGCAATCCAAATTTCACTTCGTCCATTATGGTATAAGGATACCATAGATGGTATGGCAAGGTTTCTTTCGAGCAGCAAGTGTCTATTGCCGTCCACAATTACGCTTATGTTTCTTCCGACATCTAGTCCTGATACTGCTATTCTCGTCATTGAGCGTGGCTTAAGCCTGTAGTCCTTCGTGGCATACACCTTCCAAGCGTCTAGTGCTTTGGTTTCTTGGCCAGTATCTTCTAACAACAGTTCACTTCTGCCACAGTCTATCACAGCTTGAGAAGCTTCCAAAAAGTCCCAGCCGAGGATTACGTCGTGACTACAATGCTGTAGGACGATGAATTCAACAGGCAGCTCTCGTCTATTTATCACGACACGCAGAACACATTTTCCTAGTGGCCTAACAAAATTGCCATTTGCGACTTTCAGCATAGTGTTCTTGACGTCAGCGAACATAACTTTCTTTAAGTATCGACGAAACTTATCGGAGACGACAGAAAAGGAGGCTCCAGAATCTACTAGAGCACGGATCGGTTGATTATCTACTAGAACGTCGAGGTGGTTACCCGTCATCCTTGCGGCCGATGGAGGATTTTCATTACATGCGGCCTCACCTCCTCGAAAGGTCGCTGTGCTTAGTTTTCCTCGTTTCTACGGCTTGGAGATTGACCTGATCGACGATATGGCGACGGTGATCGGGAACGACGGGTTGGTGATCGGCCTCTAGTAGGACTAGGAAACGAACGGCGTTCGAAGCTTGGTCGGCGAAACTCATCTTCAATGTCATCGAAGTTCTGTCGGCGGGCTCGATAATCGTCAAAAACGGCCTTCCTCTCACGGCAATAGCGTACGACGTGTCCAGGGCGTCCACAGTGGAAACACACTGGCCTGTTGTCGGTCGTTCTCCATAGGTCCGTTTTCCTGGGCTGGGGTACTGATCTCTGGACAGGACTTCTGGCTTTCCTCGTTACAGCGGCTGCATACGTGGGACGTCGTTGGGCGTCTGCAGACTTTGCGACCACTGGCGCCAAAGCTTTTTCGACTTCGTCTTGGATGACGGTCTGTAGCGGCTGGGAATAGGGGTCCGGCAACTCGTCTACTTGATTTACTACTCGATTAATCTCTTCGCGTACAATTCTACGGATAAGAGATACTAAATCGGTCTCGTCCTCCATGGCTGCAACTGGTACGACGTTTGGTAGTCGCTCAAATTTTCGGCCAATTCTTTTTTGCCTCATGTCTTCAATGTAGTTACACCACTTGATGAAGTCAGCCGTAGTCTTCACATCTTTCATTAGGAGCACTTGGTACATATCTTCGGCAACGCCTTTCATTAAGTGAGACACTTTCTCGTCGTCGGACATTGAAGGATTGACTTCTTGACAAATCCCTAATACACTCTGAATGTAGGACTGCGTACTCTCTCCGGCCCTTTGAGCCCTACATTTCAGTTGCTCTTCGGCCTTTTTAGTGTACCTGTGGCGATCGCCCAAAAGTTCATTTAAACCCTTTTTGAATGCGTCCCAGGAGTCCAAGATATCTTCATTATTTAGGTACCATTGCTTGGCCGTACCGTCTAGGAAAAAATAGACATTTGCGAGACACATCATTTCATCCCAATTGTTGAACTTGGCCACCCGATCGTATTCCGCAAGCCATTTCCGAGGGTCGTCTCCAGGCTCCCCACGGAAGGTTGAGGGGTTCCTTACAGGCGAGTAGGTAGGAGTTACCAAGACAGGCTTTGTATCTTCGGGCATTATCTGCTTCTTTCTTTTTTCTGGGATGTAAAGGCCAAATTCCGGAGGTAATCCTCTTAAACGGAGACTTCTGCGAACACTGTCAGAATTATCCACAATGGCGAAATCGTTACCCGGCGCCTCCACCAAATTTGTCACGAAGATTCGAATGAACACACCGTTTAACGTAACAGAAGAATTTATTGAAGCTAAGTAGCAACTCGCAACTTTACAAGACCGAGAAGTTGCCTACAACTAGTGGGTATCAGCTTTTATACCCGAACAGAACATTCGAGAAATAACTAATTTACATATTAAAGAAAGATCTAGAATATTGAAGAACATAAGGAAACAATAAACAATATTTTTAAATTAAAAATCCGTACTTTGGATAAACTGCCATGTCAAGCATCGAACCCACAATCTCCGGGTCTGGATCGCGTGCTTTGACCATTCGGCCACTTAGCTAGATGGCTAAGTTACTTTATGCGGCAATATGCCCCCTTTATGTATGCACTGTCTACCAATAATATTTGGACACCTATGCAAATGATGATATCTGCTGTCCTGAGGTATGTCACAGCCTCCACCCGTATACATCGTGTAAAAGCGGCATCGGCATTAGTCGCATGAAAGATGCAGTTCGGCGTTATTTGATTTCGAGAAAGGTACAATTATCGGGTATCACAAATGTGGCCGATTCTTAAGAGACATATCTAGCGATCTGAAGTACTCAAAATCTACAGTGGCCTATGTGATTAAGAAGTGGAAGATGAGCTGTGATTGTCGGAATGTGCCCCGAGTCGCAGACCAATGAAACTGGGAGATAGAGACCGACGAGTGCAGTCCAGAGAAATTCGGAAGGATCGCACCCAACCGATGTCCCTCATCCGCGAGGAGTTTTAACAAGCAACCGGGCGTATTGTTTCAATGAATACTATCCTTAAGAAAGCACACCTGCTCGGTTTTCATGGTCGTGCTGCTAACCATAAGCCTTTGATCACAAAGTCCAATCGCGCTGCTCGGTTAATGTCGTGCAAAGCACATCGAAATTGAACCGTAGATCAGTGGAAACGGGTTCTTTGGAGTGTGTTTCACAGTTCCATGTCCACGGGCCAATTGACTGTTATCTGTTTGCAAGCTCATCAAATTGTTCCAAAATGCTTCAGCCTGACCTGATGATCCCAAAAGCTTACGCGAACGTGAGTCTTTTTCATTTATTTTATTATTATAAAAGTGTTCCTTTGTTAAAATCGCTTTTAACTCACGTAATTTCCAACTACCGCTTTTTTAGACACACACACACATATATATTTATATATATAATTGAAGGCTACCATAAAAATACCTTACGATTTCCATAGTAGAATGGCCAAAACTTTCTTTTTATAAGATTAAAGTTATGTTAATTGTATGTTAAAATATAATTACATATATGTGCATATTACGTATGTTAATATTATGTATATTATAAAATATAATTACATAAATTTCAATACACGATTTCACTATTCGGTTTCATTACAAATTTTTTTTAATGCAGATAACTTTTAAAATGCCCTAATCCTAAAAATATATACATATATTAATTATTAAAACCTTCGAAAGAGGGATCCTTTTCAGGTCCATTTCAAATTTAACTTATTAGACGCTTCGAATATTTTTTTTTCTATAGAATATATGGGATAACCAAAAAATCTATTCGACCAAGAAAGGTTTTAATTTGTTTTCGGTTATCCTTTAGCCCCAAAGCGTATCATTAAGAAGCAGGAGTTGTGTTTTTTGTTCTTCTTCCCCCGGCCATCTGATACGAAATCCATTAGGAGTGTATGACGCCTTATCGTCCAGTTGGACAAACACAGTGTTCTCCCATTCTTTCACTTTGGTGGTATATTTTAACAGTCTGCTTATCAGAGAATAATATGGGAATGAAAATGTATTCTTCTAGAAGATGAT
The DNA here is from genome assembly GCA_032207245.1 of Pardosa pseudoannulata. NCBI lineage: Eukaryota > Metazoa > Arthropoda > Arachnida > Araneae > Lycosidae > Pardosa > Pardosa pseudoannulata. Next base: position 180,516,873 of record CM063505.1, on the reverse strand, counting down.
GCTCATTCCATTTTGTGTCTTAAACTCTGTAAGAAATTATGTTATGTTGGCCTAGTGTTTGAGAAAGAAAATATCTCAACACATTAATAAAAACATGGACAAATATATCTTGATTAAATGATTTTATACAATTAAATAAATGCCTAAAGAATACAACTGGTATCAACTTATCATTTGTAGATATCGCAGACTGTTCTCGAGTCGGCATCAACCCTAAAAAACAATATGCCGATGATTTTCCTCTTTCTCGTATCGGTGCAAAAAATGGCTATCCCGCAAGTCGAGGATGCCAGCAGTGTTTTCCTTCTACTCTCCTCTGGTCACGTCCATGTCCTCTAAAAAAACCCGACTACTCTCGCCGAGAAAAAACAGGGGTAATCTCCAGTAGGGGGGGGGGCAAACCAACGTATCCTTCTATTGGTTTGGAGAATCCCGTACTTTCTTTCTAAATCAAACTGGTCCTGTTCTGGTATGTCTTTGACGATGACTCACGGGAAGAGGTAGAAAAAGCTGAACCGAATGTAACTTATTGTTACAAACTCATTCAAAAGAGGAGAATGGAATGGAAAGTGATATATGTTCACATGTAAAAACTTAAATATTGGCATACGTGTATAAATATTTTTACATATATGTAATGATATTTTAACTTAAAACAAACCATCGTAATTATAATTATATATTAACCCCTTACCTGTAGAATATATTTGATAAAAACGTGACAAAAATGAAAAAAATATGTTTTTCTTTAAATTTGTTTATTACCATCATCAAAATGTTTAAAAATCATCATCAAAATTTATTTAAAAATATTTTCTATCAATGACTAGTAAATCTTAAATTTATGATTTACAGAATTTACAGGGGTAGCTTTTTCCCATACTAGCTAAGAAGTGATTTCGAATCACATTATACACAAAAAAGATTTATAAGAAAAATTGTAATAGAATAATTTAACTTCCACCAATGCATGAATGTTTGAAATTTTTCAGAAAATCAAGATTCAGGAAAAAGAGAGAGAAATCGCAAATAATAGAAATAAATATTTAGAAATAGAAGAGGTATCGCAATCCACAGAAAGCGAAGTCGATTAAAAAAAATTCATCTACTTTATTCTAACTTAAATCAACAAAATAGCTTTGGAAGGAACCTTAAAAGTAAAAAATACCTGATTTTTTTTTTGTTGTTTTATTGTGGAAGAACTCCTTTTTCTGGAACCGACTAAAATTTGTAAAAATATTTTCAGAGAAAACAAATCAAACTGGGGGTCGTAAAACGTCTTGGAAACTTGATATTCGACGGCACCACTTTATTTTCGTTCCATTTTTACACTCTCGGAAAAGTCATAAAACCGGAGCTTCCTTTCTATACTCGACTTAAGGGAAAACATCTTAATGAATCGTATGCTAGCATTTGAAAGTTAATATGTATTCTTGTTTTATGGACTTTGATTTTTATTTATGTTATCCGATAATAAAATAAAAATATAATGAAAGGCCAATCTTCCCTAACTGCCTTTGTGTTGTAGAAAACAGGGGCAATTTATCGAGTCTAGTTCTGTATCATTTTTAGCTATATTTGTTTCGAAATGAATTGATTTTAACCAAAAGAATAAAACTAGTGCTTTATCAGTAATGGTTTCTTAAATACTCTAACCAAAGTACGAAACTGTCAAGACGAGTTTTAGCCATAAAACACTCATCACCCCACGTTCTTAAATAAAGTTGAGTCACTGAAAAGAAAAATCATGTGTCACCCATTTATTCTCGAGGTAAAAATGACTAATCTTATAATCGTGACGAAAAATAAAGATTTCATTCGCCACGAAAAATGTTCCTTTCGAATATTGTCCTTTTAATAAATATAAGTAAGTAAATATATAAATTTTAAACATACCCTCCAGCACTTTTATACTATTATGTTTCAAAACTTCCGATCAATTCCATATGTATGTACAAACACACACACACACACACACACACACACACACATATATATATATATATATATATATATATATATATATATACATACATATATATATATATATATATATATATATATATATATATATATATATATATATATATATATATATATATATATATATTCTTTTATAGGGGTCCAGGTTGCTTTTAGCGTGATTCTTCTTTAAAATTTGAATTCAGAACCAGGGTGATGCACAGGGTACACTCGACCCGCCTGAATCAGCTGATCTGTTTCCAGATACGGCCGTAAGGTCGTCTTTAAGTCAACCGACCAAAACAACTTAAATTCATTTGCGGCACCGGTAACTGGACCCATATTTGCATTACATCGTCACTCGATTAAATATTACTATCCGAGTCTTTTGACGGCAGTAGACATCATAAAGGCGTAGACACACTGGCTCCAGCTTAATGACAGTTCTTATTGTACCGAAGCTTAAGCGACTGCCTCGGCTTTGTGCTGGAGACGTTAGTACATAATGTAACCAAATATTCCGCTGCGAAAGGTCACCTTCCGTTCGTCTTCTGCTCGGGTCATGTAACGGATCATTACAATATTATATATATATATATATATATATATATATATATATATATATATATATATATATATATGTGTGTGTGTGTGTGTGTGTGTGTGTGTAAATACAGGTAGCTAGAGATATGCATATAATACATATATATTGTACAAATCGCTAAAAGAAGACCGTTTAAGAAATTTTTTCACTTAAGAAGTTTTGTTTGTGTGGTACCATATTCAACCAAATATCTCTTGCAGTAAATTTACCATTAAAAAATCCCGTTTAATGATTTTAATATGCTTTCCATTACCTTGCGACTTCCCATTTCAGTCTTAGAATTTTTTTTTTCGAACGTTCATAGAAAAATTTATATTTGTGGAAGAATTAAAAGATAAAAGAGAATGGTAGGAAACAGCATTTCAACATTAATTACTGTAATAATTGTAGGAAGCTAAGAAGTTTTGACACTTTCCTAATAAGGCATAGCATAAGAATTTTATAAGCAAAGATAAAAAATATATAAAAAAATCTCAAGCAGTAATTCTTAGAATTAAAAACTGAGAGTGAATTATTAGAATGTTTTTAACTTTAAATTACTTCAGACTACATTTGTACACAATATTTTTCTTGATGTTTAAAAGTTTTGAAGTATTTTTTGTTAAAATCAACATTTGAATTGTATAAATATATATATATATATATATATATATATATATATATATATATATATATATATATATATATATATATATATATATATATATATATATATATATATATATATGTATATATATATATATGTATATATATATATATGTACATATATATATATATATATATATATATATATATATATATATATATATATATATATATATATATATACATATATACATATATACATACATATATATATATATATATATATATATATATATATATATATATATATATATATATATATATATATATATATATATATATATATATATATATATATATATATATATATATATATATATATATACATATATATATATATATACATATATACATATATATACATATATACATATATACATATATATATATATATATATATATACATATATATACATATATACATATATACATATATATATATATATGTATATATATATATATATATATATATATATATATATATATATATATATACATATATATATATATATATATATATATATATATATAATATATGTAAGGAAAATTCTCAGGGGTTTTCAAAACTTAAATCAAGGGTAAAAATTCCCGCGTCATTTTCCATTCCCCTTTTTAACCCCTAACCTAAATTGACCACTGGGCTACAGGTTACGCCCTCAGAGAAGGGGCCTGGCCAATTATAAACCTACATGGCCCTAGCGGACAATTTAGGAAATTTCCAAATAAAAAGGAGATACACGCTAACGGAGACAGATTTTCCTAGAGATATTTTCCCACAGATGTTGACCCAGGTGTTAATGGTCTTGTAAATAGAACTTTATGCTAGCTGACCCTTCAGTTTGTCCCTATGATGAAGTGGGAACCCGTCCTTCAAAGTTGTCTTATTAAAGGTCTATAGCTGAAACGGTATCATTTTTATGGCCATGACTGCAACACCCCATCGAGAAGTCAGTCTCATTACACACACACACACACACACACACACACACACACACATATATATATATATATATATATATATATATATATATATATATATATATATATATATATATATATATATATATATATATATATATATATATGTAATATTTGCGTACCATGTTAGTTGAATTGTTGAATTAGTTTTATAAGGCATATTCCGGAGTGCAAAGTTCAAAAAATAAACCATTAATTCTTTTACGATGACCAAAATTTAAAATGTATTTAATAAAATGTGTTAGGATTTTTATTTTCTTGTTGTAATAAAACCGTAATTTGGCAGGTAAAATTAAATTTATGTTTAAATATTAATAAAAAACAGTTTATTTACATGTGATATCCTTGATTACAACTAGTTTTAACATCAAGTATTTTAATTTTGTTATTTTAATGATTAAAAAAATTCTTTTAATTAAAAGTTTTTTTGAACGTTTTTTAGTACAGTTTTATAACGTTAACTCTATATATAAAATAAGATAAAGTTTGAAGACAAGGAAAAAATCTGAAGAATATGGTTTTATTTTATCAAATGAATAAAATATCTTGGCTCAGTTTTATAATTTGTGTGTTTTTGAATATATGTATAAATCTTATAAAATTTAAATTTTTACATTTTTTTGTAGGTTTTTAATTGGGTTCAGAAGGTCAGCAATAAAAATAAAAGATAACAATAAAAATTTCTTCATACGATAGTTTTGAGTTTAAGTAAATAATCAAATTTCTCTTTTTGTGTTTTCTGATTATTAGCATTTAAATTCTTTTTTCAACAATAATAGAATTTTTGTATTGTTATGATTTCTATAAAAACCAAACAACTGCAATTTACTTAAAAATCATTGGTTTTAAGTAAATAATTATTAATTCTTGGAATGGTAAATTTTTCTAAAAGGGTAATTTCGTTTACGATTGAAACATTAGCATGTTTTTGTTTTGAGCTATTTTAATAAATATACCTTCTGCAGTGCGTTTATTAATTTGATTCAAAGCCTTTTTGTTTCCTCAGGGAACATTTAATGACTTTTTAAAACGAGATTATTTTCAAAATGAAAAATCTCTTATATTTTCTAAACCACTGAACTGTTTTTTAAATGTAAATAAAAACTATTAAAGATGTTTGCTTTAAAATTAAGTCTTTTATAGTATTTTATTATTATTAACTAATCGATGAAAGTCTTATTTACATATATAGATAAAAATAAAAAGGGGTTTTAATTGAATTCAGCCCATTTGCCCACAAAAATTTTATTGAATTTCCTTCCAAAATTAAACTGAAAATTGCCATCGAGAGAAATTATACAAATCCATTGCCCTATAATAATAAAAATAAATAAATAAAAATAAAAGTACAGGAGCAATAAATGTATAATAAAGAGATGTATGATATTAAATAAACAAAATAAATATAAAATATTTATTGCAAACCCCCCTGTGACTTCTGTTAATGGTGCCAGGGTGTCATAATTGTCTACAGGTTCTCATTTCTGGTGACCAAATAGGGATTTTTTGAAGTGCAAAAAGAGGTTGAAATTATTGGGAACAAGATCGAGGCAGTAAGGTTGAAAGTGCAAAAGGTACTATGCATCGAAATATATATTCACTTGTGTTCAGTGTATGCACCGGATATGAAGAATAAAAGGTATAGCAAATCCATTGTCACTTGTGTCAAATGCTATGGCCAGTTGATATCCGTCGTGTCATGTATCTAGTGTATTTACTAGATGGGATGAGGAAACGTTACTACCGATCGAAATTCATTGTCAATTGCATCTGTATTCTTTCATCTTGTGTAATGACCGGATGTGAAGAGGAAAAGATACATCTGAACTATATCCATTGTGACGCATCTAGTATTCTTTCTTCATCTACTGTAAGAACCAGTTGTGATGAGCACCGATCGAAATTCATTGACTTGCATCTATATTCTTTCTCCATCTAGTATAAGGACCGAATGTGATGGAGCAAAGGTACCGCCAATCGAAATCCAGTGTGACTTGCATCTAGTATTCTTTCTCTATCATGTTAAGTACCGAATGTGAAAAGCAAAATGTACCGCCAACCGAAATACATTGTGACTTGCATCCAGTATTCTTTCTACACCTAGTGTAAGGACCTGAGAAAATGGTACTGCTGTCCAAAATGCATAATCATTCGGGTTTATTGTATAGACCAAATGTGATGAACATATGAAATCGTTCCCTTTTGGTGTCTAGGTTTCTTCGAAGACAGACAAAATGCCCAACTATGCGACCGGTAATAATTGAAGATGACAATTCACCTTACAGCCCTCATGTCACTACATCCAGAGATTTCTAATTGTTCTTTCACCAGAAGAAATTCCTGTTTGGTTACGATCGACGAAGACGTGCCGGTGATTGGGACAGTCTGCTCAGAGAGGCAGACTTCCGCGATACCATTCAACAAAATAATAATCCACGGTATAACAAGTGTTAGGATTCCGAATAATATTATGTTGAGAAGGTGCTGATATGTTTCTGTATCTTTTATAACAAATATTTCGAGGTAATAATCATTCATATTTTCCTTACGGTCTTTGGAAAATTTACTTTTTAGTTGAGCCTTGTATATATGTATTGTATGTTATGACTTTAAAAACACCAGGTATATCGATTTTACTATGGAAGCATTCCCCGTTTATAACGAATGAACTTTCCCCTCCCCTCTTTTGTAGTATAAAACTTGATCAATTTTTTTTTTTTTTTTTTTTTTTTTTTTTTTTTTTTTTTTTTTTTTTTTTTTTTGCAATAGCAGCTTGATTTCAATATCGAAATACGCTGATTATTTCTCCAAGGGAGGATGGCTATTTTAATAAAGTATTCTTAAATATCTCGCTCAATTATTGTTGCAGAGATATAGATAAATTTCTAATACGATTCTTAAGAGGTTTTTTCCCTTTTAATGTATATAAAGATAGGAAACAGATAACATTAAATCGTTTAGTTTACTCAAACATGAATCTTTAAGTTTAAAAGCCATACCTTAAAAGGAATACCTATCTTACATAAAACATTTTTGCATCTTTAAAAACCAAGATCATAAATTAAAGTTGTTTTCCAAGTTGTACTACTCACACACGCACACTAATATTATATGTACACATAGTTAATATATATATAATATATATATATATATATATATATATATATATATATATATATATATATATATATATATATATGTATACATATATATATATATATATATATATATATATATATATATATATATATATATATATATATATATATATATATATATATGTATATATATCCTTCAAACGGTTACGTAGTAAAAAGGTGTGTTCCGCATATTTCAAAGCACTTTATATGTATATATATATGCGCTTGTATATGTATCAATATCTAACTATATATATGTATATATATTTATATATATACACACATGTATATATGTATGCATATATATATATATATATATATATATATATATATATATATATGTGTATATATTTATATATATATATATATATATATATATATATATATATATATATGTGTATATATTTATGTATGTACTTATATGTATGTGTGTGTTTATATATTTATTTATGTATGTATATATATACATATGTGTGTGAGTGTGAATTTGTGCATAGCATAAAATATTCTATATCCTTTATTAAAAAAGGTTTCCGAGATAACATATTATCTCCTTCGTATACGTTACATTAGAACATTTAATACTGCATAATCATAAATCCGAGAACATTTTTCTTGGAGTCAGCTACAACGAAAAACAATGTGTTCCGGGAGTTAGCCAAATTCGGTTAGCAGATTCTTTATTGGATTATGAGCTGAATAAATGCGTTCGACGAACCCGGAATAGATTTTTGGCCAAAGCAACGAGACTACACAAAGCATTTTTCTGCAGTTTTCAAGTTTAATGAGGCTCGAAATGGAAGACAGTGTTATCTCTAAAGTTAAATTTTTCACTTTCTGTTTTACTCCAAAGTAAGGAAAAAGTTGCTTTCAATTCGAAAGTTATACTATTATGCTCTCTCTCTCTCTCTCTCTCTCTCTCTCTCTCTCTCTCTCTCTATATATATATATATATATATATATATATATATATATATATATATATATATATATATATATATATATATATATATATGTATGTATATATGTATATATGTATATATAGTGTGATATATAGATGTATATATGTATATATGTTATGAAATATATAGTACATAATGAAGAGATGTTAATTTGTTTGAGCTAATAATAACAAGTGGTTCAAGATTCCAGACTCAGAGGGCGTTTTTTGATGAATTATACATTTAACCAACATTTACTTTAGTTAAAACATTTATTACTAGAAGACATCTTCAACATGACTGCCAACATTTACAGCTACCATTTGAAACTGTAAGATAGCATGTTGTGCAGTTGATAGCAGTTTGTCCTGGGAAATGTTGAGAACATATGGTGAAATGCTGTTTGTTAGGTAAGGCATGGCTATTGGTATAGGAAAGCTGACTAGATGTTTCAAATGCTTTCAAAGACAAAAGTCACATGGGTTGAGATTTGATGACCGCGAGAGTAACACATGTTGAACAATGTTTTGGCTGAGGAGACGTACTTCCGTAAAGTGATTTTTTGTTTTCACTAGCTTTCGCGTAGCAAAAAAAGTAGGACCAACGCAAACGAAAGTGATTTTTTGAACATTCTTAACAGGGCTAATGTGTGAAGAAGCTCGCATGAGGTTTTTGGCTTTATTGGTTTCTTATCTGTGTCATGTATTGCTTTGATATTTTTTAACTACAGAAAATATTGGATAATCATGTAATTCATCAAACCTTCCTCTTGTGCCACCTAAAAAAATTATTTCCAATGTCTTATTTACATTTTCTTTTTTTTAAAGTTTATTCTTTTTTATCTTTAAAAGTTGAAAAGAAAAATCCAGTATAACTTCTCGTTTTGTAACACATCCGCAAATCGTTTTTAAAAGCAGTTGCAGTATATTTGCAATCTCATAGACTAATTGGTAATGACTTTCTACTTTTGTTAAAATTATCAGTTTCTTGTCTATACATAGAGCTCTGTGCCTTAATCTTCGTGTATTCTTGTTAAAAATGTTTTATTTAAATCTGTCTCTAAAAATCCCAACACAGAAACTAACAAAAAAATTCATGTTTGCTTCAGTGAACACGCTTTAGGAACTTTCTAACTATTTATTAATGCCCATAACAATTCATGCATGTTGCTAGAAGTGTTGCTACACAGAGTTAAAATGAATATGGATTTCTGTATAATACTAGCTTACAATATAGGAAATAAATTACGAACTACTAAAATGTAAATTTGATTGAAGAATTACACACACACAAAAAAAAAATCTTTTAGTGTGAAAATGTTCTTGTATTACAACTAAAGAGTACGTTGCGTTTATTTGCATTTTACGATGCAATCCGAAGATATGTTTCCCTTTTTATTTTTGGAGCACCACAAGATAGGGGAAGGTGTGATGTATCAGTAAAAATTGAAAACATCGAAGACACATCATCGTAGAACGTCGAACAATTTTATTTATACATGACAAAAACATTACTACCGTTGCAAACGGGTAACAAACAAATACATAGTCCCAAGGCCGTAGGCAAGGGGAGGGATTTGGGGGACCAGGCCCCTCCGAAATTCTAAAAGACCGTGTCGTGAAAAGAAAATTGACCATGTGTGTGGGTGTGTCATCTGCCTAGCTGTGCATAGACAACAGTGTGCTTAAAACAGTGACTTTAAGTTAAAGAGTCGGTCAAAATTGGATTCAACATGTAAGAACAGATTGATTAACCCTTTTGGCACTTCATTACAATATTGTTGCACAAACAGTGAAAAATTTTAAGTGAACATTTCAAAAAGAAATTTTTAATTTTTTATAATTAATTTATTAATGTTTTACAATATACAGGTAAAAATTCGAACATTTTCATTTTCATTCGAAATTATTCTTTAGTTTGACACTTTTCTAAATATAGAATTTAATACCATGTATAGTTTATATATTTTCAGCATTAATTTTATTATAGTTATTGCATTACTCATTTAAAGCTATAAATTTGTTCATTATATCACTTTTTAATTATTTTAATATTTTAAAATCTCATTCTATTATGATACTCATTAGGACTATACATACATAAGGAGACCTGTAGTTTTATTGAAGTGTCATTCACAAAGAAAAGTGTCCCCCTCCGAAAATAATTTCTTGCTACGGCCCTGCATAGTCCATATTACCGTTGCTAACGTGTGACCATAGGAAACATTTCAATGAAACTAGTACACATGTTAGGTGATTAATTACACTTTGTCCATCCTGAAATTATATTTCATTTCCTTCCATGTAGTCAATCTCAATGTCTTCCTCCTTATTCAAGAGTTGATACAGTTACATCTAGGAGGCGTGTACAGTAGTTTTATATTTTCCCCTATTCCTACGTCCTTGACCTGTACACTTAATAATACATATTTTATAAATTAATTAAGTATAAAAATAGAATGCTTCTAGTATTAAGTTGTAATTTTTAAATGCTGTGTAAAGGGAGGGATGGGACATGCTTCGTTTCTCCTAAGACATGCTGTATACATTCATGTATAATTTATGGATGGGAAACTTTATGTTCCCATAAATAACTGACTGTTCTATCATGGATAAAGCAGATTGTACAGATGTACTTTCCCACGATGGTCAGCAAGGGCATACAGAGCTGTGGAAGAAATTTCCAAGAAGAACTTAAGTGCAGATGTTGACTTCGAGTTTTAGTGGGGACCACTGAGGAGGAGTTATAGATCACGGAATGGCACAAGAGTAACGTTCAAGCCCAGACAGAGATGTAGCCGTGAAGTATGGGGACAGGGTCAAAGAAATAATACCAGCTTTCACAAAAGGGGCTATTTTAATGAACCCACCTGTACGCCCGAAGGGGTTGCATATGTTGGAAAATTTTACCAACAAACGATTGGCAAAGTAAAAAAGGCGTTAAAACCGAGGTGATGAATTATGAAAGAGAGTGAAGAAACAAGAGTTGAAGTCGGAATTCGAGAGTGGCTGGACATCGAAATCCCGTGCCCGCAAGCCCGCACGGTTGCACCGACGTTCTGCACTCCCGCAACGACGGTGAACCGGTTGATAACCCCAGCATGTTTCCCTGTAATTACTGGAGGTAAACTTGATAATTATTCAAAATCATTACTTTGGGCATCAGATATTAATGAAATATTTTGATTAAGCGATAACGTATAACAAAAGGAAAATTGCAATAATTATTGTGTATTGATGAATATAAAATCTAAATAATTGATGGTTATGTCACATATTAACCAAATAATGTATTAATTTGTAAATAGTGTATATAATAAATATTTTAGTCTAAATATAAGGTATTATATTTTTAATGTATTTCCCCTTTGAAAACTAACGCTGGTGTTAGAGTTGTAAGTACATTACAACACAGATATTGTTGCAAAGCTTCCCTCACCGGAAAGGATTATTGGAACTAGTCGAGCACAGGAATATTTTTCGTTTAACGTGGTATTATTAAAGCTGCTTTTCCCCAACATGTATTACTGCTAAAAAGTAAATGTGACTTAAGAATTACACAACAAACAAATCTATTAGTGTGAAAATGTTCTTGTATTACAAATCTAGAGTACTTTGCTTTTATTAGCATTTTACAAACCATTGGTGATAAGTGATAAATAACCATTAATAGGAGACATGAAAATTAAAAACAATAAATCAGAAAGTATCATAGAAATGCTTTCTGCCATAATTCTTAAAAATTATTTTAGTTAATAATATTATGTATTAAAGTTGTTGAGATATACAGTCGATAATCAAAAATCAGACAATCGATATCGTTTTTTTTTTTTTGAGTGAAATTATAAATTTAGCCGTTAGTCATGATTAACTTGGTTTGTTTAATTTTGTTTTTATTAAAACCGAATATTAGTAAACGAAATATGACAAAATAGTAGATAAATAGGAAATTTTGAACAAACATTTATGTATGTTACAGTTATTTTATAATCCTGTAAGACGTTTAGGATTGTTTGAATGTAATTTGTCACATTATCTCATATGAATACATTGTCACCGTATAAAATATATAATGAAAATAAATAAACACATACGCAATAACAAATTTTATAAAATACTATCATTTTTAAAAAGTGGTACAATTTAGGAAGATGTTCAACCAAGTGGTATGGGTCCCCAAAAAGGTTGAGAAATGTTGTAATAAAGTATATTGTTAGGTAAAATATATGTTATCATTACTCAATAAAGATTATATACACATAAGAGCCAAATCATTATGACCATATTTGGCGCGAAAGACAGCTTCAACCCGCCTTTCCACGGATGCCACAAGTCCGGGGCCGGAGACAGATTTACCAGATGTTTAAGTAACGGTTACTCAAATCCGAGATATTGCGAATTGGTGGTCTTTGAACTCTGAGATGCCATCCCATATGTGTTCTATCGGATTGAGATCTGGTGAGTTAGGCGGCTAGGACATTAACTGGAATTCAGCATCATGTTCCTGAACCACTCAAACACAATTTTAGCCTCTTGACACGGAGCATTGTCTTGTTGGAACATTTCAATTCCAGCTGAAAAAACAGAGGCCATGTAACGGTGCAACTGGTCCGCAATGATGTTCAAATACCATGTATCATTCATGGTCTGCTCTACCACATCAACGTGCTCCGATACTATTCTACTGGGCCCTGCATGGTATTGGGTTCTGTAACAATAAGTTACATAAGGTTAAGCGTTTTGGACTGGACTCTTTTTTTGTCTCCGCGGACGGTGGAAAATTTTTTGGAGCGCACAAGGTTGTTACGAGTAGAAAGAGAGGTGAACGGCTGGCATCCACGTTTTGTGGGAAAACCCTTGGCAAAGAAAGTTTAGCCATTTTTTCTTAGGATCGACGCCGACTAGAGAGCAGTCTTCGATCTACAAATGATAAGTTGATTCAACAATTTGTATTCCTTAGGCATTTATATATGTTTATAAAATAATTTAATCAAGACCCATTTTTCATGTGTTTCTTAATGAGTTTTAATTTCTTTCTCAAACACTAAGCCAACGTAACATTATTATTTTTTACAGGTTCTCAGCTGAACTACTGTCTTGCTCGGGTTTTGCTTCACCATGCGAGACAGTCTTCGACTACCTTTTTCTTTGATAGCGTGTGGACATCGAACATCATGTCGTTTACTGCTGGTTTCACCGCCATTCATCCACTTTGCATAAGTACTAAAAACTGTAGATCGCGAACATCCTACGAGTAGTGTAGGCTACCCTCTATCAAAATCGCTTAGATCCGCAGCCTTTCCAATGACACACAGAAGTTAGTAAAAGACTGATTCTTCAGCCTCTCCAGCAGCAGTTAAATACCACTTCCACTTGATCACGTGCCTTCCACGTCATGCAAGCTAGTTCATTGCAAGATGTAGGGGTGGTCATAGTGTTTTGGCTCTTCAGTGTACATGAGTAACAAAATGTTTGTTATTTTTCATAATATTTTTGAAATTTATGAATATAACATATAAAACCGTGTTCCATCCCATTTTAATGTAAAGGAGGGATTCGTCATTTTAGTGATTTTTTAAATATAAATTTTTATAATTATCACCACGTTTATATTTTGAAACTTGTTAAAGTGTTTTAGTTTGTTACTCTATAACGTTCAATGTCATACTAATTTAAAGTAATTTGTAAGATTTGTTTTATTAAAACTGTTCCATTCATCCCTGCTCTGCCCTATATGGTAAAGTTTGGACCACTAAGAATTGTCTTGGGATTAGGTGAACGGTGAATATTCTCTTTTGGCATAGCTTTAAGAAAGTCTTTTTTCAAATCTTTGACAGCTTTTATAGCTGTAAGATTGTTAATATTAGATTCTTAAAGCTCAATCTCTAGCATAATTCCAATCCCATGTTATTAAAATAAGAAAATTAAGTTTTAAAATCATTCTTCGCATTCCAAGATCATTCATAGGTTTACATACATAAGGAGAGCCATTTACTTGGCTTACTTTCAGTCACGTCCGGTTCAACATTTGAACAAGTCACGTTTAATGTAAACTTGGACGTGGACTAAAATCCCAAAGCTCTAAAATCATCCGCGTCACAAGGATACGATTATTCCCTTATCACAAAATACCCATCTCGATGACGTCATCGTCGGAAGTCATTTCTCACTGCGGCCCGATTATGACTTCGATGTCCACGTGATGCTCGCTTCGGAAAATAGCAGTTTGGAGAAGGAACCATTCTCACCCTCCCCATTCTAACGTCCCTAACTGACGTCCGGGAACAAATTTCTTCACTTCCGGATACAGCAGAATGAACCTTGCTGCGCTTCGTTCCCGGAATGAGTCGTAAAATTTTGTTTAATCGTTAACAGCTGAATGTCATGAATGGGAGATTACGAAATGGAGTAGAGAAAAAAAAATTAGCGATGTTATCTTTTAGAATTTTTTTTAGAAACTAGGCCGGGAAGGTTTCAAAATCAAGAGCTGGTTTTAGAATAAAGCGTTCTTAAATTAAATGCTTCTTTGATAATTCATAATTGCATATTTTATATTTTAAGAAATCTTTTTTCTATATTTTTTAATTTCTCTACTTATCATATATTTTTCAACTTTTATCGTGTAGTTGTGGAGTTTACCAATTGGCGTCTAAAAATGGTATTATATTTAGGCGATTAGGCGATAGAAAATCAACTCAAATTAAAATAAAAATATACCAACTTAAAACTGATAAAATAAATCAAGTAATACTGTTAAAAAGCAAGAAATATTGAATTCTTTGAGAACTTATTTTAAAAGTTATATGAATTATGTTATCGAAATGATTTTAATTATTAGATCCCTAAATAGTACCAAATACAAATAAGATTAAAAAAAACCCATTTTATTGGCACACACCCTTCTCCTCCGAAAAATTTGACCTGCTTAAAACCTTTGCAGGACTAATCACAAACCAAATTTTTGTGAAGATTTATCAAGCTATTTAGCGAACATATATCCACACGTATAAAGTATATGTAATTATTGTTCTTTTAAATCATCATTATACTAGTTCTACATTTCTTAATCTTTAATTTTTCTTTATTATTCTTAAAAATGTCAAGGATATGTATCACTGCTATTGACTTATTTTTCACACTTTTCCAGCCTATATATTGAATTAAAAATTTCTACTCGTAACCCTTTCGTTCTCTTCTTTAACCCACCTCTAAATTCTCCCAGAGAAAAACGGAAGTTTTTTGAAATTTTAATATCGTAGTTTGCGATTTCACCACTGATTGTTTAATAATTCAGAAAAAAAATCATTTTCTAAACTCTTTTTCATGAGAAATTCTCCATGGGATCTTCCTCACCACAGAACAGCCTTTTCAAATATTAAACAGATGCAATTATATCTCATATTTGTGTGACACTCCTCAACCAGTTCTCCGTCATTTAGGAAATAAAGGTTATTTCTCTTTGTCTTAAGTTTTGCACGAAAGCCTTTCATGCCATGGGGACTGCTTTTAAGTTAGATTGTCTTGTACATCTAAGTAATTAAAATGATAGGCTATTTCTCTCATGCAATCCGTAAAAAATATTTTTACTTGTAATGCATATATCGATACATACATATACATACACACACACACACATATATATACATATATATATATATATATATATATATATATATATATATATATATAAATATATATGTATATATATATATATATATATATATATATATATATATATATATTCTTATACTGCACATACATATATGTACACATTTATGTGTATATATATATATATTTATATATAAATACATACATATTATATACATACATATATATTTATATATATACATATATATAGGTAAAATATCAAAATTATTACACTTTAATATTTCTTAAAAATTCTCTTCTTTCCTATTCTTGTTCCTTTAAATCTATTTTACCACCCACAAAATAACTTATCTAAAAGAGAGTCCACTTTTTAAAATTTTTATAACCCACTTCCCAAAGATTTCTCTGCAATAAAAGCAGATTTTTTGTCCATTCTCCGTATTTTCCTGCTGTCTGAATAAAATAGCTGCTCACTTCTACAATGATGTAAGTTCTGAATGTTAAATTTGCAGACTGAGTAGCCGGTTCCTTGCTCTGGGGTCCAGCCCTGTATTCCACACATATTTTCATGATCATTCTGTCTTCTGCCTTTGACAGATCTACATATCGCTCTCTTAACTCAATAAAAGTTTAAGTTTTTCTATTGACTCGCCGTTCTCTTCAATGTGCCACGACTGTTTACTTCAACAGTTTATATGTCTACGCATTTCCTTACCCAGGATGTCCAGGCAAAAAAAATACAATAGGGGCTATAGTTTTATTGTGAGCAGCATTTAAATTGCTTTGATTAAAAAAATACAATAGAGAATACAACTTTATTGTGAGCGGCGTTTAAACTGCGCTGGTTTACAAAAAATACAATACGGGTTACAATTTTATTGTGATCAGCGTTTATATTGGGCTGGTTTACATATATATATTACGTATATATATATATATATATATATACGTACATATAATGTGTGTATAAATTTTGTGTATCTGATAACCTATATTTTATAATAAAATTTTATTTTATTTTACTGAAAAATAATATTCTACGTTTATCTGAAAACGATGAATAAATACCGTAAAAATTTTATGACACACACAGACATATACACTCTTTAATCTATATTAATATCTGTAGCTTCAAAAAATTATCCATTTTAAAAACACTACATAAAATAAAATAACTTAAGAAAAGTTGCTTTAAAAATGGACCTTTTAGAACTAGTGTGGAGAGTCTCATCCAACCTTCTCCACCCCCATTTACTCAAATAGACATTACCCTTCGTCTCTTCCAGTGTTGACAATGATTTTCATCTAAAACAGCTGTATCATTGTTTTCCAATCAGTACAGAAAGTCACGTGATCATGAATGTACGCATGAGAACTGTCGGTCTGAATATTGTCATTTTAACCTCATTTACTTTCTGAACATAAAAACAAAATTTCTCTTCCAGAAGTTTTGACAAACGATCTCTTATCTTTGCAACTTTGTTATAACATTATTATAACTTTGTGATAACGTATTAAAATTTCACCGTAAAGTATATTAAATTTTGACCTATTTTCCTTATTGATGATAACTTATTGATTTTAGTTATTACACTATCATTTTAACTTCATTTACATTCTAAACCTGAAAACAAAAGTATTTTTCCACATCTTAAGTTTTGTTAAGTGATCTCTTATCTTTGAAACTTTGTTACATCTTTATCGTCTATTTATATCCAAATTTCTTCGCATTTCTCCTAGCTGAAAATTTGTAATAAAAATAAGTAGGAAGCAAAATAAAGATACTTCGAAAAATTCCCAGTTTTAAAAGAGTTCTTATTTAAGTTAACTAATAGTTAAACAGAGTATACAAGATGTTTAAGGAAATTTTTTGATATGTAAGTCTTAAATATAAATTTTATCTCGATTTTATATATTTATACCATGACGTTAATTCTAAGTATTATTTATAGTTTAAATATGCCGAAAACTTTTATTTTGTAGTTTTTTCTTTAAATTCAGATTTTATCTCTAAAATAAAACTATTTCACAGAATTCTAATTTCTTAAATAGTTCTCGATTAAATTAACAAATAGTTTAACAGATAATGGAATTTTTTAAAAACATGATTATTAAGATTATTTTTTAAACCTAAGAAAACTAGATGAATCTATGACGCTATGCAAACAAATTCAATTACGATTATTATTTTATCATTCAATATAATGTAAAATTTTTAATATTTGACTTTAATATATATATATATATATATATATATATATATATATATATATATATATATATATATATATATATATATATATATATATATATATATATATATATATATATATATATATATATATATGTATATATATATATATATATATATATGTATATATATATAATATATATATATATATATATATATATATATATGTATATATATATGTATATATATATATATATATATATATATATATATGTATATATATATATATATATATATATATATATATATATATATATATATATATATATATATATATATATATATATATATATATATATATATATATGTATCATTACAGAGCCAAAACATTATGACTACATCTACATTTTGCAATGAACTGGCCCGGATGACGTGGGAAGTACGTGATGAGTTGGAAGTGGTATTTAACTGCTGCTGGAGTGTCTGAAGAATCATTCCTTCACTTACTTTTGTGTGTGATTGGAAAGGCTGCGGAGCTAAGCGATTTTGATAGAGGTCAGATTGTAATAGCTCGAAGGCCCGGAACAAGTATTTCCGAAACTCATTACTCGTGAGTAGTTCGCGATCTACAGTTGTGAGTACTTATGCAAAAGTGGATGAATAACGGGGAAACCAGGAGTAGACGACAGGGTGTTGGACGTCCACACGCTGTCAAAGAAAAAGACTGTGTCACATGGTGACGCAAAGCTGGAGTCCGACAGTGGCTCAACTGATAACCCAATGCTGGGCCAAGTAGAATGATATCGGAGCACACTGTTCACCGGACACTGATGAATATGGGGCTGCGCAGCAAACCTCCCACTCGTGTGCCTTTCCTGACGAAGTATCATTGCCAGCTGCGGCTAGACAGGGCCCATAATATCGCGACTGCTCCTTGGATCAGTGGGAGAGAGTTGCCTGGTCAGATGAATCACGGTTTGTCATGAATGCTACAGGGTATCTGAACGTCATTACGGACTATTTACACCCTTACATAGTTTTCCAGCTGTAAATGGAATGTTCCAACAAGACAACGGCTCATGTCACAAGGCTAAAACTGTGTTGGAGTGGTTCCAGGAAAATGATACTGAATTCCAGTTAATCATTTGGGATATCATGGGACGGCAGCTCAGAGTTCAAACACCACCAATTTGCAATATGTCGGATTTGAGTAACCGTTGCTTAAACATATGGTACATGTCTCCTGCTATCTACCAATGACTTATGACATCCATGCCAAGGCGGGTTGAACCTGTGTTGCGAGCCAAACGTGGGCAAACTGGTTATTTATATGTGGCCATAATGTTTTGGCTCTGGAGTGTATATATATATGTACGTATGTATGTATATATATATATATATATATATATATATATATATATATATATATATATATATATATATATATATATATATATATATATATATATATATATATATATATATGTATATATATATATATATATATATATATATATATATAGTATATATATATATATATATATATATATATATATATACATATACATATATCATATATATATATATATATATATATATATATATAATATATATATATATATATATTTTATATATACATACATATATATATATATATATACATAATATATATATATACATATATATTATATATATATATATATACATATATATATATATATATATATATATATATATATATATATATACATCTATGGAGTGATTCGATGCTGCAGGGCTCTGTTGTTTTTTTTTTCTTTCTAGAACGGTAGACCTTTCTGGATGTTAAATATTCATAACGGACGAAAACTAAAGCTTTTATTTGTTTGAAAAAAAGTAAAGTTTCAAAATTATTTGTTTTACCTATAGGATGAGTAGTTATTAGTTTGGAATTTCTTCTGCTTAAATAGGAGTTTATTCTCTTTAGTGTCACATATGAAGATTTAATAATGATTGTATTAATAAAGATAAAATGTTAGTACAGGTGGATATACTTCGATATGCATAAAATTTAATATGTATTAATATTTAATGAACAAACTTAGCGGTTTGTTAGTAGACTTCAAGGAGAACATAAATGGCAAGGGTCGCAAAAACCTCATGGAAGTTTATTTCGACGTCACTTAAGCATGATAAAGTACAAGATTAAGTAAAAAATATATTTTTAAATATCTACGAATCTATTCTACTGTTCTATTTCGCTGGTAAAATTCTTTGATCTCGCTAATTAGCAATGGTACGATTTTTGTTTTTGTTTGATTTGGTTTGGATTGGTTTGAAGTGCTACGGTCTACTTCTGCAGCATGAAG
>CM063505.1:180481457-180486457 GCA_032207245.1 Pardosa pseudoannulata | reverse complement strand
AATCTTCACGCACATAACCTAGCTCAGCGGGCCACCACTGTGGAGCCGCCTTCGATCAACATTCCAGTGAACACCTTTAGGAACCTAATTGACTGTCCTCCTGTACGTCTGCCAAACATATAGTCACATTGATGTAATTGGACTCTATATTACACACACACACACACACACACACACACACACACATATATATATATATATATATATATATATATATATATATATATATACAGAGAGAAATATTGCGCTTTCAATGTTTGTTTTAGCTTTGTGATATTATTAGCATTCGTTATCGTATTGCCATTTATACGTAATTGCAAAAAGGAAGTAAACATGACAGTGAAGTATCAAAGACGCATTCAAAAATCTGCTTTTGTTAATTTAGTGTATGTTAAAACTCTTTATTCACAGTGAAAATGTATACACTCTAAATAAAAGGAACTGCATATATAAAACTTAGAAATAGCTTGTATTACAGTCTTTTCTTATGAGTAAATAGCCGCCGGGTGTTATTGGCTCAGTGTAAGTAAAAAATAATGGAGCAGACGCAAAAGTATACATCCGAAAATAACGTGATCGTATAAGTATGAAGATATATACTACTATGTGTCCATGTGTCCATAAATGAATATGCATTTGTTACACACACATCTCTCTTTCTCTCTCTGTATATATATATATATATATATATATATATATATATATATATATATATATATATATATATATATATATATATATATATATATATATATATATATATATATATATATATATATATATATATATATACAGGTATATAAATACATACATAGAAAACAGGATAGAAAGAACATAAATATATATATGTATATATAGTGAGAGAGGGAGGTAAGATAGACATATTTGTGTGAGCATAAATTACATACACAGCTATGTACATATATATACATTAATATTAATATGTATATGTGTATATATCTGTGGCAAATTCCAATATATATTATTAGCATAGACGCAATCTGTAATTCTAGATCTATCTGGATATTCTAGTCCTTAATTAACTTACTGCCTTGAACAATTGCCGAAAGTTTACCATAGCCCATGTTTGCAATATTATTTGAACTAGCCGTATAAACGAACGTAGCACAATAAAAAACAAAGTAAATTTAGCCTTATTCGACGTAACTATTCGCTACTGCCAATCACGTCATAATTTGCATCATATTCGAATGTTTACTTTTGTGTCTGTTCCATTGTTATTTACTAATACTGATCCAATAAACACCAATGACTATTTAATCATAAGAAAATACTATAATTCGAACTGATTCTGAACTTCATACGAGACATATCTCTTACTTACAGTGCATTGATTCTAACTATGAAGAAAATGATCCTACATATTCTAAATTAACAGACATCGCTTTCGACTACGTCTTTGATACTCCACTGGCGTGTTTACTTTCTTTAACAATGAGGACATAGATGTCAATTTGATAACTAGATGCTAATAACATTACGAAACTTAAACAAACATTGACAATGCAATATATGTCACTGCAGAAAATATACCGCAATATTAATTTCAAATAAAGCAGTGAATTTTGACAGAGTGTAAAGTTTGCTGGAAATGTAACACAAACGTGAAATAAACCGTCCGAAGTTTATTAATTGGATATTAAATTTATTCAACTATTCTTTACGGAACACGAAAGTTTTATTTAAAATTAAAATCAAAAGTTCATTCTTCCTACAACAATGTGATATTCATGAATTTTGAGATGGGGAAATTATTAAAATAAGAAAATCAAATTATGCAACAAGACTGCAGTCAAAACTAAATTACGTGGCATAAAATGGACTTGATTGCAACACATTGTAAAATGCACGCAGAAATAAACTAGTTTTCTTTTTAACATCATATTTAAGCAATTTTAAATATGGGAGATTATTTTATGTTTGCTTTGCCATATCTTTTTAAGTATTATCGACATGCATGGAATTTTCAGAATTTGTCTTCCATTTTTTAAATCTATTTTGATGAATTTACTTTCTTTTTCAAAAATAAGAACTTGTTTTATAAAGTAGAAAGGGATAGCTTGTTTAAAAAATTTCAAGATATTTGGACACTCTGTGTGCAGTCTAACAAGTACGCAGAGTGAATTTCATTTATTGTTTTTGCTTCTTTGTAAACAATAGTTGCTAAGAATAATTCTTCCCCTATTTATATTTTTATCCCATTGCCTGTGACGACCGGACTCAGTTCGGGCAAGAGAAAAAAAGGCATTTCACTTCTGTGAAGCCCAAAATTGTTTCGTGCAATGCATCCTATTTAATTTGCGCTTTTTCAAATAAAATAGAGGTACTTTCCAGCTAAAAGTTTGACATTTTCACGCTATTTGTAGCTATTTCTCGGATACTGTAAAGGTTTTATGAAATTCAGAGGAATCTGTAGAACATGAAATCCATGACAGTTGATGTAGATAATAATACTAATGTAATAGTTTACGATAAATATTTAGAGAATTTGATTTATTTTTGGTATCATTTTTTTTGGTATTTTTTATTTGTATTTTGCTATCATTGGAGCAAAAATTTCTGTCATCCATTAACATTTCCCTTATGTGTATAAAAATATTGAAAATAGTAATTATTTCATTTCAAATTTTGGTTTTTTTTTCAAAACAAAATCTATTTCTAACATGATACCATTTATGATAATAATGAATGATAATAATTATGATAATAATTATGATAATAAAGAGAAAAAAATTTATATTTTCGGCACGTTTTTCTAAATATATTCCACAGGCAAGTGGATAAAACTATCAGAAATATTATAAGAGAATAGAAATTATTTAAAACAATAATGCTAAAATAATGTTTAAAAGTCCATTTCAAATGCAACAAATACTAATTGACGTAGAGTTTCATCTTAAAGTTTTAATATATATTTGAAAAAAATTTAAATAAATGTATACAATGCAAGAAAATTGAAAAGATTCCATTTTCAATAAAATACGTTTACAGTTTATATTGTTCCCTTGAAAGCTATGATATTAACGACAAAGACTGTACAGTTTTACAGCTTCTAAATCGAATATTTCAGAGAGGTTTGAATAAAAAAATCGAGAAATATCCAGAAATATTATAAAAAAAAATTTAAAGAATCAAATTTTTAAAGGTTTAAAGACTGTGTTTCCTCTGAAACGATAAGTCCTTTCTAACTACAACAATCTGAAACTCACGAATTTTGAGTTACTCAAATCATTAAAATAAGAAAATCTAATTATACAATAAAACTTTAGTCTAAACAAAATTACGCAGCATAAAACTTAATTCATTGCAACATGTTTAAAATATGATTTTCGTAAGAGTTAAAAAACTGATTTTATTTCAAGCTGCGAAGATTTTGCATTAAATCCCTCGTGCTGGTAGAACAATAGCTGTTGTTTGAATAGCAAAAATTCATGCATATATTTACATTAACATAACAAAACGTAAAGAACGTGAAACCTTTTTTTAAAGATAATAAGTGAAAACAATCTACTGACAATCACATTAGTGAAAGAATGAACTTATATTAAGATTCACAAACAAATCTACTTTTTTTTTCTTGTAACGTAAACAATACTATCAAGAACACAATGCACATATAGTTACCTTGTGGTTCTCGGTTTACTTAGGTTGCTAAATAGAAAACATAGCAGTAAACTATGTGCAAGTCAACAGTTAAAATGAAATTAGTTTTAATACTTTTCAAAATCAAAAAAGAGTTTAAAATTTAAATTATATAACGCGGAATAAAATAAATAAAAACCTTATATTGGTTTCAAGAAGATTATTTTCAAGCGGAAGTTTATTTTGGTTCCTATTGTTTTAGTACACCGGGCCGAGAGAGGCTAGACTTACATATTATTCTAAATACCTACGAACAACCATACCAGCATTAAAAAACTGTACATTTATGTGTATATATACGTTTTTATGCTAGTATGTAAATATATATAAATATATATATATATATGTAAATATATATAAGTATATAAATATAAATATATATATATATATATATATATATATATATATATATATATATATATATATATATATATATATATATATATATATATATATATATATATATATATATATATATATATATATATATATATATATATATATATATAATATATATATATATATATATATATATATATATATATATATGTATATATATATATGTGTATGTGTGTGTGTATGTACATATATACGTATTTTTCGATGAGACCTCCCGTGCGAGATGGTGCCCCAATAAACTATTTCTTTTGTTTCTAAAATTTCTTTGTCTTTTAATTTCAAATACATTTTTCATAGCCTCACCACTGCATTCAAGGAGAATATTTACCCCTTTGTGAAGGAACAAATTACCTCTTACATAAAAGCACAGCCCCTAGGTGCACACCTCCTTTAGGTGTGTACGGGGTTCACGATCCCGGGGTACCTGAGTGATCTTTCTCTAGCGTTCTTCCTGGTAGTCACGAGCTTACCTGTGTAGTGTTGGCTCATTACCGGGTTGGACCACATTAAAATCGGACCATGATGGGCCTCTCGTAGGTCAGCGGTGTCTTGGTAGCCATTTATGGGTCACTCTTGCGGCACGGTCATCATTAGTTGCTGCTGTATATCTTCGAATGGGTCAGCGTAAAACACATTTACATAAAAGCACACTCAAATATACATATGGATACACACACACACATATATATATATACATGTATATATACATATACATATATATTATAAGCATACGACATGTCATAAATGTCTGGATAATCTCTAATAAATGTCCAATCATGTCTGGATAATGTCTTTATTCATGTATATTGCACAATTTAACTGTCAACCTTCACACAGGGTGGGGAGGGGCTAGTGTCCACATTTTAACAAATTAGCCATACTCAGCGACAGTTCATGCAGCAACCCTTTCTGATGACCCTTACTCCTTATTCGTGAAA
>CM063505.1:180453957-180466457 GCA_032207245.1 Pardosa pseudoannulata | reverse complement strand
TCATAAAGTATTATTTATATATTTATTTTAAATACTTGTATTAAATGATACTCGATAAATTAAAAATTAAAAAAAATTACAAACTATCCTTTCTATCCTATCCATTCTCTACAAACTATCCTTTCTAATCTATCTAATCTAGAGATATATTCTAAATCTAGAGAATCTGATGTATTCTAAAACTACAGAAACTATGTTTTCTCTACAAACCAACTTTTAAATCGACTAAGAAAGATTTTTCAAACTAAACTTAAAACTCATATAACGTGTTATATTTCTTTTCCGAAAATAGTCGATTGAATGATTTTTTAGAAAATGAAAAATTTAAAAGTTAGTATGTGAGATAACAAACAGATAGTTTTTAAAACAACATAAACTTTTCAAGTAATAAAGGAAACTCGCGGAACTTACTTATAATTAACAGCCTTCATCAAGATGTAATTCGTACTCTAAAAACAAGTAAAAAGTACATGTATATAGACGACACGATGTTTAAAAATTTAATTGTATTTAACAGCTGAAAAGAAAAGAAATCCAATAATAGTATAAAGGTAAACTCATATTGCTTAAAGTCCAGCTATTCTTAGGAAGAATTATTACCCAGAATAATTTTATATTTTTATTTGTTAAGCGCGATCTTATAATTCTGAACATTAGCGTCTGAATCCTTTTTGCCGAATATATATCGATCTGATCTTAGATCAAATTTGTTAATAACTAAGAGTAATACAAGTTTAAAATTAAAACAACTTTATTCTTATTTGTTTAGATTTCCTACTTTGTTACTATCACGAGTTCTTAATATCTTTAATCCAAAATCTTCATCAATAGATATTCAATAAAGAGTATTTGGGTGTTAATGGTTTAGAATCATAGAAATTAATAACTTAACCAACAGAAATTATATAACAATTGTTGAGAAATATTTACTTTGTATTTTATAATTTCTTACAGTCCTTTTGCATTAGTGAGAGCTGTAGTGACATACAAAATTACATATACAAAAAACAAACATTTTGGACAGAGGGATTTATTTGCTAACTTGTGTAAACAAGTACTGTAAAATAAAATTGTATAAGAGATATATTTAATTGAAATGGTTTCATGTAAAGCAGCATAAAGAAGCAAAAGATTTCTGTGAGAAAGTAGAAAAACTATAAAACGCCAAGTCAAGGTACAATTTGAAAAAGTAATTCTGTTTTGCAATTAGTATTTCAACATAAGCAACGTCATCATTTGGTATTAGCTTTATGCAGATCACGTATATGACGTATTATTATTGTGATTAGAGACTGAAAAAAATAGACTGTGTCGAAATTTGTATATTTTAGTTTTAATGCATACGCAATCTAGGCACCAACTACTTGGAGTACAACTATAAAATCTATGAAAAATTATTTTGCAAAAATATTAAACCAATTATATAATTTCATAAATTAATTTTGAGGTAGGATTCTCTCTTTATACGAATAGAACGATGGCATCGCATATCGTCGCACCGATATATCGTTGGGTGTACTCATAAGCGTTGCAAATGACAATATATAGTCGTTCGGGTTTATGGGATAAAAATTTAAAAATCTTAAATAAATTACATATATTGCATAGTTTCAATAAGTATTTAGAAACTTCTACATATCTACTTTCAGAACGCTATAGGACTGTTCAACAAACAAGATTTCCTACTATTCAATAATTTTTTAAACATCCTATATTACTATTCATAGAAAAATAAGTTCCCTTATATATCCCGTAAAGGATACTTTAATATTACCTAATTATACATGATACGCCCAATTAAATCCTTATACACTTTCTAAGTTGACAGCGGTTGTTAAAATTAAGGATAGTTTAATATCACCTAATTATACAAGATACGTCCAATTAAATCTTTATACATTTCCTAAATTGGCCGCGGTTGTTAAAATAAAGGATACTTTAATATCACCTAATTATACAGGATACGCCCAATTAAATCCTTATACACTTTCTAAATTGACAGTGATTGTCAAACTAAGAATACTTCATTATCACCTAATCTTACAAGATACGCGCAGTTAAATTTTTATACAGTTTCTAAATTGACAGAGATAGTTAAAACTAGGAATACTTCAATATCACCTAACCTTACAAATACGGGCAATTAAATCCTTATAAACTTTCTAAATTGACAGCTATTTACGTACCGTATTGTTTCACAATTGAAAATCTGATTGAATGTACATTATTCCTTTAAACCATAAATTGTAACTAAAGTATTTATAAACTTAGTTCTCAGGTTTAAGAACTTAAGTTAAGGACTATGGTTAATTTTAACATGGCATAAAAATGTAAATTCCTTCCTTTATTCATGATTGTTAAAATAAAGGATTCTTCAAAATCACCCAATCCTAGAAAATACACAAAAATAAATCCTTATAAACTTTCGAAATTTGCAACGATTTACCTACCATTTTCTTTCCCATTTGAAAATATGATTGAATGTAGATTAACGCCTTTATGTCCTAAATTTTAATAAAAGTATTCATAAACTGAGAAATCCTAAGATTTATGAACTTATTCATGATTGTTAAAATAAAGGATTCTTCAAAATCACCCAATCCTAGAAAATACACAAAAATAAATCCTTATAAACTTTCTAAATTGGCAGATATTTATCTTTAATTTTCTTTACCGTTTGAAAATATGATTAAACGTAGATTATCTCTTTTAAGTCCTAAATTTTAATAAAAGTATTCATAAACTAAGAAATACTAAGGTTTATGAGCTTATGATTATGTACTGAAGTTAAGGTTTAAGAAGGTGAGCAAACATAAATTCAGTTTCTCTATTAAACATTTTTAAAATCTAGGATAACAAAGTAATTAAGTACTCAATCCTTATAAACTTTCTAAATTGATTGAATGTAGATTCACTCCTTTAAACTACAAATTCTAATACCATACTTACAAAGTTAATATCTTAAGGTTTAAGAACTTTCGGAAAATGACAAATCTTGGAATTTATAGGGAAATGAGCCCTCATAAGCCTTCCAAATCAGTAACAATGTCTTTCAATTTCCAGAAGCTGATGGAATGTAATTTTAGTTCACCCAATTCAATATTTAATTAAAAGTATTCATAAACTATAAATTTTAGGACTTAAGTATGCTTTAAGAAGCTTTGAATTTATAGGAAAAGGTATATATTAATAGGAAAAGGTATATTACTATATATGCTGTCTAAACCAATACCTACATATCTTCATTTTCAAGATTCACAAAAACTATGTAGATATAAATTTAGTTTATTGTGTCAGAAAATCTCATTTAAAAACATTGAAAGGTTAATTCGTTAATTTACATTTTCATTGACCTATCCATTAAATTTCCCGAGTACTAACTCCTCATTTCAGCAATTTTCTCTTCACATTTCAAGTAATTTATTCCTTTAATATTATGAAAGTTGAGAGATTGACAAAATTCTTAAGTAAGAAAGGGAAGAGAAAAACTCATTTACGATGGGTAATTTTACTGACGCGAGAGCAAATTGCTAAATAAATTGTCGAACGGAGATATATTTTTCACCATTAAGCGAACAAATTAATTCGAAAACGCTTTACGTAAGGTTTAGAAAAATTTCACTTAAAAAAGTGAAAAAAAAGTTAGAACTGCAATTGAAAATATTAAGCTTTATTTCGTTTTTATAAGATCACGGCTTAATTAACTGTCAAAATGCTTTTTCTTTTCCAGTAAAAAAAATGGTGAAACAAAATTTTATATGGAATATCAATATTATTTAAAGAGCGGAAAAATGCATTAAAATTATTAATCTGAAATAAATTTAACTGTGGTACTGATTTAAATTTTCATTTTCTATTCAATCTAAATAAAGTTCTAAAAGCTTATATCGAATAACAAAAACTGCTTCGAATTCGTAATTAAAATTGTTTTCTATAGACTCATTGTTTACTAAGAACCTTTTTCATTAATCCATGATTTCAAATTCGAGTTTTCGAAAACATTTCAATAGAAGCAGGAAGTAGGAGCATGCTAAACGTATAAAGATACTTTCAACGAATTTTTGATTTACACTTTCCGAAATGGAAAATCCAGAAATATTCCATTTCTGCGATGGATACAGTAGATGGAACATTTTACTATCGGGTGCTGCAGATCGAAAATGTTCTATCAGGCATTTCAATTACCACAGAATTCTGGAGTGTGTTCGGGTTCGGCAGTTTTGTGTTTTAAGGTTTAAAACGTGATGTTCTTTTTCCTGGAATTATGCTCCGGATATTTTCGATTGAGATGATATGTTATGTTTAATAAATGGGAAGATTTTTCAATGGAATTTTAATGCAGTTGAATTTAGAAGCATATTTGATCTAATGTACTGTTTATAACATACAAAAAATAACTAATGGGAATTTAAGTATACGTAAAGTGTGATTAATTACTTTTTTAAATAATTTTTAGGTTTTCTAAATTTGATATCTGTTTTATCGATGTCAGAAGGTTGCTTAATAATTTTCCATATAGAGAATTTTAGGGATCTAGAGAATTCATTAAATAGAGGTGTGGTTTAATAAGTATTATATTCCAGAATTCTAAATTATGTTATATTTCAGAATTCTATATATTATATAGAATTCTGAAACAAGTTAGTGTTCCTAAAGTGTTCCAGAATACTATAAATTATATAGAATACTAGAACATATTGGTGTTTCAGTTATGTACATTTACGCTTTCAAAACAGGATGTTATTTTTCCCGGAATTATCTTTTCTGTATTTTAGAGTAAAAAAGTCGAACCTCTTCAGAGTACGAAATTCGAAATTCGAACATTGTATTAAATAAATTCTGATATTTTTAATGGAATCTATACGCAGGTTGAACTTAGAAGAATATGTATGTTTGAGAAAATTTACTATTTGTTGTTATAAACACTTGCGTATAATTTTGTGGCGCAAAATATAAATAAAATTATTATTATTATTTATCCTTATAACGGCGGTGGCTTGGCAGCGAAACCATCTGTTAACACTTCTTTCTCTTCTTTTTAAAAGCATACGAAGAATTGTTTTCGATTTTCTATGTTATTGAATATTTGATGTTGCAATAGATAATAGAATTTTGCATTTTTTTTTATTTTTCTCTTTGAAATATATTACTTTAAAATTGCTTTACATGAAAAATCTCAAATTTGATTTTTCTTCTTATGACTTCAAATAAAAACTCCCTACCCAAAACAACAAGGAAAAATTGTGTAGTTATCTATTTATTTCATCATTTTGTTGATAATTATACATTGTTCTTCCAATTTGATTAGTTTTAAGAAATGTTTGTTTTCATGCTGTACAAGGGAAATGTTTCACAATTAACCCCCTCCCCCCAAAACAAATCCCACCTCTTAAAGGAATGTAAAATTTGTTTTCATATATTTGTTATTTATAAGGTTTGCAGACACCGTTTATAACTTAATGCCATTAATTCTGAAAAACTTTTTAATCGTGACCTCTAAAGAGTTAAGGAGGAAAAAACCTTTAAGCGACATTCAATAGAAGATTTCTCCTTCTTTTTCGCCTTTTTATAACTTTTAAAAATTATTATTATGATTAGATGATATTCAGCATTTGTTCTCTATTCTTATTAAAACAGTGTGGCGGAATTAATTGTTGTTTTTTAAAATAAAAGTATTTTTTATAAAATGAAAAGTGAAAGCTTGTTTCAAAAACTTAAACATTTTTTGTCACGTACTTTCTACAGACTTGCAACAACGCAAAGTGAGTCTAAATAATAATTTTTGTTTTTTTTAGAATCAGTAATCATTAAGTATAATTCTCCACTTACTTAAATTAAAAAATATATATAAGAGATTTCACATCATAGGATTGAAGTTTCAAAAACATTAAAGTAATTTTTAAACATTCCATTTCAAATATTAGAAATACCTACAAATATTAGAAATAAACTACAATGAAAAAAAAGTAAGACGAGTTTTATTTGAGGTCTGTTATAAATGTACTGTGAAAATTTGAAATCAATATGTGATATAATTCTTTATTTAGATTACGCAGAAGTTGAAAAACACCATTTTGAAAAGAATTGCATGTAATGTTAAAACTTGTAGCAGGCCAAAAATTGTTTAGTATATACTTTGTTTAAGATAATATCAAAACACTAGCATATATCCCGTCATATGATGGGAACAGTAAAATTTTTAATTTTCTAGAATTGTGAAGTACCCTATAAGGCAGGTAAAATAATAGTTTGATTTTGGCTGAGAATTATCTGGTACACGCTCAGTAATGTTTTTACCTTCACACTCCTCTAAAATTTCCCGATACTGTGAATGAAGTTTAGAACCAAGTTCAATTCATTTAGAAGATAATTCATAGTTTTCTTAGATACGTTGAAATTATCGTCGAGTTCTTACCAATTTTTTTTACCAGATTAATTAATGGAAATAGAGGAATGACACTATCATTTCCACTACACCTTCTAGGTAGATAGAATTTGTTAACACCAGTGATAAAATTTTCATTGCAACAATAAATAATCGATGATTAAATTTAAAATTATCACAAAGTCACCTAATCTATTATTTAAGCCAAATATAAAAGATAATTATTAACGTAATATTCAAGTTCAGTGATTAAATGTATGAAAATAATTAAGATGATATTTATATAATTTAAAATAAGAAATGATTAAAGGATATGGTAAAATGAATGATGTCATAACGCTAAAAAAATGTTATTTTTTAACTGTTGGATTTCGAAAGTTTTAAAGGCGACAGTATTTTTCGATGTGATATGAAACATATTTATACAAATTTATTTTAGAATCGGACCGATAGGAGAAGGTAAACATTACTGGCTTTGAATTTTGCTAACCCTTACTCATCAATAATCCAATATTGATGTCTCTATCCATTCCAGGTCCAACCGCTTCATAAAATCGAGGACAGACGGACATATAACATAGGCTATTATTATATAGGGGATTTTTGAATGTTCAGTTTTATAAAAAAACACTTTCTTGTTTTAAATTAACTCTTAACTACAGCGAAATGTATACTGTCTTAGGTAGTATTAAATGCAAAGATTTATATTTTTACAGATTCCAATTCAAGAATCCCAGTGGGGTTTGTTTTGACACTTTGAGGCTTGGTTTATCTTTTTAGACACCGTTAAACTAGCTTGTAGAATTTTATATTTTCTAAGAACGAGTTTTTCTTTTGAGAGTGGGTAGATGGCATTTTTATTAACATCCTAAAAATTTTCCAGTAATTTCTTTTATTTATACAATTCCCATTTGTTTCGAAACTTTACGACAGTGAGCATCAATTTACTTTTTTGCCATATATAGAGACTGAAATCATGACAAATTGCTTTATCTATTATAAAACTCAAACTTACACTATTTATTTTACACTAGAATATAGTCCGTCATATGACGGGATCTTTAAAATTTTTTATTTTCCAAAATTGTAAAGTACCCTATAAGGCAGGTAAAAAATAGTTTGTATTTTGACTGAGAATTATATGGGACAGGCTAAATAATTTATTTATCTTTACTAACCGCCCGTTAGTTGTCAACTTTAATTTCTCTTGTCATATTACGGCATAGAATGGAGAGCAGAGGTTTTAATACTGACAGTGATTATTTGGCGGTATATATGAATAATTTCCAAAATTGATCGAATCGATTGCAAACCGAGTGGTTATGTACAAAAATCAAAAACACAAACTAACAAACTTCTTAATTTTCAAAGAAATATAACTCTAGATATTTCTTAATCCGGAAAATAGACTCCTAGACTTTTATGAAAGGAATTTGATGTTAATACCGATGATAAAATTTTCATTGCAACA
This sequence comes from Pardosa pseudoannulata, assembly GCA_032207245.1. NCBI lineage: Eukaryota > Metazoa > Arthropoda > Arachnida > Araneae > Lycosidae > Pardosa > Pardosa pseudoannulata. Next base: position 180,458,601 of record CM063505.1, on the reverse strand, counting down.
AAAAATAATTGTTGATTAATTTAAAAATTATCACATATTTACTTAATCTATTATTTCGGCCAAATATAAAAGAAAATTGTTCTCGTAATATCTTAGACCCGTGATAAAACGTATGAAAATAATGCAGGCGATATTTAAACAATTTAAAATAAATGATTAAAAGAGATGGTTAAATGAGTGACGTTAAGTGTTACTTTCATCTTCTTATAATGTGATAAATTGATGAATTGATGAATTTAATCCCCGCCTTTTCTTAACCACGGAAAAAAGAGCTTGACATGATGGAATAAAACGATCGGAAAAGGGGGGATTTCGAAGGTTTTGTACTCGCTTTGAATTTTGCTAACCCTAACTCATCAAGAATCTAATATGGATGTCTCTATCCATTCCAGGATTAGCCGTTTTATAAATTCAAGGACAGACGGACAGATAACTTTGGCTATTATTATATAGGGAATGTATTACCGAATATTTTTTTTCAATAAGTTTATACTATTTCCTAAATGTCATCCTACTATGTTTAAAAAGATAGCTGGTAACTAACATGAAATGTTGTAAAATTCATAGTTGTTTAAATTTTATTTTATTCTGTGCAGTCCATAATAAATTAGGTTTAAGATAGGCATCTATATTTAATCTATAGAAATCACTCGGTCATAAAACGATTAAGGAATATTCAGACATTTTAAAAAGGTATAAAACGAAAAATCAAATATTTAAAATAATGTTTTCCTCTTATATACTATCAACGATTAATGCATTAAAACGTATCCAACCAAATTTCAAAACATCTTAGCTACTTTAAATATCTGCTATAATGAGTGAAAGAATGTAGAAATAAATCTGGAATATATTTTACAATTTGAAACAAACTCTAGTGTGTGTCTCGTTTTAGAATGTTATTAAATATTTAACTGTTACTGAAATGTTTTTAAAATGTAAAACGAAATAACTTTCAAAATACAAATAGAAGGAATTTATTTTGATATGTTTTAAAATGGGAAGGAAATAAAGATAAATGGAATTGCTTATGTGGAATAAGATATCAAGAACAAATACGTACTTCAAAAACGTAATACTATCGATTTCTGTTTATGTATATACATGTATTTGCATATATACAAATATACACACAATTGAAACTTTATTTAATTAACCTCTAACTTACCATTTCTTCAATTTGTGGGCTTTTTCTTGGAAAAAAAATTCGATTTTTTCTGTAAAATTGCTTTTAAAGATCGAAGTCCATTCTTTATATTTAATGAATTTTTTTCCTATGATATAATTTATTCTTTTCCCCCATTTCTACCCTAATTGATTTTGGACAATTTAAATTTAATCTTTGTTTAGTAATGCTATGCTGACTAATAACCTTGAATGTGTTTTTTTTTATCTAGGTGACTATATTTTTTAAACTCAATATATTGTACATCTATGTACAATGCTTATGTTATTTCATATTTTTCTCGAAAATTACTTTATGTTGAGTAAAATAAATATAACAAAAGCAAAAGAATTAATAAGTACTTAAAATGTGAGAACAATACTTTAGAACAATATTTCGTGTTAATAAATTGAAAATTTGTTTTATGCACTTGAAAAAATTATTATCTATTTAACAACTATTTCGTAAAATTTTTTTAGGGATTTAGACACGTCTTTAAATAGAGGTGTGCCTAAATGCACACACACACACACACACACACACACACACACACACACACACACACACACACACATATATATATATATATATATATATATATATATATATATAAATATATAAATATATAGGTTACATATCCCCTATATAATAATAGCCTAAGGTGTCTGTCGGCAAATTTTTGAAGCGGTTGTACCTGGAACGGATACAGGCATCCATATTGAATTTTTTGAGTTAAGGTTAACAAAATTCAAAGCGAGTTCAAAATCTAAGCCATCCCCCCTTTTTTAGCGTTTAATACTATTATTTCAAGCCTTATTCTCCCCCCGTTAAAAGCAGGCGATTAAATTTATCATTTTCGATGCCATTCATATATACCACCAAATAATCACTGTCCCGTTTGGGTTTCGAAATCAGAAGTGTGATACTGAAGAATGTTCTCAATGGCGTTAATTAATTGCTCAAAACAGACGCCCTTTTAATATAAAACACTTTTTATTATATTTACTTATGCGAGATCTTTAAATGCACAGAAAATGTCACATAGAAGAATTTATGGCGTAAATAATATTAACATATTAAAGCACAAAACAACTCAAGAGCCATTTTTCTCGCATACGAAAGAACAGCCATGTTTTCACTAAACAAAATCGTTCGTTGCCACTCGCAACTTACAGAGAAAAAAATAAAATAAAAAAGATAATATGTGGGTAGAACATCAATTTTAACAGACGATTTGACATTCTCCCACCTAAGTTAACTTTTATCTTAAAATTTAACTTACAACTAACTACACAACAATAACAATAACATAATAGTAACAGTTCACAAGTCTAGTCCCCTATATAATAATAGCCTAAGTTATCTGTTCGTCTGTCCACGAATTTTTGAAGCGGTTGGACCTGGAATGGAAATAGGCTCCATAATGAATTCTTAATGAGTTAGGGTTAGCAAAATTTAAAGCGAGTAAAGTTTATTTTCTCCTTCACTATCGATCTGATTCTAAAATAAATTGGTATAAATAAGCTTCATATCACAGCAAAAATATTGAAATTCACTCCTTCCCCCCTTTTCGAGAGTTTAATGCGATTATTTCAAGCCCCATTTTCCCCCGATTAAGAGCAGGCGATTAAATTTATCAATTTATTATAGAATAAATAGATGAAAAAAACATTTTTCTATCATTATGACGTCATTCCTTTAACCATCTCATTTAATCATTTCTTATTTTAAATTATTTCAATATCGTCTGCATTATTTTCACACGTTTTATCACTGAACTTATATATTACGTAATTAATTTTCTTTTATATTTCTCTTAAATAATAGATTAGGTACGTATGTGATAATTTAAAATTAATCAACGATTATTTTTTGCTGCAAGATAATTCTCAGCCAAAAAAAAACTCATTTTTTTTTACCTGCCTCATAGGGTACTTTACAATTCTGGAAAATTAAAAATTTTACTGATCCCGTCATATGACGGGCTATATGCTAGTATGCATATATTTATATAAATTATATATATGTATGTACCGATATTTTCAGCATAAAAAAATAATATAATTATTTGCACTCACATACACACACATATACTCAAGAGCCAAAGCATTATGACCACTTGTCAATAACGAGTCAGCCCACCTTTAGCGCGCAACACAGCTTCAACCCGCCTTGGCATGGATGCTACAAGTCCTTGGTAGATGACCGGAAACAGGTTGTACCAGATGTTTAAGCAACGGTTACGCAAATCCGAGACATTGCGAACTGCTAGTCTTTCAACTCTGAGATGTCGTCACTTGACATCCAAAATGTGTTCTATCGAATAGAGATCGGGTGAGTTAGGCGGCCAGAATACTAACTGGGATCCAGCATCATGTACCTGGAACGACTCCAATACAATTTTAGCCTTGTCACAATGGGCGTTGTCTTGTTGGAACATTAAATTTCCAGCTGAAAAAACAGATTCCGTGTAAAGGTGCAACTGGTCCGCAATGAATTTCAGGTACCCTGTAGTATTCATGGTCTGCTCTATCACAGCCTTTGGACCCAGAGTTTCCTAAGATAACGTACCCCAAAACATAATACATCCACCGCCGGCCTGTATATGACTTACTGTACATTGAGGGAGCAACTGTTCTCCTGGAAGATGGCGTATCCTGACACGGCCATCGGCGTGATGAATGACAAACCGTGATTCACCTGACCAAGCAACTCTCTCCCACTGATCCATGGGCCAGTCGCAATGTTCCCGTGTCCAGCGTAGGCGTAGTTGACGATGACTTTTGTTCAGCAAAGGCATACGAGTGGAAGGTTGCTATGTAGCCCCATATCTAACAGTGTCGGCTAGACAGTGTGCTCCGACACTATTTTACTTTACCTTGCATTATATTGGGTTGTCAGCTGAGCCAATGTCCGGCTCTGGTTTTGCTTCACCATGCGAGACAGTCTCCGACGACCTTTTTCTTTGATAGCGTGTGGACGTCCAACACCATGTCGACTACTGCTGGTTTCAATGTCATTCATCCACTTTGCATAAGTAATAACAACTGCAGATCGCGAACAACCCACGAGTCGTGCTGTTTCGGAAATACTAGTTCCGAGTCTTAGACATTAGAATCTGCCCTCTATCAAAATCATTTAGATTCGCAGCCTTTCCCATGACACACAGAAGTAAGTGAAAGAATGATTCTTCAGATTATCCATCAGCAGTTAAATACCTTTTCCACCTGATAACTTGCCCTCCACGTCATCCAGGTGAGTTCATTGCAAAATGTAGGAGTGGTCATAACGTTTTGGCTCTTGAGTGTATATATACATGATATGCCTATATTTTGACAGGAAAAATATGGGTAGAAATCCACCTCATATTTAGGCTAATGCAACTAGATACAGCTACTAATACAATTTCATCACTTCAATAACTTCACAAGAAAACTTCAATTCATAAGCAATGTCCTTTAAAATTAAACATTATTCCT
>CM063505.1:180428957-180448957 GCA_032207245.1 Pardosa pseudoannulata | reverse complement strand
ATGTATATATATATATACATATACATATACATATACATATATATATATATATATATATATATATATATGTATATATATATATATATATATATATATATATATATATATATATATATATATATATATATATATATATATATATATATATATATATATATATATATATATATATATATATATATATACAAATATATGTATATATATATATACAAATACATATACATATATATATATATATACATATATATATATATATATATACATAAATATATATACATATATATATAAATATATATACATATATATATATATATATATATATATATATATATGCATATATATACAAATATATATATACATATATATATATATATATATACATATACATATATATATGTATACATATACATATACATATATATATATATATATATACATATATATATATATACATATATATATATATATATATATATATATATATATATATATATATATATATATATATATATATATATATATATATATATATATATATATATATATATATATATATATATATATATATATATATATATATATATATATATATATATATATATAATATATATAGATACATATATATATATATATATAATATGTGTGTGTGTGTATCTAGAGTACCTAGAATATTTTCAGATTTAAAGAATGTTTTCAAGTATATCCTTTTAGAACATTTCAAGAAAACAATTACGTGTATATATGTAGAATAGATAGATATATAGATATTCGTAGTTTCTAAAAATTCCAATTTAGATGGAAGTCCCATATTACAATATTATTAAAAAATCAATTAAATTTTAGTTAAAATTTCAGGGATTTATATTTTGTAATTTACATGCTTGATCGGTTGCTACTTAAAATGAGCTAAAAAATAATTTTATGCACTCTCCAGTTTTGTCGTTATTTCAATTAACTGTTAGTAATTACGTGTGTCGGAATTTAAAATTTTTATTTTTATATTCCTTCACAAAATGAATATTTTTTTCAAGCGTCTGTTTAAATACAGATTTATTTTCAAAAGCAATTAGAATAAAATATTTTAATTAAAAAATTTTTAATTAAAAAATGATCACATTTAATTATATATATATATATATATATCAAAGCTTAATATATTTTGAAATAATTCATTAATACATTTAAGGAAAGAAGAAATTTTAAAGCACATTACCTGTAAAACATTTTATGATTATTAAATTAAGTGTATTAAAATTGAAATCTTTTTTTGTCTTTTGAGAGTGTTATAATGTACTTACAACTCTCACACCAGTGTTCGTTTACAACGGGGAAACATGGTAAAAATTGGATACCTTATATTTAGATTAAGACATTTATTGTGTACACTATTTACAAATTGATATACTTGATCACCACATAACATAACCAGCAATATTGTATGTTTTATATTCATATTTACACCATACTTATTTTAATTCTCTTTAATTTTGCGTTATTCCTTAATCAAAATATTGAATTTCTAACAAAGGCCTAAATAACACTCATGAATATGTTAAATCTGTTTTACCTCCAGTCATTACAGGGGAGCATGCAGGAGCTTTCCTCTTGCGGTGTGTCGGTCCGGGCGTTCGGGCTCACGAGACGTCGGTACTGGCGAGCAGGGCTTAGGATTTCGATTCTCAGCTATTCTTGAATCCCGAGTTTGACTCCTTTTTCTTAACTCTCTTTTTCAACTCCTCACCTCGGTTTTAAAGCCCCTTTTTCTTCTTTGCCAATCTCCTGTTTGGTGAAATTTTCCCACATCTGTACCTCCTTCGGGAGTGCAGGTAGGCTGATTAAAATAGACCCTTTTTTGGAAAGCTGACATTATATTTAGCCCCTACTCCCATAACTCACCATTACATCTCTGTGCGAGCTTGACCGTTACGCTTGTGCCATTTCGTGATCTATAACTTATCCGCAGGGTAGCTTAAACTCATAACCTTAAAGTCAACAATTGCATCTAAATTCTTGGAATTTTCTCCAATCGCTGTGCATGCACGTGTGGACCATCGTGGGAAAGTACCTCGTACAGAGGGGTTTTTGAATTGCTCTATTTTGTTATAAACACTTTTTTCAAAAAGGATAATTCGAATATAAAAATATTCATATTATATCATCTAAAATTTTCTTTTACATATATTGAATATAATTTACAATTCATTAATTGGAATTTATCAGTTCTTGGAAACCAGTATTCTATAATAAAATATTTGTAATTCAGGATATAACATATATCATACACATTCATTTATATAAATAATGTTGTAATTATTTAAGAAATACCGTTCTTCATTTAAGCAGCATCGTTAGAGGTCGTTAAATTACTGAAACGACCGACATCCTCATCTAGCTTAAGGGTATATAATGCCAAAACTTTAGCAGTTAACTTGAAAATTTAAAACTTTAGCAGATAAACTTTCAAAATTATTAATTTGAAAATTATTGACTAACTTATTAACTTAAAATTTATATAATAATTATTTTTATTTTCATTTCCACTAGAATTTAATCTGTATAAAAAAGTAGTTTGCCTTGAATTTATTATATATTTTCTTTAACTTTTTAGTATAGTTGCTGTTTTTATTTATTCATTTAAAATATTTTGATTACAGTTTCATTTTTGCATTTTTTATTAAACATGAGAACAAATTTACATTTAAATTGCATGCAATGATGTAGGTTACCTATTATTCCACATTTTTATCTAGTTTTAATATACTTTTATGATTTTGTACAAGTACGGTCGGAAACTCCAATATCAGCAATGAAATACAAAGTCAGTGAATATAGTTTAAATATTTTGATTACAGTTTCATTTTTGCATTTTTTATTAAGCATGAGAACAAATTTACATTTAAATTGTATGTAATGATGTAGGTTACCTATTATTCCACATTTTTATCTAGTTTTAATATACGTTTATGATTTTGTAAAAATACGTTCGGAAACTCCAATGTCAGTAAATATAGTTATGAAATGAATATAATTTAAATATTTTGATTACAGTTTCATTTTTGCATTTTTTATTAAACATGAGATCAAATTTACATTTAAATTGCATGCAATGATGTAGGTTACCTATTATTCCACATTTTTATCTAGTTTTAATATACGTTTATGATTTTGTAGAAATACGTTCGGAAACTCCAATGTCAGCAATGAAATACAATGTCAGTAAATATAGTTATGAAATGAATATAGTTTAAAATATTACAACAAATACAGTTTAAAATTATAGTTTAAATTATTTCAAATTGTGACTTTTGATCCACTCTTGATATTATCGTATATGTAGTTCTTCGTTTTTGACTTTTATTTCAATATTCTTGCCAATCTTTATTTATTATTTCATTCAGGTAATTTGTAAGTATTAAAACTGAGCGCTTACTACGTTAATTGTTTATAAATTGTGTAGTGTGTTTTGCTAAAGTAATGAGTATTCATTTTCAGTATTTTATCCAAATTATATTGCTTCCTCTATTAGTCATATTTTTGCATTTTTTCTGAATTTGGTTTATCAAATTTAATTTTGGTACCACATTTTGAAAGCTATTAATTGCAGAAATACTATCAATATAATATTGTACACTCTATGCACTCAAAAGTTTTATTTTTTAAGACAATCTATTATTTTAAATTCCATACGTCGTTGATTGACATAAAACGTAAAAAAGTACACAGTTATTAAATTTGTATAAACAAGTTTGATTCCGGAACACCTGCAATTAAAAATGCATTTAATAGCTATCTGACTTACTTCTAAGTATTAGAATAGTAGTATGAATTATGTGATTGGTTTGGTTTCGTTTGGAGTGCTACGGTCTACTCTTTGAAACACGAGGGCTAATGAGACCGGGACCTACAGCTTAAAGCCGATTCCGATCCGCTACGAACATCCATGACACAGCGGCATTCGAACGTTCAAAAGGTCAATACCCTAACCATTCAACCATCCTTCGGCTTGCATTAAATGAATCGATTGTTTTTGAATAGAGTTTAACAAGAGAAATAAGGCGAATTGAATACAGTGCATTTATAATGGATAATAAAAGGACTTGCTGAAATCCTTAGCCATCTTAACTTAATGGACCATGAGACCTTGAATATTTGAGACCTGAAAACTGTACGAGTATTTTAATAATGCGTTATTCGAAAAAAATAATTCTGAAATATATCAAATAGCATATTTAAAACAGCAAAAATATACTCCATATTATTTAAAAGAATTTCGCTTACTTCTACTTGAACTGTTGAAATATAGATATATGAAAAGCTAAATTATTGTATCGAATTAAAGTAAAAATCTGTTTAATTATGTTAATTAAAAATTTAGGGTGTCTGGCTTCTTTAAATAAATATAAATCATAAACTGTTAAGGTATCCAACTTTTAATAATCATAGTTTTAATTATACCATTAAATAAAATACTTACTAGTATTAACGTAAATGAAGTTTACAGAATAATAAATATAATTAGCTTTAGTTTGGTATAAAAAAACTCAGTTTGTAGTTTCAATAGTTTATTGCGGTTAAGTGTACTTCACTTTTTTAAACTTTTAATATATATTTTGTTTTTATAATTTTATTGCTTCCTTTATCAAAACTATGTAACTTTTTCTAAAGTTTTATAGCTTTACCTTTGTTATTAATGGAGGATAATTTCTTTGAAATTTTATGATGACTGAAAAATATGCTATGATAATAAAACATTTTTGGCAGTAAGTAAAAATCCTACCTTTAAACTAACACCAGGCAATTCTTTCTATTAATTTATCAAATATAATTAGCTTCTATTTTATATAAAAAATTAATCTGTTTACATATTTTAATAGCTATTTTAGGAAGGTGTATTTCAATTTATTTTTAACTTTTGCCACATATTGCTTCTAAAACACTATTGCTTCATTTATCATAACAATACAACTTTTCATAAAGTTATAACACTATTAACATTATAAAGAAAATAATATTTTCATTCCAACAGAATATTTTGTTTAATATTAAATTAAAAATAGGGTATAATAGGGTATATTTATAGTGATTGAAATATAAGCTATTTTATTGTAATATTTTCAGTTCCAAAGGAAATTGATCTCCTTAATGTCGAATTAGAATAAATCGTTTATTCCAATTTGAGTAACACTATTATCTGTTTTATATTGAGTGAAAAATAAACTATTTTAAGGAAATGTTTCAGCTTTAAAGGTAACTGATCTCCTTAATATTGAATTGGAATAAATATTTTATTCCAATTCGAGTACTACTATTATGAGTTGAGAGACGTATAACGTATTTTATATCGAGTAGAACTATTATACATTTCATATTACTTGAAAAATATGTTATTTTATTGAAATGTTTTCAGCTCTAAATGAAACTGATCTCCTTAATCTCGAATTCGAATAAATCTTTGATCCTAATATTTGATTAGCACTATTATATATTGAGAGAACTATTATATATTTTATATTGAGTGAAAAGTAGGTAATTTTATTGAAATTTTTTCAGATCTAAAAGAAATTGAATCGATGCCTAAGATTACATACTTCGTAAAAATGATCATTGTTTTCAGGATATTACAGTCTTTTTCATTCACAATAAGGTTAACGTGGTGTAACAGAATCGTTGTATATTATAATTATATTACAATATACAGCGCTTCTGTTTTCATGTACACTTATTATTATAATTATAAAGGATTATTAGTTATAATCCTTTGCATCTTATAATTAAGAGTTTCATCATTAGAGTTGTTATAAATAGAAAGAGACAAAGATAAAAATCCATTTACATGCAATTGACATATAAATGAGAAGTGTATAAACAATAATATTTTTTACGCTAAAAGTAACTGATCAGGTTATCACATGACTTCCCAGAAAGCCTTTTATATTACAAACATTTGTCATTTTCCTTAATGGGCCATCAGAAATAACATTTTCACGATGTTATTTTAGACTAAGATAGCCCTTTGGCTAATTAAGCGCACTTATTGGCGATGTACAGAAATAACGAGGCAATTAATGGCAATTAATCCCTCTCTCAACAGATTACAAAACAGACAGTTCCAAATTAGTATTAAAATAGCAATAGTGGAATATCCGAGAATGAAACCATAAATCAGGTAGCAACCAGGGCTTCGGTTACGGTAGGATTCAACTAAAAATATCGGTTCACTTCCGGTTTTTTCCCCCTCCCCCCCAAAAAAAATCGGTTTTCGATAAGTTCTGAATGAGTACTTTTATTTTATGTGTATTCTTATTTGTTCTAAAAATATAATTCTACCATAATTAATATTATTTCTTTCTTTTTTAAAATTGGTACACTATGTTAATTTATACAATTAACCAGTATATACTATAGGACCTGTGAGCAGAGAACGACGAGCTTTGGCATTGTTATCCATTATCAAAATCCCAATTCACAAATAAACATTCAGCTGAATTAAAAATACCTCCTCCAAGTAGTTTCATTCGAAACTGAAACAGAAAAGTAGTAGTGAACATCAAAACAGGAAATTGAGAAGGAATGTACGTGTAATGACGATAATTATACGGTTGACGTTAAATTAGAAAATATTGATAAGTTTGTTACAGTGACAAAACGATTAAAAATAAATCGAAAGGAAAGAAACCGATATTTTTTTCTATTCAGTTCCGATTTTCGTTCCGACCAAAATAAGACCAGTTTTGGTTGGAAGCCCTGTAAGAAACAACATGCAAACGAAAATAACAAAAAAACATTGTGTTTGATCGGTGTAGATTTTCGGTTAAATCAGAAATTTTCACCGAAGTCAATCCATATAATTTTTCAAAATCAATAACAAATAAGTATTAAGCACAATGAAGATGTAACGAAAGAAAAGTTGGGTCAAATAACAAACTACTATAAATGAAAATGTATACACGGATTCTTAGAAAAAGCGAAATCAGCAGAAATATGCTATATTAACTTGCTTAGAGATTCATCGCCATGTTGTCGAGGGCACCCTCTTATGGTTCCAAACTCATTGGCGCATTGTTCTCAACATTTATTGTTTCTTTCATGTTTCATGCTAACGGTACAATAAGAACAGATCTGAAGACTGGGACATGGCGGGACATGGCGTAGTGTTAAAATGAGATTTTTCCTCATACAGCTAATTCTTTATAAACAATAAATTTTAAAGTGTTTTCTTTACTCCATACAAGAAATAAATACCGATTAAAATCAGAAATATTCTTTGTAAATAACTTAATTTTATTTTAAAAAAGAGACTTCGTATCTGAACTTAATGGATGATTTCGATATATATCTTTGAGTTTACATTATTGAAGATAGGTTTCAGTAATGTTCTTTAGATTGAGCTTTTTTGTTATATAGAGTGCTGATTGCTATCAAAAGTGGAGGTGCAATACTATATGTTACAAAACAGTACGAAATCATTAGCGGTCGTACAGGAGTATCCAATCTAGTATTTCCGTTTAAATTAGTGGTACTAAATTTTGTATCTATAAATAACATGGATGATATGATGTCCGTAACAGTTTAAAATCAGTTTTAAGCAGTAGGTGCCGGAATCATTAGCCGTATTACAGTAAGGCCAAATTTAGTATTTCCTTTTAAATTAGTGGTACTGAATTTTCAAGGCATAAGATGACCTGATATTCGTAACTGTTTAAAATCAGTTCTAAGCAGTAGGTGCCGGAATCATTAGCCGTCTTAGAGCAAGATCAAATCTAGTATTTCCTTTTAAATTAGTGGTTTGTTGTTGTTTGGTTTGGAGCACTACGGTCTACTTTTTGCAACACGAGGACTAATGAGACCGTGACCTACTGCTTAAAGTCGATTCCAAACGGCTAAGAATAACCATGCCACAGTAGGATTCGAACCCACGAACTTCTGTTCAGACTGCCAGCACCCTAACCATTCGGCCATCATTTGGCTTTAAATTAGTGGTACTGAATTTTGAAGGCATAAGATGCCATGATATTCGTAGTTGTTTAAAATCGGTTGAAAGCAGTAGGTGCCGGAATCATTAGCCGTCTTACATCAAGGTCAAATCTAATATTTCCTTTAAAATTAGTGGTATCGAATTTTGAAGGTATAAATAACATGGATGCCATGATGTCCGTAAAAGTTTAAAATCGGTTCTAAGCAGTAGGTGCCTGAATCATTAGGTATCGTAGAGCAAGGTGAAATCTAATATTTTCTTTTAAAGTATTTTTTAAAGTTTTTTTTCAAGCAGGAATCAAGTGGAGGACATGATGTTTGCAATCGCTAAGAATTCATTTTAAGCAGTAGGTCCCGGAATGATTCCTCATCGTTTAGCAAGATCAAACCAGGCATTTCCGTTTAATTCAGCTGTACCAGATGTAGCGGCTGCAAATCAAGCTGAGAGGTTAGGATGTTCGCAACCGTTCAAAATCAACTTTAAGACATAGTGCCCAATTTCATTAGCCATCGTGTATTAAAACATTATACCAAAACGCTCCAAAGCTTATGAATCAGAATAATGAAATGGTTTGTAGATATATGTACATATATTTTCTTTAAATTGTAACAAGAAAGTAAAAATATTCATAAAATATATTTTTTTAATTTTCTGCCCCAGACGCACTTAAAAATTATCGATTATTTCCTTTTACTGGCAGATGTAGAATGAATCATAAGTATTAAGAGATTAAGCTACTTTCGTTACAAAATTAAAACAAGGTATGGAAATTTAAAATAAGATGCTGAAAATGTTAATATTTCTTGCATAAAAAGGATTTTTTAAAGTTTATTCATATAATTAAAATACACAATAAGATTTCCAAAATATAGTTTTCATTAAAATCAGGTTACACATATTTTTAATACAAATTCATAATTGAAACAAAATACGAGAATATATATAAATTTAATTTCATAGAAATCATAAATCGGAGGAATACATATTTAACTTTTAATACTGAATCCATTATTATCAGGAAAAATTGTAAAATGCACGTGAAACGCGTAAGAATAATTTTTAGAAAGAAGTTAAAATAATGCTCTTCTTACGAAATCTCCTTAAGCTAAAGATACCATGAAAAATCATATATTATGAAATAAATTAATTAGCCTCTTACTCTCTAAAAAGAAAGAGCGTCAACGGAAAAGAGTATAAATTAACAAACGTGATTCGAGAAAATATAATGCGGAGCAATATTCAAATTTACAGAAATGAAAATATTCTTACAATTAGTACATTTGTTATTGTTAATCAGGATGGCATATGAAACTTGGAAATTCTGTAATTCTAAAAGCCAGTTACATTTAGAATATATGAATGTATATATATATATATATATTATATATATATATATATATATATATATATATATATATATATATATATATATATATATATATATATATATATATATATATATATATATATATATATATATATATATATATATATATATATATATATTATATCATCATTGGCACGACAGCCCTTTGTGGGCCTGGTCCTTCCTTAGAACTGGTCCTGCCCTTCTCCCAGCAATTGATATCCAGTTCTTTACTTTTAAGATGGCAAAATCTTCATCCACACAGTCTTTCCACCATTTCTTAGGCTTTCCTTTTGGTCTTTTGTTGGAAGGGAGTGCATTAAAAACCCTCAAAGTTGTTCGTTCTGGGCTCATTCTCATTACATGTCCTGCCCATCTCATTCTATTCAGCTTTATAGATTTGATAACATCATAACTGTTAAAGATCTTATATAATTCAATATTATATCTTTTTCTCCAGTTGTTATTTTCAAAGACAGCACCAAAGATGGTTCGCAGGATCTTCCTTTCGAAGGCTGCCAACATCCTCTCTTCTTTTCTTGTTAGGGTCCAAGTCTCCGAGGCATAAGTCAAAACTGACTTGATCAATACCTTATACAGTAATATCTTTGTGTTTCATTTTATCAAGTAGGATTTCAGTAGTGATCTTAAACCAAAAAAACAGCGATTGGCTGTAGTAATTCTTGTGTGTGTGTAAAAATTATTTCCTTTAGTCACAATAATTATGTAGCCTCAATTGTTTTTGCTTGCCCGTGCTACTGGGAAAGAAGAAATCTAATATGCTAGCAGTAATTACGAACGATGCAGTCTGGCCACATTGAAATGAACGGCAAGAAACAAGAAACTTGAATATGATTTCGCAAAGAAACAAGAAAAACTGCAACAGCAGCCAGGAAACGCAGAGCCATTACAAAAATCAGTCTGCTCGAACAGAAGTGCAGGATAAAGAAACAAGAAACTGACATAATTAAAGTATAACTAATTTTTCTATGCGAATTATATATATATATATATATATATATATAGCCATATGCCGGCGATACTATAATGAACGTTGTTGAATGAACAGATACATTTTTGCATACTATTAATGATGTAAATCTCCCTTGCGAATCAGAAGTCCGTCGAAAGAGAGTCGTCCTTACAATGTAGAGGGCTCGTCATTTTTACTCTCCCCAAGACTCATCTCTGGGGAAAAAGATGTCCCCGTCTACTAGAATGGGAGATTGGAGGTTGCCATAAAACTGAACTGCATGAAAGGTCAAGATAATTTTGATGACTTATGTGATCTTATCTCATTTATATTTATATATATATATGTACATACACATACATATGTGCATACATTAATGATGTATATCATTTGAAAAATACAGATGTCCGTCTGAGGAGTTCGCCCCTTACTATACGTCATTTTTTACTCCCAAACTCATCTCTGTTTGTCCCCTCGACTATAATTAGCCATAACTGCATGAAATTCAAGATATGCGCACTCCCTATGTGATCTTATCTCATCTTATTTTATATATATATATATATATATATATATATATATATATATATATATATATATATATATTATATTATATATCATATATATATATATATATTTTATATATATATATATATATATATATATATATATTATATATATATATATATAATATATATAAGCGTATGTGTAATGATATCTTAAACCAAACACTAGTTAATGTAGTTATAAGTTTGTCTTAAAATACCTATCGGGCTATTATTTCCTTTAAAGATAAACCATCGAGAATATCTTTTGTTTCTTCTTTCACGTCGACAAGTATGATTACACCAAAAGTAAATTCTTGTTAACTCCAGTTCTTCTTATACAGGTGTATCTTAAACTACGTCACAATTGTCCCCCCTTTGATTTGGCATAAACCGATTGTCTAGCTTACATATATAAAAAAAAGACATTTATGGATTTTTCACCGTAGCAGCTTTTGGGACAACTGACAAAATATATATATCTCATTCTTTTTTTCGAAATTCCGTTCTATGTTCTCTCGACCACCTTATTTACGACAGCAGTTTGTCCAATATAAATTCGCTTGCTTTTGTGATGGGCTGAATTGCCCATTTTGTATATATATATATATATATATATATATATATATATATATATATATATATATATATATATATATATATATATATATATATATATATATATATATATATATATATATATATATATATATATATATATATATATATATATATATCTGAAATTCTCCTTTTCCCCTTCTCTTTCTTTCATGTATATTTATCCCAGCCTTATAATATCTTATTTAGAGGGGTATTCGCCCTTAAATTATTTTTAACCGCTAAATCAATAATAGTCATTGAACAATCCATAGTAATAAATAGTAATAAATGCTAATTTCCTGTCAGTATTAATTAGTATGCCACATGTAATTAGTTCATAAAAAATTTAGAAGTAAATCAGTTTGCATCTTCGTTAAAATCATAGCTATTTAAAAAAATAAATTGAGAATAGTAAAATTAGCAACGTGATTCAGGAAAATAGAATACTATGCAATAATTCAAATATATAGAGAAAAATATTCCAATATAGAGAGATATTCCAATTGTTTCGTTCGTTTATTGTTAATCAGTTTGGCATATCAAATATTGGAGGAACTACAAATCTAAAACGCAGTTACGTTTTGAAAAATGAGTTAAGATGAAATCGGCTTACCTCGGCGAAACTTTCATATTTTCCTTATTATACAATTCGAAATTTGTGCAGTCGAAAAGAGCCGAAAATTCACGAAATTTGCTATTTATATTCAAAACTATAATAATATTTAAATAAGCCCACATTTCCAATATTTTTCTCGCTGTATATTGGAGATGGTTTGAATAAGTGCTCTTCCAGACGAAAGCATTTTTTCGACAGGGATAATTCCTATTGAATATGTTAGGAGAATGCGTGCAGTTCACTTATTTCCGCTAAAAGCTTTCTACGGTAACGAATGCGGGGGGTATTATGCGCCCTGCTTATTTAAGGGTGGGCTCGTTTCTTGGAAAGGGAATGTGCTGAGATACAAAAGAATGTTAAATGCAAATACCTAGACTTATTTAAGCGTATACGGTTGCATGAAATGTAAATAATGTCAAGCTTCATCGATCGACTAAGTAAAGTAAATTTCACAGTAATCAAAATTTGTTTACTACATTAGATTTATTGTGGTTACTTATGGAGCTTTGCTTCAATCACGGAAAAGTCGACAGAAAATTACTTCTCTTTTTTCTCTCCCTTTTCCTCCCCCTCTCTCTCTCTCTCGCTCTCTTTATATATATATATATATATATATATATATATATATATATATATATATATATATATATATATATATATATATATATATATATATATATATATATATATATATATATATATATATATATATATATATATATATATATATATATATATATATATATATATGTATATATATATATATATATATATGTATATATATATATATATGTATATATATATATATATATATATGTATATATATATATATATGTATATATATATATGTATATATATATGTATATATATATATATATATATATATATATATATATATATGTATATATATATATATATATATATATATATATATATATATATATATATATATATATATATATATATATATATTATATATATATATATATATATATATATATATATATATATATATATATATATATATATATATATATATATATAATAGCCCCTATATAATAATAGCGTAAGTTATCTGTCAGTCTGTTTTCGAATTTATGAAGCGGTTGAATCTGGAATGGATAGAGGCATCGATATCGTGCGTTAGGGTTAGCAATATTCAAAGCGAGTTAAAAAATATTCTAAATCCACCCTCTCTTCTCTTTTCGATCGTTTAAAATCATCATTTAAAGCCTTATTTTACCAGGTTCGCCTTATTTTACCAGGCCGATGATTAAATTAATCAATTATTCACATTTTAAGTAGATAAACATAGCATTTTTTTCTAGTATTATGAAGTCATTAAATATTTTAAATTATTTAAATATCATCTTCATTATTTTCAAATATTGTATCATTGAATATAGATATTACGTAAATAATTTTCTTTTATATTTGACTTAAATAATAGATTAGGTACAAATGTGATAATTTTAAACTTAATCATTAATCATTAATTCAATGAAAATTTTATCACTGGTATTAACAACAAATTCTTTTCATAAAAACTTAGGAGTCTATTTGACGGACTAATAAATATCTAGCGCTTAAGTTATAAATCTTTGAAAATGAAGAAGTTTGTTCGTTTGTGTATTTATTTCTTTTATACATTTCTTTTAAACACACGATTTCCAATCGATTCGCTCAATTTTGGACATCATTCATATATCCTTCCAAATAATCACTGTCAATATTAAAACATTTGCTATAAATCCTATCACGTAATATGACAAGATAAATTAAGGTTGGCAATTGTCAGTAAAGATAAACAAAATACTGAGCGTGTACCAGATAATCCTCAGCAAAAAACAAACCATTTACATTTGCCTGCATCATAGGGTATTTTACAATTCTGGAAAATTAAAAATTTAAAAATCCAATCATATAACGGGCTATAAGCTAGTATTATAGAGAATAAAACCCCGCACCTGCGACGTCGGAGCACAAAGTGCTACCTCAATGCCACTGGGATTAATATATATATATATATATATATATATATATATATATATATATATATATATATATATATATATATATATATATATATATATATATATATATATATATATATATATATATAAATATATATATATATATATATATATATATATATATATATATATATATATATATATATATATATATATATATATATATATATATATATATATATATATATATATATATATATATATATATATATATATATATATATGTATGTATGCATGTATATATAATTATATATATATATATAAATATAAATATATATATATATAATATATATATATATATATATATAATATATATATATATATATATATATATATATATATATATATATATATATATATATATATATATATATATATATATATATATATATATATATATATATATGATAAAACCTTAGATCCGTAAAGACAGACAGTTAAAATTACTTACCATATAATGCGCTCCTCGCAGCAGTTACATAGAGAATAAAATATAATAAGAAACAAAAACAGAACCGGAACCAAGTCCTGTTCAAAACATTGTTTTAACCGTGTATAGAAGTCGTAAATCTTCCACACCCAATGCCTCTTTCTGCCTATCCGTTTTACTACATATGGTGGGCTTAAAGTAATTATAGTGTTTTGATTCTTTTTTTTTTATATATCTATATCTATCTATCTATCTATCTATCTATCTATATATATATATATATATATATATATATATATATATATATATATATATATATATATACAGTCCATTAAGAATAATAATTATAAACAAGATCTAAGCACTTAAATGTATCAAAATTAATAATTTACAATATAAACAGTCCATCATTTTGATGTGTGTCAATATGTAATAAAATCGCGCTCTTGACGTAGTGAAAAATAAATTATGCTTGGATCATGTCTTACACAGGGAAACTAGCAGCAATCGTTTCGGTCGACTACGATCATTGAATTGATTTTCAATATCTTGAATCGATATATGTACGTGTCACGAAATCGTTAGATAAACAATTTATTAATTGGAACATAAAGTGGTTTAGTAAATTTTCTGTTAGAGATAAAGCAACGAATTCGTAATGAAATAGATTATTGGGAAGAAAAGGAACTCAGCAATATGCTCATTTAACTTTAATGGGAGAGATAAAAATGATAAAATTATTCTTAGAGATATTTGACTAATGTATAAAGCACTATATATATATATATATATATATATATATATATATATATATATATATATATATATATATATATATATATAAATATATATAAATATGGGGAGGTGTACTTATTACACTTAAATATCTATTAAGTAAATTATTACACTTAAAATATCTATTAAAATTATTCTCTTCTCAAATAAATGCAGGTGTTCAGTCCACTCGCCAACTTACTACTGTTCCAGGCAAATGGTTCACTTTTCCAATGATCTAAGATCCTGTCGGATAATTCTGGCTAATCTTCTCTCACATGGCAATATTCCCCGCGTCTCTCGCTGAGGGGCCAACCCTGTAATCGAAAGTGTTTTTTGTGTATCATTCCATTCTCTGATGGAGATAGTCCTTGAGATGCAAATGTCTTTTCTTAGATATTATATGAAGTTCCATTTTCGATTCGATTCTTTATTTGTTACGGCACCACAACTGCGTAACACTTAGGATCTCTCATTGCCCCGTAGTTCGGGTCAAGCAAATATGATAGGGACTTTATTTTATGCTGGCTTAATATGACCAGAGGAATAATTTTGCCGTGTTACACACACACTCACAAATATATATATATATATATATATATATATATATATATATATATATATATATATATATATATATATGTATATATATATATATATATATATATATATATATATATATATATATATATATATATATATATATATATATATATATATATGTATATATATATATATATATATGTATATATATGTATATATATATATATATATATATATATATATATATATATATATATATATATATATATATATATATATATATATATATATATATATATATATATATATATATATATATATATATATATATATATATATATGTATATATATATGTATATATATATATATATATATATATATATATATATATATATATATATATATATATATATATATATATATATATATATACATATATATATATATACACACACACACACATATATATATATATATATATATATATATATATATGTATATATATATATATATATATATACATATATATATATATATACATATATATATATATATATATATATATATATATATATATATATACATATATACATACATATATATATATATATATATATATATATATATATATATATATATATATATATATATATATATATATATATATATCGGGTTATAATGTACTGTGATATAGCTAGATTAATCTTAATATTATTTTGTACGGTGACTCATAAAATCTACATTTTATGGCAGGGGAATTAGGTGTTATAGAATAAGGATTAAAATGAAAAATTTAGATAGATATTTTAGGCATAATAATTTTGATGTATTTCATAGATATGCAATATTTGTCTTTACCCACTACAAATTTAGATTGATTTCTAAACTTATTAATATGCAGTCATTATCCGATTTTTAAACAAAAGTCATATTCCATTTCTAACAGCGTTCTCGTTTGTAAATGCGCTTAACATTTTTATCGCGTAAATAATATTTTCACTTTTAGATACATTTGTTCTCTTTAAATGTAGTGGAAAATATATTTTTCTGGTAAAACGCAGTTTTCTCTTAATCCGGGAAAGGATAAACCACCCAATAATGCAATAATAAGTATGATTATTTGTAATTTAGAGTACATTTACGTTTATGCGGAAAATTAAGTTTAAAAGGATGTGTAGATCGTTTAAGGAAAATTTTAATCAATGCTAATATTGACAGTGTAAAATAGTCTAACACCTAATACGAATTTAAAAATAAATATAAACTTAATTTAATTTCTAAGACAGCGGACTGTGAGCTAAACAACTAATATTATATAAAATTTAATTTAAATAGTAAACTCTGATTCTAAATCTGCCTTTATCAAATGTATTTTAAAATTGGCAAGTCCTCCTCTAAGTGTATTAAAAATAGTGTATATCCCGTCTTTTCAGACGCACCAAATTTTTTTTAACAGAACTGAAAAGAGCACGTTCGTTCCACAAATCCCGATATTCCAAACAATCTGTTCTTCCTCTTTTCAAGCACAGGTTTTGTGATAAAACAGTGGAGTCTGCCAAGAATGTTTTCAAAAGATTGTCCCATTCGAATTCGCATTAAAGAACAAAAAATTGCCAGAACGAAATCATGAGAAAGACATACCGAAGATAGATGGTTGCAAAATAACGTCTTAATTCAGATTTGAAAATAGGATTAAATATTTAAAAGATCTTATGCCAAAACTCTTTCAATGTCACAAATATTTTCAGAAAAAGAGATAAAATATTTTGAATCAGGATATGTCAAGTAAATGACTGCTAAGAGTTCATTATTAGAGCATGCAGTTTAAGGTTGGTTAGTATCGAGTGATATGGTTTAAATTTTTGATATACGATAGTTAATGAAACCGGGACCTACTGCTTAAATTCGAACCACTTTTGAATATTCTTGCATATCCATGCTAGCAGCAAGATTCCATTTCACGAACTCAGATACCGAACCGTAGTTCTATACACATTCGCCCATTCTTCTGCTGTGTAAATGAGTTAAAAGGTGTAAATAAAAATGGCAGATAGTATTCGAATGTACAGGCAAGATTCAGAAAATTTAATCCATACTCGGTATTTCAGTAAGTACATATCAAAATCAGAAAATAGTCGTGGGCAGAGGTTCATAAAGACAATTTCGATTTCAAATCGTTAAAGATATCGGATTGCTTAATTCGTACGTTTTTTCACATCCAGATTTGATTCCAGAAGTGCATAAGTAATTTAAAGTCACCTAAGTGTATTCTTTATATATAAATTTATGTAACGCTACTATATATATTTACTACATCATACTATATACTATATATATTTACATCATACTATATATATTTCAAACAATCCTTGCATCTTAGAGCAATGCCTTTGTAACTTCTTGGGAGTTAAAAAAAAAAAAAAACTTCACATATATATGTAAGAAGACGGAGTTTAAGACTGTTGGTTGAAATCATTGATATATAAAACACCGTTTCAGTCATTATTATTAGACCGTTGGATGGACGGGTTCCCACTTTATTATCGGGACGGTACAAACTGAGAGATCAGCTATCTGTAAGAATCTATGTAAAAATCTTCCTATAAATCTATGCCAATATCTGGGTTAAAAATATAGATAAAAATCTAAAAAGAAATCCGTCTCCTTTAGCGTGTATTGTCTTTTTGTTTGGGAATCTCCTGAGTTGGCCGCTAAGGTATGTTACATTTATAACTGGTTAGAGACATTCTCAGAAGGCTTGAACAGTAGCCCCAGGGTTAGTTTAGATTAGGATAGATAGATAGGAAAGATACAGGGCTTTTTGCCGTTTGACGTTTGAGTATTTTAAAATGAGAATTTAATCGGGCATTAAGGAGGGCTATAAATTTACATGAACTATCAGATTATTGGAAGTTACCTGACAGTCTATTCCTTAAGAGGTTTAATACGAAATACCTACATTAGCAGCTTACTTTTCCCATACATTTACATCTCCTAACTGTTGTGAGTCCTAACACTAGATTTATTAGATTAGACACAGATATAACCAAAATAGATTTGTGTTGAAAGGTGTCACAAAGCCAATTACCAGTCTGAATAGAGGATACAGTATTAGAAACGCATGATATATTATAAGCACCATCTCGATATAGACACATATACTATATTAAACGCATATTATAAGCAACACTACTGCACCTTATTTGTAGTAAGAACGTTAAATAAAAGAATAAGACCACACGAAATGACATAAAAGAGTCAACTTAAACAGAAGCTGGTTGTACCATTTCTTTCTTTGGTCCATCTCAAATCCAATGATACTGGCCTGCGAGCATCACTGCGTAATCAAAAACATTGCCTAATCATCTCCAAATTGACAAAATATAATAATTAGATATTTTACGGTTTAAATGATAATCTGTAAAATAAACTATAATATTTTGACAAAATGCAATGACACACAGTTTTTTAAAAAAATTGAAAATGTAAAGAAATATAAAATTGTGGTACTTCTGCACTTCACCGGTGCAGGTGATAAAGCAGCCAAAAAGACACAACAGAAAAGAAACGGAATATTTTTGCTGGCTGTATTTTACTGATACATTAATTTAACACGGTTATTTTTTTATCCGTCATGGTTTTTTCTTAATTATTGTCTACAAATAATTAAACTTATTTGTCACTAATAATGTGCTTGGCCAGATTTCGACCTTTATCATAAGTATTTAGCAAGATTTTTTAATTTGAGGTATTTTTTATTTTCTTAGGCACAGGTGATATAGTCGATAAAAACAGTTACAAACGACAAAAATGGAAAATGCCTCTCTGGTAACATTTTCCGTCCCATTTTCAAAACGAGTTGGAGCCATTTATTACCAGTTACGTGTTTTTTTTTAATACCCAATAATATTACTGGTGACAAAGAATAATAATAACTGTTTGTTAACGAAAATTCTGCCTGTCGAAATATGCGCCGGTAAAATGGCAAGGTTGAACGTAAGGCATTCGAATTTTACCGGAGCAAGAAACCAAGCCGCCAAAAATGACAGCTTATGTCAAATGCAGTACTGCCGCTACATCTTTGAAACGTAACCTCTTGCTACCACATTTTCAAAACGAGTCACAGCTATTGCTTAACAATGGCA
>CM063505.1:180421457-180423957 GCA_032207245.1 Pardosa pseudoannulata | reverse complement strand
AATAAGAGGATTTTTTACCCCACTCACTCTTGCGTTTGTTCTACATACGTATTTACAGTTAAAAATATATTTTAGAATTTATTAGATTTCTATTATCTAAATTGCATTTTGGAAATAAATCTGGTGGATTGCAATAATGCAATTCTTATTAAAAAACTTTAGTGATTCTCATTTAATAGGTTTTTCCTGCTTTTGAAAATCGCAAAATATTTAATCGGGTTGCAGTGTTTAAAACGGCGAAAAAAGTTGTTAAAGCGTTATATAATTTTAAATATCTTTTTGTTATTGTTTCTGATTCCACTTGATCTAAGCAAGCACGATTGAGCTTGAGGCTACTCGTATTAAGACAAAGGGGTGCGACTTTCGTTTTGACTAGCAACTCAAGGATGAAAGTACGACTTATGCTGAAGTGGATCCTCGTAATTTTGAAGCAAGGACCAAACAGAAGACATATAGGTTTAGCCTTCCACCCCCAGAGGTATTGATTGAGAACTTGGAGGACATTGAAACCACGAACCTATTTTACGTGCCCCAGTCACCTTTAACGAACAAGGAGGATATTAGACCTGCTCGGTCTCCGAACCCGCAACCCTCCAGTCACGAGAGCGTTGCCTTTGAAGATTGAGCTACCATGTATCAAATATCTTGTATAAATAATGTGAAACGTAAGTGAAAATCGATACCTAGTTTTGTTTCTACCAAATTTCTAGACATGAAATGAAAAAATAAAATCGATTGGATAATAAATTATGCTCTTAGAATTTTTTTATAGATTGTTATTGGAAGACTGTTTTTATCAATTAGTGCAGTATTTTAATAAAAAAAAATTCTGATAGTTTCTTATGTCTCATATGTTTGATAAATGAGAATTATTATCAAAATATCGTGAAAATTTGAAAATTTAAAAAACTGACACCCAAAGTCTGTTGACCTATTAAACAGTATATTTTAATGTATATAAGTAAACATTGTATCACTTTCAATTTTTTTTCACCGTTATATGAAATAAAGTTTTTTTTGGGGGGTGGGGGTTAGAATTTGCTTTTAGACTTAAACTTTGAATTTTCTTTATTTCTATGACTATATATATATATATATATATATATATATATATATATATATATATATATATATATATATATATATATATATATATATTTATATCGGTGATCAAAGAGTCCATTATAAATTTTAAAAATGCATAATAACCAGAAAAATAACCCAGTTTTCAGGGTTAGTATAGCTAGGGCATTGGATTTTTTTAAAACATAAAAGAATATTAACTCAAAAGCTTCCGACAGATGGCGCTGGTACGATCGACTTCGATGAAATTATGCAAATGACACTGTTATAAAAACTTGCGCTCCTGTAAATTCACAACCAGTTCACCGCTGTAAATCATGGGTGCGGACAAAAATGCTGTGTGCGAAGGATAAAGCCTTGTCAGACAATAGCGTTCGGCGTAGTCTAATTTGAATACTTGTAAACAGTGTCTTGGGATAGATCAGTCTGTAAAAGCATCACGCTTATAACCCTACGGTTGTTGGGTCGGGGTTCATGTCGACCAAAGATCCACCGTATTCATTAATGGCGGTTGGGGCCCGTACAATTTGTTCAAGCGATACTTCTAGATGTGGAATGCCAAGTCTGGATAACTTCCGGTTGATCTCAACTTCTTAAATATCATGATACACTTTAAATAAAATGTCATAATTGGACTCTAGCTTAGGTCCTCAACCAAACCCACAACCATTTACTGTACCAGAGGGAGGAATTTCAAGATATTTTTGCGATTTCTACCCCCGTTGTCAGACATTGCTTTTCGTGTAGCCTTTGGCTTACGTGCACGGCATGTCTAAACAGCACTGTAAACAATTTTCATCTCATACGTCTTGAGTGTAGGAGTGATTAAATCATTCACTCGATTTATTTCTCACACATTGTATAATTTATACTAGATGAATGTTGCCATTGGTCTGACACAACGACTTTTTGTGCTACATTAAGAAAACCATGGGTTATAATTAGTCCGTGAATAAGCTTCAGTAACACGTGTAATCAACATTAAACTTTGTGCGTAGTTCCTCCAACTATCAATTGTTAACTATGCAGAATAAGTTCAAGAAAATTATAGTACACATTACATATATCTGTATTATGTTTAAAGAACAAGTCACGATTCTATGAATACCCCATTGTATCTAATTTAAAAAGAGATACCCATTTCTCTATAAGCTACTTCACGCCACCTTTCAATTACAAAAATGAGTTTTAAGAAATTGCTCCTCAAATTTCATCTCATTTGAAGTAGCACTTCGGTAGAAGTAACATCGTCGGTTGCAATTTTAAAACTCGATTTTCCCCGGTGCAGGAGTCAGTGTTTTGCTGCTCCTTTTATAAAGTCATTACGTGAAAGATCTGGCCCTTTATGAGGCTCATTTGGAAGTCATTACCTTTACGAAACATCTTTTAATTGCTTATTTAAGCGACGGAACCCACT
>CM063505.1:180396457-180401457 GCA_032207245.1 Pardosa pseudoannulata | reverse complement strand
CTTCTGTTCTGTGATATGCAAATTTAACCATGTGGAAAATGCAAATTTCAGGAGCGAAGAAGACGTCCGGGACTTCCCGGACGGGTATAAAT
This sequence comes from Pardosa pseudoannulata, assembly GCA_032207245.1. Lineage (NCBI taxonomy): Eukaryota > Metazoa > Arthropoda > Arachnida > Araneae > Lycosidae > Pardosa > Pardosa pseudoannulata. The sequence continues at coordinate 180,401,365 of CM063505.1, read as the reverse complement.
ACCCAGCACCAATCGCTAGTAGCGCGGCGGTTAAAAGTGGTTAGGCTGTTTGCTGCCGCTAATGTAAATGCTGTAAATATCGTGTAAATAAAATAGTGGTAGTTAAGTCTTATGGTCTTTTTCCACTTTAATATTGAATGCTATGAAAATTGAAAGATAGAATATATTTATTGTTAACCATGGAACTTGTAGATCAGTTTGACCACAAAATTGGGGTTATTGTTTAATAATGACTATTCTAAAACTGATAACTTTCTAAGCTTAATAGCGATGTACCACTTAATAGTTTTTACGCTGCCTGGATTTTTGCATGCTAGTATCTCTGCCGACGCAAAAAATTTTGTTTGGGGTTGAAAAAGCATAAAAGTTGGTTCTATCAATTTTCAGTTACATAAGCGCAGAATTTGAAATAATTTACAAATAAGGATTCGTTGTAAACTAATGATGACTAACGATTCAAATAATTCGCTGTTAGTGACAAAAAAGTATTGGTTGAAGAGATTAAAAATATAATATCCCTCTTTTAAATGCTGCTTTATTTCTTCGCGTGGTTATCGTTTTTATGTATAGCAAAAGACAACTGCAGCCTGATGGCCCAGAAACATCGTTTTTCCATACTCGAACTAAAAAGGTTTCTAATATTTTAAAATTAAGTTTCAAACAGAAGACTTCATTTGCTTTTATCTCTTTTTCATAATTCACCGGAATAAATAAATGGATATGTATTACGAATTCACTCGCCATCTGCGTAACTTTTAAATTTCATTATTACCTAAACGTCAAAATAAGTTTTTCGTTTATTTTTTCCCCCATTCCAATCTTTGAAAAGTAGTATTTCATTTTATTTTCCTCCTTTTTTCCCCTCCAGTTTGGAGTCGAATTAAAATCCACGAGTCTGGTATTTATTGGGTATATTTGCTCGCGAATACCCATCCGGTCTGGCGAAGTTCCGCTTCTCCAAATTGTCGCTAACGCTTTCTTGGCTTGCAGCCAAATTGCCGCGTCGCAAAGTTTTTTTTGCCCATCCCCCCCTGCTCCACTCGCATCTCTACACAACATAAAGGAAGCAGGGAAGCAAATGATGGAGGTTAAAAGCTTTTTGATAAAAATGGAGAATTTTTTTTTTATTTTTATATTTTTTAATATATGAGACATTTCGATTTCCATTTTTCTTTTGCAAATGTCGAGTTCTGTAAATATGACATCAGAGTTTTTTTTTCTATAATGTGGAACTATTTTCCGGGAAGTCTATTGAACGCTTAAAAATGTGACGTCCAATATTTTTCATTGCACACTCTAGTAAAAGTTTCGAAATTTTTGGTCGCTTTTCCTTCTTCGCGTTCCGTTTGCCTTATCGGACGGTACACCGCATGAAAGCGAAACTGGCGTTAAACTTTCTCTGTTTGTTTTTGTTTAAACACTTTTTTTTCAGTTTTGAACTTTTATCATTTTCTCTTAGCTGAGAGATATCTTTGCAGATACCTGTGTTGTTATTGTTACCTGGTGTAGGTAATCACCATATCCAATAGACGAGTATTAATTTTATGAATAATATTATAAAAATATTAATGTATTAATATTATTAATTTCCATACAGAATGCTAACTGGTTTTTCCAAAGCAGCTAGCATTACAGATATATATCCTTATGCAAAAAATGGCTACCAAGCCTTTTCTTATTTAATAGCATCCGAGGGGCACTTGTAGTTTAAGGAATTGACAGAGATTACACAATTATTTTAACAAACCGAGTGACGGGAGTTCCGCAGGGTTGACCAAAGTTCCTTCGCAATAAATCACGAGTGTTGGTTCGGAGGTCCAGGACTGTAACTGTCGCCTCTCAAAATTTTCTGTTCTTCCTCTTCTTGCCTTCTGGATTCCATTTCGAAGTACAACGAGTAAATTTTCTAGTTTTACAATTACCCCTGTTTATGTTCTCCATGGTTTGCACCACCATCTTTTCGTCAAGAGCCCATCTAAATCATCCAGTAGTCCTCCAAAGTTTTCATAGTCTGTCGCGTTTGCACACTAGTAGTACCTGCGACGCCTCGGAAGCGTTCTGAGCATTTTTGTGTGTGTGTGGGGGGGGTTGACTGAGTGAGGTGGTATAATGCTTGCGATCTGCCCATCACCGGGACAAGCCTAGAAGTCTTTACGGCCATAAGGGCTCTCAAGGGGCTCACCTCCTTTAGGTGTGTACGGGGTTCACAATCCCGGGGTACCTGAGTGATCTTTTCCTAGCGTTCTTCCTGGTACTCACGAGCTTACCTCTGTAGTGTTTGCTCCTTACCGTGTTGGGCCACATTAAAATCGGACCGTGACGGCCTCTCGTAGGTCAGCGGTGACTTGGTAACCATTATGGAGTCACTGTCGCGGCACGGTAATCATTAGTTGCTGCTGTATGTTTTCGGATGGGTCAGCGTAAAACACACTTTACAGCCATAAGGGCTTGTTTCAGTGCCTGATTGTGTAGCCAAAATCATACTACGGACTCCTAACCGGTACTTTATGAGAACTTAAAGCCTATTGTGACCACGAAACTAATTTAAGTGTCCCAGTCACCTTTAACCAACACGGTGCTCCAACCCCGAATCCGCAACCTTTCACTTACGATATCACTGCCTTTGTCCACTAAACTGCTGCATCTTATTAAATGTTCGTGAAATCCCAGTATATAATTGGTTTTCAGAAACATTAATTTGAACTACATTTTGTTTTACATGTTATAAAATAAAATATTTAGTGAATTTTAAAAAATAACAACAAACAGAAAACCACATGGAATGTTTCAAGTATTCGCAAAATCCAAAATTCTTGATTTATAAGAATTTAAACTTTTAGTAATGTATTGGTATTGTTGTTGTTATTCCTCCTCCTGGAATAAGAAATCCTACCCAATAGTCCTCTCCGCAATAAGTGGTCAATGTCTAAGGGCAATAGTCGGTGAGGTATCTAAAATCAAGAAGATATGCTTCTCTCCTTTGATGTAGGTGAGAGAACGACTTTTGACGCCTGTAGTAACTTAGAAGCAGGGACCTAGCAGAATATCGCTTCGATAGGCCTACAACCTCTAGCAGTATGGTTTAGAAAATTGGAGGTCATGGCTTGCGTAAATCCTTTTTAAGTGCCCCAACCATGTAAATTAGACATTTTAATTCATCTTATAGGTCTTTCATTATTTATTCCTTCATAATTATTTTTCTGGATATTGTTATATATTTTCACAAATTAAATTGTTAAACTCTGAAACTTAATGCCTTAATCTTTTAAGTTAACACCTTTAAGTCCTTGATATACATATATAACAAATTTAAAACATAAGGATGGACATATATATATATATATATATATATATATTATATATATATATATATATATATATATATATATATATATATATATATATATATATATATATATAATGAATAGACGAAATTTAAAAATGAATAATTTGAAAACGAAGTATTTTTTAAAAAAATATATTCTTACTTTTCTTTAAAAATGGTCCACTTTATAATATATTTAAAAACATTTTACAATTATTGTATTTACATCTTTAAAACAGTACAACTTTCTATTGGGTCGTTTAGTATATATGTATTCCTGCTCTTAGAGGTAATGAAAACTGTGCGGCTATTCCTTTATTGGAAAATTATTACGAACGCTTTACGTTAGTTACGATAGCTAATTTTGTCTTTACTTAAAATAATCTACAATATATACGGAATGGAGTCAAAATGAAAACACACCAGTGTCTGATTTCATAAGGTCTTCTCTACTACTTCCTCCAAAATAATTGTTCTTTTTCTCCAAACGACTTGTAAAGTTGCGTAAGTTTTTTTTCTATTTGATCGGTATCTCCCAACGTTCTTCTGTCGAAAGCCTCTTTTAAAGTTCTGTTTTTCTTTTTTGAGTTACTTTCTCAAAGTCGAGCGTAACTGCCAAAGTTTTCGAGAGATACGTCGAAATGGCGGAAGATAATCTCGATAACGGCGAACGAGGTACTCGCGTGATAGAGGAGAGAAACAGTTTATTGATAAAAAATAGAAGAACTTTATTTAACTTTACGTCGATGTTTAAAGAAATACGAGGAACGCCGAGAACTTTTTTTAGTCGCTGATCTGACTCGGTTAATAAAAGAACGTTTTCGGATCTGATCGCTTGGATTTCCTATATTTGAGAGGTTTAAAGCGTTCTCTACTATAAACAATCAGTAATGAACATGTTGAAAATAATAAAAGTACTACTGAAGTCAAAAATGTCTAAAGCGATCTCTAATAAAAAAGATCAGAAATGAACGCGTTGAAAATTACAAAAGCATTACTTAAGTGTAAAACTGTCTAAAGCGATCTCTAATAAAAACGATTGGTGTGAAAAGTGTTGAAAATTATAAAAGTACTACTGGAGTCTAAACCTGTCTGTAATAAAAACGGTTAGTAATGACAGCGTTGAAATGTATAAAAGAACTATTGGAGTTTAAAGCGATCTTTAATAAAAAAAAACGGTCAGTAACGATCGCGTTGAAAATTACAAAAGTACTACAGGACACGAAACCTGTCTAAAGCGATCTCTTATAAAAACGATCCGTAATGAAAGTGTTGAAAATTATAAAAATACTACTGTAGTCTAAAACTTACTAAAGCGATTTCTAGTAAAAACGATCAGTATTGAAAGTGTTGAAAAGCATAAAATCACTACTGGAATCTAAAATTGTCTAAAGCGATTTCTGATAGAAACGATCAGTAATGAACGCTAGGAAAAGTATAAAAGAACTACTAGATTCTAAACTGTCTAAAGATCTCTCTATTAAAAACGGTCAGCAATGAACGCGTTGAAAATTATAAAACCACTACTGGAATCTAAAGCTATCTAAAGTTATCTCTAACAAAACAGATTTGTAAAGTATGCG
>CM063505.1:180378957-180391457 GCA_032207245.1 Pardosa pseudoannulata | reverse complement strand
AAGAGAGATAAAGAGATTGATAGCGAGACATAGATAACCATAAATAGAGACAGAGAGGGGAATAGATATAGGGAGAAAGATTTTAAGGTATAAAGAACCTGATAGAGTGAGGGGGAAATAAATAAATAGGTATAGAGAAAGAGAGTGAAGGAGAAAGAGAATATTTATAAAAAATATTTTATTTCTCAATAAATTATTCGTTTTATATTCATTCTGAAAAATTATTATGATATTCAATGTAACACACTATAAACCGCTTACTAATAAATATTGAACATACTTCTTCTTAAAAATACGCCGGCAGTCATTAAATCAACTGTTCGACACGCCCAATAATCAATTCTTTGTTTAACGGATCTGGTGCAAGATGAAAGCTCTAGTTAAGTAATATGTAAATAAGATGGAAGCAGCTTCAAAGTTTTCCTAAACTTTAATGTTTATGTTTTTTGTTAAATAAACGATCACATCTCCGCACAGGTGTTGTTTCCTTCGGATATTTACGGGATAGTAAAGTAATAATGAATTAAACGTATAAGGAGTTATATCAGCATTAGAGTAGGTCGTAACTCCTTATAAGTTTATATACACCTATAATATTATATATTACAGAGTATTCTATATATAATGTAACTTTTTTCCTTTCTGAAAATTAAAATCGATTGAGATCGCCAATTTTATATATATATATATATATATATATATATATATATATATATATATATATATATATATATATATATATATATATATATATATATATATATATATATATATATATATATATATATATATATATATATATATATATATATATATATATATATATATATATATATATATATATATATATATATATATATATATATATATATATATATATATATATATATATATATATATATATATATATATATATATATATATATATATATATATATATATATATATATATATATATATATATATATATATATATATATATATATATATATATATATATATATATATATATATATATATATATATATATATATATATATATATATATATATATATATATATATATATATATATATATATATATATACATATATATATATATATATATATATATATATATATATATATATATATATATATATATATATATATATATACATACATACATACATAAAAACATACGTATCTCTCTCTTTCTCTCTCTATATATATGTATATATATATATATATATATATATATATATATATATATATATATATATATATATATATGATAATTTGGCCCTTTACAATGGGAAGAGATTAACATTTGGTTTGGATGCAGACGTACGTGAAAGCGTAGCAGAGTAAAAAAAAAAAATAAGAATGTTCGGAAAGAGAAATGGAGTGTATTGTAGCATGATCTCAAGAGGACTGCTGAAGTGAAAAACTTGCATATCACATTTTATATTTGTGTAAGCCAGCAAATGAGGATTAATAATGGTTAATCACATGATGGCGATTGATGACGTGAAGGAAGCGAAACTAATTATATAAAGCATGATAGAAGATAATCGGGTACAGCAAGAATTAATTTTGGTGTATCTGAGCTAGGCAAGTTGATAGTAAGAACAGAAAATAGTCGCCAAGTTTTACTACAAGAGGATAGAATTGCCCAAAAACTTTTTAAGATAGACTTAATTACGTTCGGTTTTTTTAGGTTAAACTATCATTAAATATATATATCATTATCCTTAAAATATCTTTATACATTTTTTCTTTTCCCATAAAAAATTTTAATACCTAATTTATACCTAATTTAATAAATAACGCCCTGTGCAACTTTTCTGATAAAATATTAACAAAATCTGTTTGATACTGAACAGAAAATGTCTATTGCCAAATATATTCATTTAAAGTTTAGATCTTTTTTTTTCAGCAATTCGAAAGCACAAATATAAGACAGGCAGATGTTAAAAACTTGAATCACATCTTTATATTTCATCATTTAAATGAAATAATGATGTATTTTTCATAGGTTTGCTTCTCCGAACACTAAACCTAAATAAGCATGCAAATGTGTACGCATGCACTTGTTATTCTGGTGTCGAATAAATTAAAAGTATCTCATTCTGGGAAACATTTACATAGAAATTAGCAGAAATGCATGCTACCGGGATCTCGAAAACCTGTAAGAGAGCTACTGAAAATTGAGGAAGTTTAATTCTATTGGATTATTTTGTGTGGAATATTTTTACAACGCTCGGGCCTCAGAGCGAGCATTCTTCCTGAATTAAGAACATTTTATGGCTGGAATATTAGATATTAAAAATGAAGGAAGAGAGGAAAATTTCGTTAATCTAATTTAGAGGGCATAATTATGTTATTCTAGTTTTTGTATTAACCGACTGTGTTTAAATAACCATTATCATTCTCTTATTAACTCAATTTTTATCGCAATAATTAATTAATATTAGAAACAATATTTTTGTATATTACGCATATATCGATTTATATATATATATATATATATATATATATATATATATATATATATATATATATATATATATATATATATATATATATATATATATATATATATATATATATATATATTATATATATATATATATATATATATATATATATATATATATATATATATATATATATATATATATATATATATATATATATATATATATATATATATATATATATAATATATATATATATATATATATATATATATATATATATATATATATATATATATATATATATATATATATATATATATATATATATACATATATATATATATATATATATATATATATATATATATATATATATATATATATATATATATATATATATATATATATATATATATATATACATATATATATATATATATATATATATATATATATATATATATATATATATATATATATATATATATATATATATATATATATATATATATATATATATATATATATATATATATATATATATTTATATACGTTTGGTTTTCCATACAATACTTACTATAGATAATACTTTCTTTCTCTCCATAAAATGACTCAGTTGTTCCTCTTTTCAATCTTGACAACGATCGATTGGCAAAGCCGAAAAATTTAATATTTCGAAATGACTCTGCTCTCGAAATGGCTGACGGCGTCATTCCAGATGTCCAAAAGAATTTCTTGCAAAGCCTTCATCATTCCCCAGAACGTAATTTTGAATTGCGCGAAATACTTTTATTGGGCTGTCCGTGTTTTGTAGCTGCAATAGAAACAGCCTCAGGAAATGACATGGGTCCGGAATTGTGTTTATTCGGTCTAATAAAACTGTTAGACATCCAATTTATGATAGTGGGTATGCCAAGCAAATATATTGGCGAATATAGATGCACATACATATTATATATATATATATATATATATATATATATATATATATATATATATATATATATATATATATATATATATATATATATATATATATATATATATATATATATATATATATATATATATATATATATATATATTTATATATATATATATATATATATATATATATGTATATATATGTATATATATATATATGTATATATATATATATATATATATATATATATATATGTATATATATATATATATATATATATATATATATATATATATATATATATATATATATATATATATATATATATATATATATATATATATATATATATATATATATATATGCATTAAGGTTTCTTGAAAAGTATGCCAAGCGTTCATGTATAGATATGTACTGTATAGATGTATAAATAATAATAAATTCTTTAACTCAGAAATTGTTAGTATTGATGAATGTTGATAGTTCCGAAGAAATATGAACATTCATCGCAGAGGTGGAATTTATATCTTCTGAACATTAAGACAATAAATATTTTTAATTTGGTTGATCGGTATATACCAATACTGAGATTTAACGTAACGAGTAAGTTTACTTCGTCCCTTCGTCTCTGTTATAAATTTATCTGAATATATTTACTTAGATTTTAAACTTTAGTCTGTCACCATATGACAGAATAATCATATACACATTTAATATAAATTTTTAAATTTTATGCGTCTAACCTGAAAGCAATAAGATGCAGTAAGTTTTTTTCACTTTAGTTCATTGAGTATGACATGTGAAATACAAGAGTATAAAGAATTAGAAGGGCACATCGTATGCTGTGAAGAGTTTATTAATCTGCTGTTTTTTATTTGGATCGCTGGGTTCTGCTGTCACATTCAGTTTCAGAAGATTCTAAAACCATTAACCTTATAACTGTGGCACCAAAACTCAGTTCGAGCAACGCAAATGCGCCAATTTTGGAATGCTCGGCCTGAGTTTGGGCTAGAGAAAAATTAGTGTTTCAATTATGTAAAACCGGACCTCAGTTCTTTCAATGAATAATATGTAAATTATCATTTTTTTTTATTATGGCGATATTTCCTGGAAAAGTTTCACTCCATTTTTCGCCATGTGTTTGATACTGTAAAGGATTTGTGAAATTCAATTGAATTTAAGGGTCATGCAATACATGACAGTTGATATACATAATAAAATTTTCGTATTAATCAAATATATTTATCTTGATAATTATGTTATTTCATATATTTTGCTGTAATTCTAGCAAAAATTACTGCAATCCATTAACATTTCCCAAATATGTGAAAATATTGATATGGTAGTTATTTCGGCTAAAATTTTACAGTTTTAAAAAATAATCTATTTTTAACATCCCTATGATAATAATGAACAAAATTAAAAATAATTTCTTTCTTTGTACAAATTTCTCATATTCCACAGGCAAGGGGTTAAAGGTATAATTAATTTTAAACTTCAGTTTTAAATTTTTAAACGTTTTAACGATATTCTTGTAATGTGAATATGTAATATTGTTCTATAAAACATATAAGACTATAAAATCTGTGAGAAAAAGTTTCATTGAAATGCGAGACTATTTGATACATATTCATTCGTCAAGCAATATTAGATAAAAATATTTCCAGTGTACATCATGACCGCTGATTTTTATTTTTTCATTATATCTTTACAAATTATATAAAAGCAAACGTAGGTATCCAGCTATAAAATATTTCAGTTGCTGTATCACGATATCAAATTCCCTGCACTTGAGGAAATCATTTGTGACTTTTAAATGCATACACAGTTTTATGGCAAACACATTAAGAGTTAAACTTTAAACTTTAAAAAGAAATAAAAGTAAAAGTAAAAGTAAAAGTAATGCACTTAAAGAATTTTAAGATTGCCAATTTAATGCAACAATTGTCAAACTAAAAAATATATATTTTAAAGAAGATAAAAATAAGGGTGAACGACTCAAACTAGTTTCAGTGCAGTAAAATAATGTTATTCAAAAACTATATTTTGATAATAAAGAGTATATCTAAACTGAATTATTCAAAACAAAAAACTTATTACCTATTTTGGATTCATGGTCCCATTAATGTATGAAATTTTCAATAATTAATCCCTATGCTAAAAACAACGGACGTTCCAGGAAAAAATACAATAAAATGCGCTTTAATAAAAAAACTAGACATTTATTTGTATAGAGACATCTTATGTCCACAAATGTTTTGGCGTGGAATTCATTTTTTAAATGGAAAATGTCAATATTTTACGGTACTTTGCAACTGACTGTATACGATTTTGCCTTATTGAATAATTCAAACTGTTTTCTAAACATTCGTGCTTATGTTTTAGAATATATGAATGGAAGAAGGAAATAGTATCGATTTGGAAGTTTAACTGCTGAATATATTTGGTTCACCGAAAAATGCAGGTTGACATGTAGTTGCTTTTTAAAACGCTATGACTTAATGAGTTAGATAAAAGTTGCATAATTTTGTGTTTAGTTTTCAACAGTGCTTTATACATCAAACTAGGCTGTTAGAAATATATTAGGTTTATATATATATATATATATATATATATATATATATATATATATGTATATATATATATATGTGTGTGTGTGTGTGTGTGTGTGTGTGTGTGTGTGTGTGTGTGTGTGTGTAAACCGGAGACATTAATCTACCTGGTACAATTAAATTTTAGCCCCTACTATTTTTAATTGACCGGGCTTTCTGGGCAACGATAAGCCAAGTTAAAATGCAGTTTTGGCTCAAAAATCACAGAAGATCATGGTGGAACTTTGCGTTATTTAAGACTAAATAAAGGGCATCTTTCTCTGTCAAGAGCAGAGCATGGAATGTCACACAAAAACACTCTCCTATAACAAAGGTGACACCCTAGCGAGAGATGAGACGAATACTTTTCCCAAAATAGAAAATCTTAGTAAGCGTTAATGTAGCAATTTATTAATAACAAACATTTTATTGGGAAATTTATAAAATGTGGCGAGTGGTCAAAGAATTAGTATATAATTCAGACTTAGGTTTGAGAGACTGATGGAAAGAATTTTAAGTCCGCAGACACTTTTTTAAATAAGATATTAGATGGTTGAGAAAATAAAAATGAAAGAATGAGAAAGGAAAAATAAGAATTTTAGTGAGATATTCAATGTAATTTTGACATATTACACACACACACACACACACACACACATATATATATATATATATATATATATATATATATATATATATATATATATATATATATATATATATATATCAGTGGCGTGCGTTCCATATGTGCAGGGTGTGTACTTCACACCCTGGCAAAATTATGAGGTACAATAATTTTCTGCACCTATATCTACCTATCTTTATATCGTATATAATATATATTATGTATAATATATTATGTTGATTTGTTTGCTTGTATTCCCGCAGTGCGTGCGATACTTGGTGCTGCACCACGTAGAGCGTTCAAAAGCAAACGAACATAGGAAGTTCTGATGTGTACGCACTGCGTACTAAATTGAAAATCACGCTTTATATGTATGGGCTACTGGAGAAGAACAGCATACTATGGCATTGGGACAAGTGCAGCTATTTTTCCTACACTTGGCATTCAGAATCATCCGAAGGTACGGTTTATTAAGCGTTATATTACAGCGGGGACTTACGTGCTGAAGCTCTTTTGGTTTTTTAACTGATTAACTGGCCATACGATTTTGCAGACGGTTAATGTTTAAATTTATATATTGTGAGATTTTGTTTTCATGGAAATATAAAAGTAGTATTTCATCAATATAAAGTGAAATGTTTTAGCGTGGTAAAGTAATTTTGGTGATGTATTATATTTATTGAAATAATTCGCTGTAAAACAATGTTGTTTTGTTTTAAAGAAATGAATTTTAACAGAAAAGTCCAAATTCTACCATTCATTGTGTCTTACAGACAGTATATAAGTTATATCTGTAACACCATATCCCTGGTTTTGTTTTTAAAAATTGTCCAGATATTTTTCGCAGAATATATGATTTCCAAATGTTAAGAACTGTTAATAAATATAATTTAATCCACTATCGAACAAGAAACAGTTCGTTCTATTGTGCCAATGTGCAGTGAAATCCTCTGCACGTGGAAGAGACGTTCGATTTGTCGGCACCAATGAGCATCCGGATGAGGCACCGTAGCGGCCGGCGCCATGTGGTGCTACGCTTGCTGAACATATAAGTTTTACGTGGAAGCCCGAAGCGTTTCTTTTTCGACGCCGATATGACACCATACAACAAAAGACATGATTTTTGCTTCAGTGCTGGTAGAATTCTCATAAGTTTAGCTCTTTTTATAGTTATAACTCGACTACTAGTAGGTAAATATTTTATTTATTTAAATTTATATTCATAATAAATAACCCTTTTCTGAATGGAGAACTCAGATGTCTCAATAATTAAGGATTTATTCGGAAATCCATGTTCTCTGCACACCCTGCATAAAAACCTACCGCACGCCACTGATATATATATATATATATATATATATATATATATATATATATTTATATATATATATATATATATATATATATATATATATATATATATATATATATATATATATATATATAAATATATATATATATATATATATATATATATATATATATATATATATATATATATATATACATACATATATATATACATACATATATATATATATATATATACACACATATACATATACACATATACATATACACACACACACACACACACACATATATATATATATATATATATATATATATATATATATATGTGTGTGTAATATATCAAAATTATTACATTTATATCTCACTAAAATTCTTATTTTTCCCTTCTCAGTCTTTCCTTTCTATTTTCCCAACCGTTTAATATATATATATATATATATATATATATATAATATATATATATATATATATATATATATATATATATATATATATATATATATATATATATATATATATATATATATATATATATATATATATATATATATATATATATATATATATATATATATATATATATATATATATATAATATATATATATATATATATATATATATATATATATATATATATATATGTATATATATATATATATATATATATGTATATATATATATATAGACACTGGTGTGCAAAACTTAAGCAGGGAGCTTAATGCTCGGGGACATTGGAGTATTGGTGTCGAGGTGCTATTGCAAAGGGAAGACATCATTCCAATGGATTGACCAGCGTACTCCCCTGATTTAAATCCCATTGAACATGTGTGTGATGCTTTGGGGAGAGGCATTGAAGCACGCTTGCAGCACGATGCTGATTGCGGAATGGGCAGTACTACCGCAAGAAATGCTGAGAATGCTGAGACGGTGTGAAGCAATCGTTTTAGTTAGGGAAGGGCATATCCCATATTAAGGAACATCTGCTTGTTATTCTGTCACTTGGATAGACAATCAAGAGTCACGATACTATGCTTTCAATAAAACCTGTTTTTGTTTGATTCCATACCGTATGCATTGTATTCCTTTTTCAGCGCCAATGCTTTCGTCATCCTTTACGCACATAATACTATCTCCCTCATTTCCGAATTTCTTGTCTGTCAGATGATTTCTCGTGGAGTTATGGCAAAAAACCACCTGTTGGTTAAGTTTTGTACACCAGTGTATAAATATATATTTTACCGGGAGAAGTATTACAGTAGCCGTTATAATTTTAAACCGATCCCTGTTTATTACATTGTTTGTGCTTATCGGGCAGTGAGAGAACTTAAGTAATTTGCAGTCGTGACTCAACTGAAAAAAAGCGAGTCCAACATAAAAGACATTTGAAGTTTATTAAGACTAAATATGTAAGTCTTTACAGGACAAGAGTTTTTCATTCAATACTTACGGCTACCCTCTTTTTTCACAAATTTTCCCGAACAGAGAGTGATTACGTCAATATTTTCACATGAGAATAATAGCCTAGTCAGTGTATTTGTCAGTCAGATATGACCATTGATCATTTAGGTTAGCTCGAAAATGAAGTCACTTGATAGAAAATTTATTCTAGCATTTATTCTAGCTTTAGTTTTAAAAGACATGAAAAAAGAATTAGCCGGCAAACAATCTTTTAAACCTGACATTATACAGCTAGAATATTAGGTATTAAAGAATAGAAGTGGATGGAGGAGAATTTATATATATTTTAGGTGTGATAATTTTGATATATTACATATGTACACATGGTTCAATTTCAATTTCACTTTCAATGTATTAGGCGAATCCAGAAAGTAAGTTTCAGTATTTAAAAGAAAATAAAGAATTCACACTTTTAGGAACATATTTATTTGCAACAAGTACAGCAATGTTTCAATTATTTTTCAACATAGCCACCACCAGAATTGAGACAATTGTATTGTGGGATCAACTTTTGTGTACCTCTGTCGTAGAACTCTGCCGCTTGTGAGAACCAGCGTGTGACGGACGTCTTCAGCTCTAAATCGTTGATAAAACGCTCACCGGAAAAGAGGAATTTCTTGAAGTGCAAGAAAACGGGCAAATCGCTGGGGGCAAGATCAGTTTTGTGTTCGGGTGTCAGTTTCGGCTCATAGACCTTACAGAGCTGACGACGAATTTCAATTGGCGTTTTCCTTTTTGCATTCAAGATCACCGACCGAATCTTGCAGGTGGCGGGAGAAGGAATTAGAGTTTCCATTTGGGACTACTGCTGCCACGCTACTGGCACCAGAAGGGACCTGTCCAAATGGCATATGATTGATACGTCATAGATCTGTTACGCATTCTCAATTGACACGGCTAATTACGTTTACTTTAAAGGGGACAAAATGGGAAACTTACTTTCTGGATACGCCTCGTATTTTTTGAAATTGGTAACGCAACGAGTTTACTTTGGACTCAAAGAAGGTTGATTCATAAGGTTATTTTCTTCTCTTCATAAATTTAGAGTTAATATAATTTGATCCTCCAGTATAAAAATAATTCCGAACATAAGACTAATGCCAGATGTCAGGTTTAGTATCACAGTTCCGTTGCCAAAGGTTACATTTTTACCTGTTAATCCCTGTCTGGCTGTTCAACTGTTAAAGCTTTTGTTGTAGTTTTGACTTTTCAATTTTCAACAGGATTTAGTGTTAGAATATAGATGATTTCAGAACTTTACTTTTTTTAAAGCAACACACGCACACACGCACACACACACACACATATATATAATGTTGAATAATGAGGATAGGGTATTGGAGTATTATCTTGTCATAATCATGAAGAACACCCCATATTCATTAGTTTAAAAATCCTGTAAGAATCGGAGTTATAACAACAAATACCTGGTATAATATTTGACTCATTGTTTGTCACTTGATGGTATAAGGAAGAGATATAATTTGAATATCATTAAAAGTCATCTTTCATTGATATACCTTAGGAAAGAAGACTAAAAATTGACAAAAAGAGGCATTTGTGTCATCTTTGAAAAATACGGATACACTCCCAAAATTTGTGACCAAATGATGGCCACTCAACACCGAGCATGGCAAGATTAATGAAAATTCTCGCCAGTAGTAAAGCGAAACAATCATTAAAACATAGTGTGAGGTGGAAGATCAGCCTGGTAATTTATGGTGTGAAGGCAACACTCAAGATGAAAAAGGGTGGAATATGGGAAGAGCAAAAATGATAAACTACGGATTGTAATCGGGGGAAATTGGAATGGGATATGGACATTCCAAAAATAAGCTGTCGGGAAGCCGGCATTTCATGGTATTCCCTTTTAGATAGAATGAGTCTATGGCACATATATTAAAAAGTTGCGGTAAATGTAAGCAATGTAATCTATAATCTCGTTAATAATGTCACCAGACCTATATGATTCTTGTATCTATATAGAGACAATAGTTTTGTCCCGATTGTGTCTCTAATTTTGTCTCGATGTCTTGATGCGTTATGGTATAATTTATAACTACAGAACTAATGAAATATTTGTAGCAGTAGTAAACTTTGGACTCAAAAATACCTTTATTAAAAAGCTATACCCTACTTATTTGTATATTGTTCAGTATTTACAGCGCATCACTGAACACTTCGCGTGAGGGCAGCGTCGTTTTACGTTTTTTGCTGTCTGTCACTGGAGCTCGAGTATATATACGTATTTAGTAGATTTATGGTGAATATCCGCTAACCACCACAAATCTACTAAATAAGTATAATTAAATGTATGTGTGACATTATATGCACGTTGTTTGCTTTGCTATGCAACAATTTGCATTTTTTCTTTCCACAAGTTATGATTGTAGAGTTATTCGGATTTTTGTTCGTTATTTCGTCTTCAATCGAATTCCTAGCTCCAAAACGTACATATCGTGTTTTGTCAATTTGTAGCTTGGTTTTTTTATTGTTGAATACAAAATTGATAAAATGAGCCGTTGTGACAAAGATAGTGATGAAGAAATATGCGCTGACAGATTATTGGTCTTTAATTTTAAAAATCGTTTATTTTTGTGATTACGTAAAAATATTGTTTTTTTTTGTTCAATAATGATACAGTTTATATTAAAGTGCATAATAAAAAAATCGTTCATAAACACAAAGTAGTTTTCGATTTACTGTGATTTTTCTGAATAACTAAATTTTAGCTCGATTCACGAAAAAACGCCCGCTGGTAGCGAAAAGGAGGAAAAATTCGCTACCTCCAATGTCTGAACAGGTTAAAGATATTTTATTCATTAAACCATGTCTTAATAAATACCCAATATACACACATGTGTACACATGTAAATGCACACTTCGATTAAAGGAAACAGGTAACTTTACAACATAACATAAAGATTGATTACTAAATTACCTTGGATCGCAATAAAGAACATAGATATCATCAAAACTGAACAGCAGATTCGGATTTATAATTCAGGGTAGAGGGTGAGAACAATGTAATGTAGACAAGGGGTTACGTAATTATGGCCGGTAGCCAGGCTGAAGGCGGTCACTGCTTTAAGCTCCCACGTCGCCAGGAAGTTGTCAAAATCGA
>CM063505.1:180353957-180373957 GCA_032207245.1 Pardosa pseudoannulata | reverse complement strand
GGATTTGTGTGCGAAGTACGTAGCGAAATAACATTCTTTTTCGTAGAATGTTTCGTAGAACTCTACAAAGGCTTTTCGTTAAAAAAAAAAGTTCTTTCAAATTTCATCATTAAATCTCAATCTCAAAGAATTTTAAAACAAAAATAAAAGAACTTCCTCGTTAAATAGGTTTTTTTCCCGTTTAAGATTCGTTAGGGAAAAGTTTTACAACTGTTTTATGTTGATAAGATTATCGTCAAAATTATCTTATTAAAATACAGCCGAAAACTTGGTTATTAAGTTGAGGTTTTTTTTTGTTCATTTTGAATCAAGAAGAAAACTGTGTGGTTTGATATCTTAAAACTTTCATTTCGAAACTTTACGTAAAGTAATGGATGCAAATGAGTGCCCTATCAGTTTTAGGGATGAGGTGGAATTTCGAAGAGTTCGGCAAAACAAGAAGTAAATTAATATCCTTCCCACGTTCTCTTGAAATTCTTTATTCGCCCGTTTATGTAACACTTTATATCAGTTAGAAAGTTCTTGGAGATGAAAAAAATTAAAATTGTTGAGAATACTTTTGAAAGTTTCAAACATTTAAATAATGCTATTTATTCCAAATTTTCTAACTATCTCCTCTCTTCCTCTCTTTTGAAACATGTATTCAACGCGGCGAAATTAATAGCCGGTTACAAATTAATTTTACCCCCTATTACTTCTAATTGGCCGGGGTTACTGGGAAATAAGTAAGCCTAATTATACTGCAATCATGGGTTTATTACAAGGAAACAGCTACTTCCTTGGTGGAACTTAATTCTGGAAGAAGAAAAAACATCTTTCTCCGACAAGAGCGGAACAATTAATGAACACGAGAGCACTTTTCTATTACGAAGTTCATCCCAGACTGAGAAATGAGATGAGTTCTCTCCCAAGAAATAGTGGATTAGTCAGCTTTATTTACAGTGAGAAAAGAACTTTGATCATTGGTAAAAGTGAACCATTTTATTACGACAGAAACGGCAAACTACGGTTTGGTTTGGTTTGGAGTGTGCGGTCTACTGTTTTGTACACGAGGGCTAATGAGACCGGGATCTACTGCTTAAAGCTGATTCTGAACAGCTACGAATATCCATGCCATAGTAGGATTTGAACCCACGAACTCCGGTATCGATGATCAGCGCCCTAACCAATCGGCCAACGTTCGACACTGCAACCTACGGAATGTCAGAGCTAGAAATTAGAATGAGATATGGACATTCCAAAAGTCATGAAGCTGGCATTTCATGGTATTCCCATTTAGATAGAATGGGACTATAACCCATATATTAACATTGCTACGTTAACGACTACATTGCTACGTTAAGAGAGCAATGTAGTCCATTCTATCTTACAATTTATCGTGGACAGATAATTAGCAGTTATTTCAGATTTAGCTCTGGGAAACTGGTTTGAAAGAATTTAAGCAGCGAACATTCATTTTAGTTATGATATTTTTTGGCTGGGAAAATAGATATGAAAACAACTAAGCTCTTAACACTATTACTTTATGAGTATGATAATTTGGTAAATATTTATAAATAACGTATATTTCCACGTATAAGGCGACCTTCAAATAAGACAAGGTATAAATTTTCAGCCAATTTTTACAATTTTAGTCTATATCCGCCATATAAGGCGACCAAAAAATTCTCAATAATATTGGAATGCGTAGATATACGGAACTAACAAATTTTACTTTTTAGCACCTTGCAACACCAAAAATCGCTTAGGACGGAATAATACCAACATTGCTGTCATACCGGGTGGTTTAACTTTAGTACTACCACCTTTAGCTATCTTACTTAATAAACCATTCAAAGACCAGTTGCATGAACAATGGAATGAATAAGTAGTGTCGAAAGGTCGTATACAAAAGGTGGAGTTATGCAGGCCACATCACTTGATATGCTGTGCACATTTGTCATCAAATCATGGAAAAATGTAAAATTGGAAACAGTGATAAAATCGTTTAAAAAGTGTGAGATTTCTAAAGCTATGGTTGACACTCAGGAAGATATGTTATGGGATTCTGATGACAACGCAGAATTCGACTCATTAGGTACAGAATGGGACCAATGTGATGAACTCAACAATGAAAGTGAGAATGTACTTGAGCCCCCAGATGATGAATGCGAGGATTTTGCAGGATTTTAAAAACATTGGTGAATGACTTGATTCATTTTCGACTGGTGTTTTGCAATCAACATTTTTTATGTACCTGTCGTAAAATACGACCTCGGATTTTGGGGGGTTATTTTTAGGTTTTACCGACTTATACGCGGAAATATACGGTATGTATATGTGTGCATACATATATACATGGAGAGAGAAAAAGAGAGAGAGAGACGAAAGAAACAAACAAAAACAAAAACACGCTTACACTCTCCCTCAATCTCTTTCTTCTCTCCTTATATATATGTATATATGTATGCATACGTATATATATTTATAAATATTTACCAAATTATTATATTCATGAAGTAATACTGTAATGGGCTCATTTGTTTTTCATTTATCAATTGTACGGACAGATACTCGATTCCCAGTGGCGTGTGGCACGATAAACGATATGCAAACGCTCTCGGTGATTACCTACCGAGAATTTTGGAAATATAATTGCTATGGCACAAAAAGGAATTACGGTAATGACTCAAAATCGATTTTTTAAGGAGAACCTTCATCAAATCACTCAGACACACACGACATTACCTACTTTATTCCTATTACTTCACAGTTTAAGCAAAATATCGTGGTCATATGCAAACTACACCGTTGTTTTTAAAATATTGTACACAGCATGGAAAAGAAATTGACAAGCGAGTAGTGAGTTTCCGTACTGTTAACAAGTTGATACGGGAGTAGCATAAATCAAATTTTATCACTGTGTTTTGAGTCCATTATTTTGCCTCTTTTTCTGTTTGACTCTTAATCTTGATAATTAAAATTTCCTAGTCTATCTAAGTAAAATCCTTTATTAGATTTTATGCACGTATGTACGTTCCTTACGAATTCTAAAATGAATAAATCATTACAAATCACATTAATTACATGAATCAGTAGAAAATTTTACAAGATAATTTAAGTAAACCATGAGAATGTTACAGGCAAGTTTAATTGTTCAAAACAGCGTGCCACGCTTTGGCGTTCTAAATTGAGTTTGGTGCCTATTTTATTGCCAGTCGTTACATTTTACATTCAACCAATATAATAATTCAATTTATAAACTCAATCTTTCTTTTAGTTTTTAAAATGTATACTTAGATAATTTACAAACGAAAGCAAGATTCAAATTTAAACGAATAACTGTAATAAAGATGAATTTTCATCTAGCTAACATCAACTTTTCAAACTAAGATCAATCAATGTCATAAACGATAAATTAAATGAAATAATTTTTCAAATTCTTACTAACATCGAATAGATTATGCATACATACATACATACATACATACATACATATATACATACATATATATATATATATATATATATATATATATATATATATATATATATATATATATATATATATATATATATATATATATATATATATATATATGTCAGGTCTAAAAAAAGGGGTAGTTGGAAATTAAGTGAGTTAAAAGCGATTTTAAAAAGGGAACTCTTTTATAATAATAAAATTAATAAGAAAGACCAAGCTCACGTAAGCTTTTAGGACCATCCGGTCAGGCGGAAGTATTATTGAGCTATTTGATAAGCATGCAAACAGATAAGTTTGCAGTGAGACCGTGGACATGGAGCTGTCAACAATACTCTACACTTGTCTTCGACGAAAAAGTGAAAATTGCGCAAGTTTTACTTTAACGATGATTTAATAAACTTATTATTATCAAGAAGACAGTTTTCCATTCGCCTTAACTCTGTATCACAACTTCTCATATATATACAGGTTTTCAATTTTTCTGAGGACAATTTTGAATCGACAATGTTATGGAACCATGTAAATTAACATGCAATTTAGAAAAGTAAAACCAATTTATTACAAAGGGAATAGAAGCAGAAAAATCTCTATCGCTTTGTTTGACTTCAGTTTAAAAACGTCAAGTACTGATTTATTAACATAATTATTTTTAATCGGTGTTTTACTACGCCAAAAGTGGAAACATGGAACTGTGCTTATCACAATTTTTTAACGAAACTGTCTCCAACAATCAGATAATTTGCATTTCTTCAGTCTTTAAAGTGATTGGATAATTTCCAATATATATATATATATATATATATATATATATATATATATATATATATATATATATATATATATATAATTTCATATAAATTTTGTAGCGACATTGTAGCAAGTAGCAAAATTAAATCCAAAATATTTTTATTCCGTGGTGCGGTAATTCCGGCAGCTGTATTCCAAAGACTTTTTCTTTTATTCGTTTTACAAACGTCACAAGTTTGAGATGGATTTCTGTCGAAATGATCTCTTTCTTGTACGCATCGAATGAAATATGAAAGGGCTTTCATACATTTTATTCCTTCACTTTAATGACCCTTATCATTTCAGAATCTGAAAGACCACAAGCAATTCCAATCCAATGAATGTGACTAATGAAACCGGAAGCACTGAATATTGAAGCTACGGCTAACGAAAAATCTTATATTCAAACGGATTAATATGTTATGACATTGATGACTATATTCTGAATGGAAAAGAAGTCCCGAAATTAATTTAACTACATACAGTATCCGTACATTCTCTTTAAACGGGATTTGACATCACAACATTTTTTTTTATACATACATACTTATATACATATATATACATATATATATACATATATATATATATACATATATATATATTATATATATATATATAAATATATATATATATATATATATATATATATATATATATATATATATATATATATATATATATATATATATACATATATACATACATATATATATACATATATACATATATACATATATATATATATATATATATATATATATATATATATATATATATATATATATATATATATATATATATATATATATATATACATATATATATATATACATATATATATATATACATATATATATATATATATATATATATATATATATATATACATATATATATATATATATATATATATATATATATATATATATATATAATATATATATATACATATATATATATATATATATATATATATATATATATATATATATATATATATATATATATATATATATAATATATATATATATATATATATATTATATATATATATATATATATATATATATATATATATATATATATATATATATACATGCATATATACATACATACATACATACATATATACATATGTACACCGGTCAAAATTAAAAATTTTAGCCCCTATTATTTTTAATTACCCAGGCTCACCGAGAACTGAATGAGCCTAAGTAATAAGCAGGCGTGTCTCCATAACAAAAAATTGGCACTTGGAATTTAACTTTCATTCAAGATTAAGAAAATGCATGTTTCTCTGGCAATTGCAGAGCAATTAATGAGATCTGAAAACATTTTGCTATTAACAACTGCGCCCTAGAGCTGGATATCCATCCCCGAAACACCAGCGGCTTAGTCGGCGGTATTAACAGTTAGAAAGGAAATTAAATCATTGGAAAAATGACCGAGTGCGACAGCTTTGAAATATGGTCAATGGCCAGAAAATTAGCATATATATCAGAGATAGATTTCGGAAAGAGGTTGAAATATTTTAATGAGCGATCATTCCTTTTAATTCTGAGGTTTTATGGCTGGAATAATAGATCTGAAGAAAGGGAAAAAGAGAATTTTAGCTAGATATTCTAAGTGTATTAATTTTGATACATTACAAATATGTATATCATGAAAATTGCTCTTCCTAAAATTAGTTATCTAGAAGTTTCCCTTTATTTACCACGTAAATTATAATTCTTAAATAACATGCTCTAAAATGATAGGTATAGGAGTGTTCTTCACCTTAAATTATTTTTACCCGTCTCTCAAAACTAAGGCTGGAATAACTGATAAATTTCCATCCATTGGCTAAATTTATCAGCTGTCTTAAATGTTCACAGTTCACTCTTGATTCATAAAAGTGTTGAACCAAAGTAAGTCTCGCGGAAATAAAATCACGTGATTCTATATTGACGTTTGAGAGAATCTTCTTCATGCATATCCATTCCGCTGTAATGACGATCGGTTCACCAATTTTTTCAAAGCCCAGTAAATGTTTGGTTTGGAGCGTTACAGACTACAGTTTTGCACACGAAGGCTAATGAGACAGGAATCTATTGCTTAAAGCCGATTCCGAACGGCTACGAACACCAATGCCAAAGTGGGATTCCGTACCGACGATCAGCGCCCTAACCAACAGGCCAGCGTTCGGCCCCAGTAAATGCTAATTTCTAGAACGCTGGATTTTATTACTGGGAATCCGTTAAGAGTTCTTATTGCACAGTAAATCTGGGTAACTGGAAGAATAGGGATTAATTGCCTAGTGTAATCTATGAACGATGTTTTCAGTGGTAACACAAACACATGAGTGAGTGAGTGAGAGAAAGAAGGAGTGTGTGTGTGTGTGCGTGCTTTAATTTTATTACCTACTACGAACTTATAACGATGTTGGATGACGAATAGCCAGAAAGAAATATATACACTCATGTTAAAATTAAGGATAATGAAGTTCAGGCAATGAAAGAGACAAAAGCAAAACAAATTTGACTTATTTGTAAAGTCTATTTATTAAACAAAAGGTAAAGAGCAAAAAAGATGCTATATGTTTGACATAATTAATAAAAATTGCGATTTTTACTCCCTGGAGCAAATTTTAAAAAAGAACCTATTTACAGAAAACAGTATAACATGGTTAGTATGATGGTTAATACGGAGTATGTCTCCCGGACGATGCAATACAAGCGTTACAACGCCTACGCATGCTGAGTATCAGATTATCAATCTGATCTTGGCGAAAATTACACCACTCATCAAGCAATGCCCTCCGAAGTTCCGATAGACAGTTGGGAGGGGGTTGACCGGCTGAAATTCGTCGGACAAGCATGTCCCACACATGCGCTATTGGATTCAAGTTCGGTGAGTATGCTGGCCAATCCATACGGGTGATATCCTCCGATTGAAGGCATTCGTCTACAATGTTTGCACGGTGAGGTCGGGCGCTGTCATCCATATACAGAAATTCAGGACCCATGGCGCCCCGAAACAAACGTACATCTTGTTCCAGAATGACATCCCGATAGATGTGGCCTGTCATCGTTACACTCTGAACATGCAGGTCAGTTCTGGAACCAAGAATAATTCCTCCCCAAACGAGCCATCCTGCACCACCGTAACGGTGTCGTTCAATGGTGTTCTCTTGGTGGTAACGAGTACCTGGCGCTCTCCATATGAAAGTCCGGCGAGAATCAGAATGTAAACTGAACCTGGACTCGTCGGAAAACATCACACAAGACCACTGTTGCGGTGTCCACAATGCATGCTCTCTAGCCCAGCATAATCGCAGGCGACAGTGAGTTGCGGTAAGGGGAACACATCTGACAGGCCTACGAGCATATAGTCCAATGTTTCCTAAGCGTCTGTACACGATCTGCCTTGAAACTGTAGTACCGGTAGCTGAAGAGAGCTGACGAGACAGGTCTGATGCTGTGCTCCGTCTGTTTCTTTTGGCAGTAACTGCCAAATATCGGTCATCATTCGGCGTAGTAACTCGGGGGCGACCTGTGCTGTAACATCTACTCACATTACCATCATGTTTTAATCGTTGCCAAAGCCTGGAGATGACACTCTGGGCGATTCCAAGTTCCTCGGATACTTCCAGCTGGGTACGTCCACATTCCAGTCGTCCGATAATTCTACCACGTAAAAAATCATCCAAATGCTTCCTTTGTGCCATAACTATGCGGTTATTGCACTGAAAGGCTTTTAAAACGCTTGTGAACAATTTTACTTCTTTGCTACCATTCCTTATATACCCCTTTCATACACTCTCGTCATTGTGACGTACTATCCGCGCCATCTGGTGGTTTCCTGCAATTTGCATATTCTTCTTCAAGATGTGTGTCATAATTCTACAGGTGAAATTTTTATTTTAGAGCTCAATTTCTGTGTGATTCTGAATTATCCTTAATTTATGGACATGAGTGTAGGTTTAGTCCCTGTTTGCGTTGCCCTCATTCACACAGTACAATGAGAGCGAAAGGGAGCTATCTAATTAGAGTTGTTAAGAGACACATTACTTTAAAACCTTCAAAAATTCGATTTTTTTTTAACTTTTACAATATCTGGAATTTCTGAACACTCTAAAAGTAACCCCATTGAAAAATTCGAGTTAGAACCTGTAAAATTAATAACCTTTGCATTTGATATCAGAGATTTTAAGGCATTTTACTTGAAATGAATTTTACTAAAAATATGGATGTTATTCGTTTTGTTATACATATATGCCTATACCGCGTGGTCCACAAGTCACGAAAAACTTTCGAAAACTAATAAATGCAAAAAGATGCGCTTTGCACCAAACGAATAAAAAGGAAGCCGGGACAGAAGTAATTCCGTTGGCGATAGACAGATGGCGCTGTCGAATTTCTGATGTAGGACCGACATCACTAGCAACACTAAAGACGCCATCCACCAAAATGTGTCTACCATAACGCAGGAAATTCTACTAAATGCTGTGAACAGTGTGGTGACTCGTCTCACAACTGTAGTTCTGAATGATGAACAGCACATTAAACATTTACTGTAGCAATAATTAACTGTAATTAAGTTGACTTATAAGTTGTCAACATTCCTTCATTTGTAAATCATCTTTTGGTGCTATAAAACACCATAGCGCCATCTGTTCGTCGCTAACACAACTAGTTTTTTTTTTCGTTGCTATACAAAATCCGGTAAATTTTTCGTCAGTTTGGTTCATCTTTGTATCTTCATTCATTTTCGAATTATACATTTTTAAAGTTCATCCTGACTTTTGGATAACCCGATATATATATATATATATATATATATATATATATATATAATATATATATATATATATATATATATATATATATATATATATGCATAAACTTTATATTTTAAATTTGATATATACGTATATCGAGAACTTAAAGATGTTAACTTAAAATATTAAGGCATTAAGTTTCAGAGCTTAACAACTTAATTTATGAAAATGTATAACAATGAATTATAGCTCAGAATAGATGCACCTGCAAACTTTAAGGTCCTTCACGAACATTCATGGGAAAATTTAAAAGTTCTTAAAAGACATAATGGTGATTAAACACTCTTTAAAATTTTGCAGTATCTTTGGTTTCCTTAGGAACAAATATATATATATATATATATATATATATATATATATATATATATATATATATATATATATATATATATATATATATATATATATATATATATATATATATACACTAGACGATCAGACACATGTTGTCTTGTTTTAAAGCTGTATATCCAAAAACTGTAAAATATTTTTAAATAAATTATAAATTGGACAGTTTTGATGGAAAAGTAAGGAATTGTTTTTTAAATACTTGACGCCACCACTCTTACAGTCATCACAAACGTAATTAGATTAAATTATAATTCCCACATCGTCTGTATGGGGATTCGATTTCCATACATCTGGTACTAAAGCTTGTTACGCCGACCACTGCGCCACAGATACGTAGACAAATAAGGGTTTGAAGCGGTATTATAATAATCTCAATAAGCTCCTAATTCTAGATTTTTAATAAAAAACATTTTCTATCGGATCAAATTGTGAATCTAAACCATTCTCGAATAAATTTAATTACACAAAATTTCGTTAAAATTAGTGCAGACGTTTATCAAGATTTCTGTTACAAACACACAGACAGAAGAATTTTATATATAAAGATGTGTGTGTGTGTGTAAGGGACATTTTAACCCAATTATAGGCATTTATGTACGTATATAATGGGTATTTTAAGATATCATAAAGGTTAAAAAGGAATTCACAATGGCTGTAGGGGTGTAGCTGTGTATGAACGAGTCGAAAGAGAAAAAAAAGAACAAAGTGCTACAAGTTCCAGCAGGGAACAAAAAAATATTGTGGACTTGTGACTTTTAGCTAATGCCTTCCTGAAAACAAAATGGCTATTTCACATATGTTATTCGAATAAAACTTTAAACCTTGTACCGATGTATGTAATATTTTCTATCAGCTACTTTGAAGACATACCTGCTCAGAACCGTATTAACGTACCTTCTAATTAAGAAAAATTGCACACAAAACACATTTCCTTATACTGAAGAAAAACACATGCTGAAGTAACTTTCAAGTCAAAACCACAGAACAGAGTCTTAAACATGTCGAAAATGGTGATTTAACTGGAACACACATAAAAGGATGCAACAAAAGTGAATACGGTGCAAGAATACTCTTCATAATCCAATCTTGTTCGGAAATCAAAACAATCACTGCTCGCCTCAACACTGGTAACGATGAGCGACGAAATAAAGCATGAAGAAGACCTACACTTTCGCAGGTTTCGGTGAACTTTAGTATGACAAGCCCAGAATTGCTGTTAGCCCGAAGTGCTGACTTAGATCCTGCCGACTCTCTGAAACGACCGTCAGCAGTCACATCATCTCTGTATCCACGGAATGTAGTCGTGTCCATTAGGAGTGGCATGCAGAGACAACAATAGCCTCGGCTAACTTCATTTATTCCTGTTTAACATGGTTACAATGAAAGCACACAATGAACAACTCGAACCACAAAAATCAAAACGAACAGCAACTAGAAAACAACAGCGAACAGCAACTAGGAATTAACAGCGAACAGCCCTTCGAACCTTGGTGCTCCCCTATTTAAAAACATTTCAAAACCGGAATCGACGTCATGATTGACGTCAAAAGACAGCCAATAATGCCGCATAAAAGTTCTCGCGAATTCTAAAAAGACATCCCACTAACAGAGTGTCGTGTGCAAATCCCAAAATCAGAAGAACGCCGCCATTTTAAAAGAATTGTCATATAGAATTTTGAAACCAAATCGAAATATTTTAAGCAACGCACCCCATTATTACAAATATATATATATATATATATATATATATATATATATATATATATATATATATATATATATATATATATATATGCATTCCTTACAGTTCATCAAAGAATAGTTAACAATTGTAACTCATCTCTAAAAGAGGAGAATTTTAAAATTAATTAAGAATGAGACCTGTGTTTGACGAATATCAAGCGCTTACAATATCTATAACGTTTCTATTAACATGCATTCATTCTAATCCGTATTATAATAGTTAAATAATTGCACAAAGTGGTGAAAAGTAAATGTTTGCATTTAAAATGACCTACTTCGTATTGTGTCGCGATGGAAGCTAATAATTCTGTTCCGGTGTGCAACTCCATCTTTCATGCCCTTTACCTGTCATTGTTTCGAAGGAAACAGAATGGACTAAGATCAATATTTCTATCTACTGAGGATTTTAATGAGCGTAATAGGCTCAATCTCATGGCATTGAATTCGATTTGAAAAAAAGAAAAGTGTATGGAGAACACAGGTCGAACGAACACAGGTCAGGTGTTCCAAAATTGGGGCATTTCCGTGCCTGAACTGAGTTCTACCGTCATAGCAAGGGTTTAAGTACATTACAGAATAGATATTTTTACATACTTCATGAACGTTAAGGAAGCTTTCAAATAGAAAGAAAAATAATTGTTTATGGTTAATACATTTTATTATTATTATTATTATTATTATATATATATATATATATATATATATATATATATATATATATATATATATATATATATATATATATATATATATATATATATATATATATATATATATATATTATGTATATCAACTGTTATTAATTCCATGCTAAACAGATCCTTTTACATTTCACAAATATTTTACAGTATACTAGAAAGAGCGACCAATGGCGAAAAAAGTGACGAACTTTTCGCGGTAAAGTATCTCCATCTCTTGCGAAAATGGCAAGTTAAATAGTATGCATCGGGTGAACCGACTACGGACTTCACGGAATTGAAATTACCTCTTTTTGCCTTGAACGAACACAGGTCGGGCGTTCCAAAATTGGGGCATTTCCGTGCCTGAACTGAGTTCTACCGTCATAGCAAGGGGTTAAGTACATTACAGAATAGATATTTTTACATACTTCATGAACATTTTAAGGAAGCTTTCAAATAGAAGGAAAAATAATTATTTAGGGTTAATACATATATCTTTATTAGATTAATTGATTCCGATAAAAATAAATGCTCTACTGGATTTACGTATTACCACAAATATTCTACGATTTGCTTACTACAAAATCTATGCATACATATATAGATTTTATGCCTGATACACACAATTTTGTACCTAGACAGCCAAAATATTATTTCAAGTTGTAAAGCAATGCATTCAATGGGAGTAATCTACTATCTGTATTTTGTTATAGAAATAAGGGTAATTACAGAAACATAAAAACTGCAGGTAAAAAACACAAAAATCAAAAATAAAGTTATTACAATACTAATTTGCATTTAAACATCATTCAACATGCATTATATCAGTCCTCAGCAGTTGTTTGTCGATTTCACATCTAGAAAATTGAGAAATTTGCTATTAAAACAGTACAACAACAACAAAATACAGACGCATATAAAGTATACTTTTGATATGATGACCGCTTAGATCCATGCTTTTCGATCATTAATAAATGAGGATTTACACAACGTTGAATTAGTTTTCTTTATTGATGTTACGACTGAATATTCAGATGAAGTAGTATTTTTACCCAACAAGCCTCTGCTAAGCATATAAGGACTAAGTTCCTATGTAATTGGTAAATACAATTTTATTTGTTACATATATACGGGAGGTGCATAAGATATAAACAACATAGGCTTCTAAAATAAATTTAACAAATATTGTAATACTATTCATGAAGCTCATTGATCGGTTGTGAACTTAATATTAACGTCTTGTGCGCTAACAACCATTACCAAAATCTGGAGCAAAATAACTGACCAAATCCTCGCTGAAATCGCTTCCTTTCTTAAGCTCTAAATGAGCACAGTGTTAGTATGAAGTGAATAACATGGATTTTAATATGCCTTAATAATGACATAGTGGAAAGCCATTTTCTTTAATAAAACATTTTATTGACATTAAAACTTTGGAAAAAGAGCAGCATTATTGTATGCATTTGCCAAAAGACAAATACGTTTGCGAACAGACCTTTTGGTTGAGACTAAAGCTGACAGTGAATTGGTTATCTCAAGATAGACAGACATAAAAATTACAAGAAAAATAGTGAATACAACATTTTATTTTGTTTATAATGGAGCCACTAGGCATTCAAATTTGCAAACCAAGAGACTTTGCTCAACACAAATTTCCGATCGTATGAGAGATAAAATGGAAAAGAGTAAAAATTGCAAGTAATGATTTTACTGATATTAAAGGGAAGTGAATTTTATTCTAATGTAATTATATTTGGGAAAATATTTTGATGCGTTTAGGTTTATTTTTTAATATAAAATGCACACACGCGCATTTACTCTCATTCACTCACTCACTCACACACGCACACACACACACACACTCTCTCTCTCTCTCTCTCTAATGCATAAATATGCATGTATTTATCTATATTTGTATGTATGCATTTTTTTCAAGAGAAGATGCTTATTATTAAACATATCGTTATATACAACGATTTTTCCTTTATATAAAAGTTTTGGCTATATTAATTTGCTATACATATTAATTAAGATTCATAAAACTGTAAGTTTTGCAAACTTTGGAGATACATTTTAAAAACTGTCTGACCCAAAACTTTCTTCTTATGTGATATTATTTAAAGTGTACGAAGTTACTCATAAAATAAAAATATAATAACGTGGCAATTTTAAACACTTTTAATTTATGGAATTGATTCTTCAATAAACACCGGAATGGAATAAACTGCCAGGAATAAGTGTCGAAGTAGTGAAATTTAAATTAAAAATAAAGAAATATGCTCAACAAAAAGACGAAAATTATGGAATAATAATAATAATAATAATTGCAGCTTATTCCAGAATAACACGTATTATAAAAGTACTTAAAATTATACCTTATTTGAGTATTGTCCTTGTATTTTATTACAGTAAACACATAAATATGTTTTAAAATATTTAAATCATGTGCTGTCATTTAAAGACAAATGCTTTTAATTAGAGTTTCATATTTTGTGTAGCGCCCCACTGAAAGCTAATAATTGCAGCCAGCGCTCATGAAAATCCATATTTTATGCCATTTTGCTTCAATTGTTTCAGTCAGCACCGCGACAATCAGATCGGCATATTATCCTCGTCCTGTTTGTCCAGCGATTATTTCAACCGCAGATCCAGTGGGCATAAATATGCCCAAACTAGCTGTTTCAATTGGATTACAGAATAATTCATAGTCGAGGGATATTTTTAAATATTAGTGGCCATATTTAAATTAGTGGTGATAAATGTGGTCGTATAATTTATTATGCTTATAAATACGAATAATTATTTTTGCATAAATATGTATTAGTTTATTGCATTACATAGAAATAGAGAAATGAAAATAATTAAAATTAACAACATTTTATACTCACATAAAAAAATTGTTATAACATTAACCTCTAATATTTTTTAATCAACAATGATATATTTAAAGAGCATAAAATATAGAAGAAATGCAAATAATTTTTTTAAATATAACATAAAATTAACAATATTTTATACTCACATAAAAAAATTGTTATAACATTAACGTCTAATATCTTTTTAATCAACAAGTCACTCCAGTCATCCAGGCGGTCACTCAATGCCTGGATCAGCTGATCCGATTCCAGATGTGGCCGAAAGGTCGTCTTTAAGTCTACCGAAGCAACTTAAATTCCTTTTGAGGTACTGGTAACGGGGGACAGATGTGCACTATAGCATCGCTCGATTAATAATTATTACCAGAATCTTTTCACTCAAATAACCCTCATAAAGGTTCAGACGCGCTGGCTCCAGCGTACCGACAGTTTTCAATTACGTCCATCTAAGCGTAAGTCGTGGGTTTGTCGACTGGACCTAGTACACAAATGGCTATTGTTAGGATCACACTCTTCTAGCTGCCACTAACCGTAATTGTCCGATGCGAAAGATCACACACACACACACACACACACACACACACACATATATATATATATATATATATATATATATACATACATACACACACACACACACATATATATATATATATATATATCCTTTCATATGTGTACTTTTTTAAGTCTTATACATTCGTAGCCTTGCATGCATACATGAATAAGTCACAAAACAGCAATGCAAATTGTCATGCCATCCTATCTTAAAAATATATCTGCAACCGCTATATGCCATTCAATATACCTTCCAAGATTTATCATGTTTCGATATGCATGGTAAATACTGGAGAATATTTAATGGAGAATATTGAAGGTATTTAATGAAACATTAAATTCATTATTTACCAGACGAATTTAAATTAAAGTAGTTTATGAATATCTATGAAAAATTTAACAAAAAAGGTATTTAGAAATTATATCGTATTCTATTATTTTTGTCTTACAAAATTCAAAGTAAATTTTAAAAAATAATGTCAAAATATGTCATTTATAAACTACCGTTTCATGATAATACACAGAGTCCACTAGTTTTGAGGCCAACTTAATCCAAAATATATCTTAATTTATAGTCATCATTTTATAAAGTAAAAGTAATTCGTAATTTATCAAAACTTTGTGACCCATTGTATAGGGAAAAATATATTTACTTCTTTCACTGATAAAAATTACTTGAAATGCTAATAAGTTATTTTCATATATTTTACAACGTTTAAAGAATCTTGTGACTAGTACATCGAAAATTTGTCGGGCAAGGTCTAGAAACCCCAGAAACCCCAATAAATACGTGTTTGGAACCAGGTCTCTTTATATGTCCAATCATCCCTTTGCACTCACACGCAAAATCTTTTCGAGAGTAATACCGGATAGGAAATAGTCGGCATCTATCGAAAATTGAATGTTTTTCAAATACCATTCTCGTTCATTGCATTTGGCTGAATCAAAGGTACATAACAATTGATCTTTTCCTTCCTAATTAAATTAGTGAAAGCGATTTAACTTAGTTAGCATACTTATTGTTGTAAACTTTTAATTTATCCTATTTACGTTGCACTGCTTAATTTATTTATCGGCAATAGCCCAAAGTAAATGCACAACTCGAACAATTTTCCTGAAGTTCATTAGCGCTTCCTATACAATCGTTCCATTTCGAACGCCGCTGGCTTTGGTAGCAAACGAAAATGAGTGAGAAAATCCTAAAGTTTCAATCACGAACAACTTCAGGTAAAACGCTGCAAGGAAAATGAATAATTCCGTGTAAATATAAATAATATACACAAACATGAAAACACATAATCATATATAGATTTGTATGTATATATGTGTAAGGGAATATATACATATATATATATATATATATATATATATATATATATATATATATATATATATATATATATATATATATATATATATATATATATATATATATATTACATGTCTTGATCCAGAGTCAAGTCTAATGGAAAATAGTCTTCTTGATGATTATAAGTTTATTAAACCATCGTTAAGGTAAAACTTGCGTCAATTTCATTATTCGTGGCAGAGATGCGTAGAGTGTTGTTGACAGCTCCATGTCCACACGCTGATTGAAACTTATCTGTTTGCAAGCTCATCAAATAGCTAAAAAAGGCTTCTGTCTGACCGGATGATCCCAAAAGCTTACGCGAGAGTGGGTCTTTTTCATTTATTTTATTATTATGAAAGAGTTCCCTTTTTAAAATCGTTTTTAACTCACATAATTTTCAACTATCCCTTTTTTACACCTGACATAGACACACACACACACAGACACACACACATATACACACACACACATATATATATATATATGTGTGTGTGTGTGTAATAAATATATAGATAGTTATACATACATAGATACACATATATGCATGCATAAAAATAACTTAATACATAAATATACTGTAAAAATTAAATACACACATGCATACATATATATATACTACATACATTCATGTATACCCAGATTACATAAAGATACATATATATACCTCATACACATACATGAATACGTAAATTATCTATACATACATATATTACATACACATAAATGGATACTAAATATATCTATGTACACAAATGCACACACACACATATATATGTATATATCCTTATAAATAGATATATGGAAACATATATATATATATATATATATATATATATATATATATATATATATATATATATATATATAAACATACATACATAAAAATATCAATACATAGGTATGAAAACATATCTCTACACATACATGCGTATATAAATATATATATGTACATATACATATATGCTCAAGCACACATACATACATATATCATGTATAAACACCAAAAAACATTAAAATATTTCCTTCCAGAAGCATTTTCTGCTGTATTTGTCAAATGAATGGCGGACCAACTCAGTTAATAGTAAAATTGTACATTTACAAATAATAGAAATGCATCTGCAGTCTCAAAACATTTCACTGATGGCGAGCTTTTAAATAAAACCTCGCAAGGAAATACTCTAGTTGTTGAAAAGCATTTTGTACTTCTGGCTTCTATTTTGTTTCTACGGAAACATAAGGATTATCCCGATTCAGTCCATCAAAAAATAGTTACACATTTGCACTTATATTTGTAAGCACACTAAGAAAAATGTTTTTCATATTTTACGCATTTTCGCTTGGATAGAAAATTACTCTTCAAATGTATATATCTTTCCATTTTACTAGAATTATATGCATTCTATTTGAGCAGCAGAGGGTGTTCTGTCATCCACCCATACCATAAGGATTACTTTTGTAGACACACCCCTTTTAAACAATTTTAAATTAAAAATTTGTTTTCTAATTTTTGCCTTATCTTTTCGAATTTTTATCAATATTTATCAAGATAATAATACTTGTATATGGGATTTTCAGCATTTTTCCTGTTTTTATGTAATTAATTTTAGTCAATTTACTTTGCTTCTAAAAAATAAAAATTATCTTGATAATTAAAATAAAATCTGTCATCTATATGAAAAAATTTAATTTTTTTTTTATTTCAGGCTGTGCGCAGATGGAACAGAGATTTTTATTAATATTCACTTTTCGTAAGCAACTAGACGACCCGATAGACGTTGTTCGGTTTGAACGCTATAAATTCAAAATTTATTAAATGATTCTAAATGAATTATAAATTTCACTGTTTTGTACACATACACACACACACACACACACACACACATATATATATATATACATATATATACATACATATGTATATATATATATGTATATATATATATATATATATATATATATATATATATATATATATATGTATATATATATGTATATATATATATGTATATATATATATATATATGTATATATATGTATATATATATATATATATATATATATATATATATATATATATATATATATATATATATATATATATATATATATATATATATATATATATATATATATATATATATATATATATATATATATATATATATATATATATATATATATATATGTGTGTGTGTGTGTGTGTGTGTGTGTGTGTGTGTGTATAAATATACATATATATAGCTATACATATATATTATATAAATATATATATATATATACATATAAATCTACACATAATACACTCTCATGTATGTATATATATATATATATATATATATATATATATATATATATATATATATATATATATATATATATATATATATATATATATATATATATATATATATGCACACTAGAGGAGCCAACAGATAACTTCAAAATAGAACGTTGTCCTATTTTGACAGAGTTAAACAAAAAATTGCAAAAAGTTTGTAAAATATGTGTAAAATGTAAAATTAAAAATTTTACTTTTTAAAAATAAAATTAAGGAAAAAATACTTGACAACGTAATTAGATTAAATTTCCACATCGCCTACACGGGGATTCAATGCTGGGACTTCTCGTGTTGAAGCCCATTGCGCTGACCACTGCACCAATAATACCTAGCAGTGAAGGCTTTCAAGTGGGATTATAATAACATTTATAAGCGAGCCATTCTGGATTTTTAATAAAAACAAATTCTATCATATCAAATTGTGAATTAACAATTCTCTAATCGAATTAATGATATAAAAAATTACAATAGCAAAATTTGTATTAATAACACAGGCCTGCGATGAAACAAATTCAAGGGATGTGACATCTAATCTTAACGTATGTTTTAGTACTTATTTTGAAAAGAACCATTAAAAATGTCTATCACGTCACATTTTTTTGAAAGATTGAATTTTATGTGGTTTTCTTATGAATATTTCTTGCGTATTTTGCTTTCATACTTTCCTTCGTGTTTTTTTATATTTTACCGTGATAAAACCCTCAAAATTATCCTTCTGTGGTAAACTACAAAAGCGCAGTTAGTATTTTAGGGCTTTTAAAGCTTCAATGTTGACCAGATCATCAATTAGACAGATTCCTGGAAGCGCACGAGCTTGGGAAAGCGCAATGTCCCTCTTCATCATCTCTCCCTCCCGTCGCAATCGCTGTTAACCTATAGCGACTCTCGAATCCTTATCAGTGACAGCACCAGTACTTAGTCTTTGAAAGAGGCAACTCAATTATTAGGCTCCAGATTGAAAGAAAAAAACTTATTGGCCAAAGGAACCACTTTTTATTGGTACAGGAATCGTGAAAAGGAATTTATTCAGTATTT